>CM042319.1:37811935-37906935 GCA_023566125.1 Zingel zingel
AGTGCAGCAGTGGGATTACACACTGCTATGCCAGCTTTGCACGAACACTGACTGGAGGTCATGACGACAGGCTCTGAATCACGAAGCTCTATCTGTGTAGAATACACAAAGAGACAATTGGACAAACATCGACACTGGTGTATACTTTGAAGTGTTTTTGAATTGAATCTTGCTACTTAAACAGTTGTCAGAACAAATACCACTGAATTAAGAATTGGTCTAGTAAGGTTGCTGGGGTAAGTTTGTTGACGAGGGGTTTCCTACAAGTCTACTAAAATACGAGGTGAAGTATACCAAATATGTTGCAACAGAAAGATTTACTGTCAATCAACTTTGCCCCAATTACCTTACTTCTCCACTAACAGGTAGACTATAGCCATTTATCAAGTGTCTCAGAAGAATGTGTGTAACATTGCCTTTGTGACAATGGTGTTTACATAGTTGAGAACATGCTCATGGCCAAATGAAAGCAGTTGTAGTGTAAATATTTTCGTTCTGAGAGGCTTGATGAACACATGCTATGCAGTCACTGAACTGGAACAGACTGCAAAATTTAACAGAATACCCAAACCCATCCCTAAACATTAGCCTACTCTCAAGCTGTGTGGTTGACGACGCTGAAGTTGGCATCCGATTCGTAGCTTCCGATTCGGCAGTTAAGGGGAAATTTAAGGGGAACTTAAAACTGTCCGATTCAGCAGGGAAACACAATTTATAGTGACTGATCCTCCGTTTTTTTTAACCTCTTACTGTATTGAATGAGTGTTAGTCATTAAGGTAAATTATTAATTATGTCTAAAACACACTTTTAGATTTGTGAAAGCTTTATTGTCTTTATGAGAAAACAATAAAGGGGGATTTCACCGTTTTTTTCATATGTAGACCACATTGGGCCAGGTCCAGATCTAAAACCACAATACTTAGACCTGTCAAATCTGGACTACATTATCCCAGAGAGTCTAAGGAGTCTTAAAAACACCGTTTGAGATTTGTGAAAGCTTTATTCTATTTGTGAAAATGCAATAGAGGGAGATTTTACTGTTTTTTTCACACGTAGACCACATTGGACCAGGTCCAGATCCAAAACCACAAAAGCTGGGCTTGTCAAATCTGGACTACATTATCCCAGAGAGTCTAAGGAGTCTTAAAAACACAGTTTGAGATTTGTGAAAGCTTTATACTATTTGTGAAAATGCAATAAAGTAGGGCTGAAACGATTCTTGTTTGTGCATATGCACCAAACAAGAGTTCGGAGTATTCGGCCTTCTTGGAGACCTTGAATGGAGTCCTGTATGGGGCTCCAGTGGGAGACTCCATCGTCCCTGATCTAAACCAGAGTGGTTGTTTGTTGTTGGACTTCTGTGCTAGTCATGGATTGTCTATAACGAACACCATGTTCGAACATAGGGATGCTCATAAGTGTACCTGGTACCAGAGCACCCTAGGCCAAAGGTCAATGATCGATTTTATAATCGTTTCATCTGATCTGAGGCCGTATGTTTTGGACACTCGGGTGAAGAGAGGGGCGGAGCTGTCAACCGATCACCATCTGGTGGTGAGTTGGGTCAGGGGGTGGGGGAAGACTCTGGACAGACCTGGTAAGCCCAAACGGGTAGTGCGGGTAAATTGGGAACGTCTGGAGGAGGCCCCTGTCCGACAGACTTTCAACTCACACCTCCGGCGGAGCTTTTCGTGCATCCCTGTGGAGGCTGTGGGCATTGAACCCGAGTGGACAATGTTCAAAGTTTCCATTGCTGAAGCTGCGGCGAAGAGCTGTGGTCTTAGGGTCTTAGGTGCCTCAAGGGGCGGTAACCCACGAACACCGTGGTGGACACCGGTGGTCAGGGAAGCCGTCCGACTGAAGAAGGAGTCTTTCCGGGATATGTTATCCCAGAGGGCTCCGGAGGCAGTTGCAAGGTACCGAAGGGCTGCAGCCTCTGCCGTGAAAGAGGCAAAGCAGCGGGTGTGGGAGAAGTTCGGAGAAGACATGGAGAAGGACTTTCGGTCGGCACCAAGGTGCTTCTGGAAAACCGTTCGCCACCTCAGGAGGGGGAAGCGGGGAACCATCCAAGCTGTGTACAGTAAGGATGGGACGCTGTTGACCTCAACTGAGGAGGTAATAGGGCGGTGGAAGGAGCACTTTGAGGAACTCCTAAATCCGACTAATACGCCCTCTATGGTAGAGGCAGAGCTGGAGGATGATGGGGGATTGTCGTCAATTTCCCTGGTGAAAGTTGCTGAGGTGGTTAAACAACTCCACAGTGGCAAAGCCCCAGGGATTGATGAGATCCGTCCGGAAATGCTTAAAGCTCTGGGTGTGGAGGGGTTGTCTTGGTTGACACGCCTCTTCAACATTGCGTGGAAGTCTGGGACGGTGCCTAAGGAGTGGCAGCCCGGGGTGGTGGTTCCCCTTTTCAAAAAGGGGGACCAGAGGGTGTGTGCCAATTACAGGGGTATCACACTTCTCAGCCTCCGCGGTAAAGTCTACTCCAAGGTGCTGGAAGGGAGGGTTCGGTCGATAGTCGAACCTCAGGTTGAAGAGGAACAATGCGGATTCCGTCCTGGTCGTGGAACAACGGACCAGCTCTTTACTCTCGCAAGGATCCTGGAGGGAGCCTGGGAGTATGCCCAACCGGTCTACATGTGCTTTGTGGATCTGGAGAAGGCGTATGACCGGGTACCCCGGGAGATACTGTGGGAGGTGCTGGGGGAGTATGGGGTGAGGGGGTCCCTTCTCAGGGCCATCCAATCTCTGTACGACCAAAGCGAGAGCTGTGTCCGGGTTCTCGGCAGTAAGTCGGACTCGTTTCAAGTGAAAGTTGGCCTCCGCCAGGGCTGCGCTTTGTCACCAATTCTGTTTGTAGTATTTATGGACAGGATATCGAGGCGTAGTCGGGGTGGAGGGGGGTTGCAGTTCGGTGGGCTGGGGATCTTATCGCTGCTTTTTGCAGATGATGTGGTCCTGATGGCATCATCGGCCTGTGACCTTCAGCACTCACTGGATCGGTTCGCAGCCGAGTGTGAAGCGGCTGGGATGAGGATCAGCACCTCTAAATCGGAGGCCATGGTTCTCAGCAGGAAACCGATGGAGTGCCTTCTCCAGGTAGGGAATGAGTCCTTACCCCAAGTGAAGGAGTTCAAGTACCTTGGGGTCTTGTTCGCGAGTGAGGGGACAATGGAGCGGGAGATTGGCCGGAGAATCGGCGCAGCGGGTGCGGTATTGCATTCAATTTATCGCACCGTTGTGACGAAAAGAGAGCTGAGCCAGAAGGCAAAGCTCTCTATCTACCGGTCAGTTTTCCTTCCTACCCTCACCTATGGTCACGAAGGCTGGGTCATGACCGAAAGAACAAGATCCAGGGTACAAGCGGCCAAAATGGGTTTCCTCAGGAGGGTGGCTGGCGTCTCCCTTAGAGATAGGGTGAGAAGCTCAGTCATCCGTGAGGAGCTCAGAGTAGAGCCGCTGCTCCTTTGCATTGAAAGGAGCCAGTTGAGGTGGTTCGGGCATCTGGTAAGGATGCCCCCTGGGCGCCTCCCTAGGGAGGTGTTCCAGGCACGTCCAGCTGGGAGGAGGCCTCGGGGAAGACCCAGGACTAGGTGGAGGGATTATATCTCCAACCTGGCCTGGGAACGCCTCGGGATCCCCCAGTCGGAGCTGGTTAATGTGGCTCGGGAAAGGGAAGTTTGGGGTCCCCTGCTGGAGCTGCTACCCCCGCGACCCGATACCGGATAAGCGGACGAAGATGGATGGATGGATGAAACGATTCCTCGAATAACTCGAATAATTCGATTACAAAAAATCCTCGATGCAAAATGACTTGCCTCGAAGCTTCGTTAAATCAGTGTTACTAACGTTATATCGCTGACGGACGGTGTTTCCGCTACTGTCGCACACCAGAGGGCTCAGTCTGCTGCTGGCGACACATGCCAGAGCGTAAATAGTGAGGGGCTAAGAGAAGAGACCGGCTGGAGGAGACCACAGGAAGGGTCCAAAGTTTGGAATCAGTTCAAACGTAATTAAAACTAAAACTCTGTACAGTGTGTCTACTGCAAAATCAAACTAGCTTAGCACAATAATAGCACGACGTCAGTGCTTTAGCATCTCAACAGAAAACATTGAGTCTAACTTCATCATCCATTCCACGAAGAGGACCGACAAAAGTCAATCACAGAGTCGATTGACTCAAAAGAAAAGTAAAAGAAAAGTAGAAAAAGTTATTTTTACCCTTTGGAAATCAATCAAAATATCTTCATAGATTTGCCAATGGTTTAATTTACTCTTCAAATCCTTCTCCTTCAACGTAAGTGTTGTTCTCTCACCTTTCCTCCATCTGGCCCTGTTCAACCTCTCTTACTGCTTCTGCCAATGTCCTCCTCCTCACCTTAGCCAAAGCTTGCACTGTGGCCTGTGTTAGAGGCAACATCATTAGACATTAGTGTGCTTGGTTTTCATTTTATCTATAAATGAAGACATTTTTATGAAAAGCTTTTTTTCAGTTCTTATTCACAGTTATGAAATATATGAAGATATTTTGATTGATTTCCAAAGGGTAAAAATTACTTTTTCTACTTTTCTTTTGAAGTGAGAAGGAAGACCTGCTCATGGGTATAAGAAATGACATGGAGAGACGAAGACTTCTACGTTAAATGTCAATTAGCAAAGGCCATGCTGTGGCAATAAAATAAAAGCATTACTAATCTGAAATCTGTTTTTAAGACTCTTTAGCCTCTCTGGGTTAATTCTTGTCCAGTTTTGACAAGTTTAGGTGTAGTGGTTTTGGATCTGGACCTGGTCCAATGTGGTCTACGTGTGAAAAAAACAGTAAAATCTCCCTTTATTGCATTTTCACAAATAGAATAAAGCTTTCACAAATCTCAAACTGTTTTTAAGACTCCTTAGACTCTCTGGGATAATGTAGTCCAGATTTGACAAGCCTAGGTATTGTGGTTTTGGATCTGGACCTGGTCCAATGTGGTCTACATATGAAAAAAACGGTGAAATCCCCCTTTATTGTTTTCTCATAAAGACAATAAAGCTTTCACAAATCTAAAAGTGTGTTTTAGACATAATTAATAATTTACCTTAATGACTAACACTCATTCAATACAGCAAGAGGTTCAAAAAACGGAGGATCAGTCACTATAAATTGTGTTTCCCTGCTGAATCGGACAGTTTTAAGTTCCCCTTAAATTTCCCCTTAACTACCGAATCGGAAGCTGCGAATCGGATGCCAACTTCAGCGTCGTGTGTGGTTGTTCATTCTTCTGCATGGACCTATGACAAGCTGCTCTGACACTGACAGTACCTGTCAACCTGTCTTTGTTTGAAACCGGTGGACAAGAAGATACAGCATTCATTAATTTATCACATTTGTCATTATTCTAACAATGTTTTAGAAATCTGAAACACCTGCCAGAACAGCAGTCGACATTACACCTACAGTCAGATGGATTACCTAACATAATTGAAGGTTGACCATGCAGCATAAACACACAGGACATCGTAGCAATTATACTGTTGGTACTATAAGCCCATTGCTAAAATGCAGTCTTCATTTGACTGTTTTAATCAAGTAAAAATAAAAGGCTAAACTACTGATAGCATACAAGTCTAAACTAACTAATGATAGTTAGCTAACGCTAGCAAATGCTACATATAGCCTACTACTTACCTTCATAATTGTGAATAAATGAGGAGGCGTAAAACTTAAATCCCTTGTCTAAGAGAGTACTCGGGGCTCTGGACGTCCGTTTAGCAATGCGGTGTACGTCGGAAATTGTTATATCGGGTAACTCCTGTAAACACCGGCTATAGAAGGTAGCCATAACTACGCTGTGTTTACCTTAGTAACGGACGACCGGAAGTAGTTAAACCTGTTTTGTAGAACCCGGAAGAATGTTGCGCATAACCTCTATTGTATCAGTATTCTTCTTAATCAGTATTGCGAGACAGTCGGCATTTTCTTAATTTTTTTCGGACACTCTTATTTTGCATCTCAGAGAGAGTGGGTTCCGTTTTGCCTTTTTTGTAGCAGGTGTACTTGGCGCTGAGTCTGGGAGTGGAGTTACTTCTGGGTCAGTGTTATGAGTGCATATCTCCCGCTTTCACATCTTCCATGACGTCCTCTGTCAAGTTTTTGTTTGAGGAGAATGTGAACAACTTGTTTTATTTTGTTTTACCTTGGTCTCTTGTTCTTTTATCCCCCATCGTTGAGGTATTTGTAGTGTTCGTCTTTGTTGTTGTCAGTTAGCTAGCTTGTTCGTCTTTGAGTTGTCTGAGTTAGCTAGCTAGCTAGCTACTGTGACTCTCGTTAGCTCGTTCGTCTTCGTTGTTAGTTGTCGGAGTTAACTAGCTAGCTAGACTCCCGTTAGCTAGTCCCAGTTGCTGGTTTTACAGCAAATGTAAAACATAGACGTTCAGAAAATGGTCAATGAGAGTCACAAGCTGTTTACTTCAAATAAATTCCACTTTGAAGGTGAGAAAAACATTTTAAAGTTCAGCAACGCAATTTCTCGACTGTTGCTGCCGCCATCTTCGCGCCCAACTCGCTTCAAATACATCTCCAATATTTACCCAGATGGGTTTGTTACGTCTCTGGTCATGCAACTATTAGAAACATGCCGGCTTTTTTTGTCGGGTAAAATCAATCTCAGTTCGTTTGTTTGCTGCTTTTATGGCTGTATTAACCTCACAGCTGCAGCGCGCTGGGTTTACGTTTTTACAGGTATATCTGGCAACCCGGTGTGCCAGTTTAGCTGGTGATCCTGTTAACTGGTGATATTTGCATTAATCAGTGAATATTCAACAAGGCCCTGCCCTGCGTTCTGCTCTGCCTCCACCCCTCGAGTGCCAGAGGTTCACATTTTCACGAAGTGTTTGCAAGTGAGACAAAATAATGGATATCGCTGAAAACATCACCAGTTTATACATGTCTGTTTAGGCATTATCCACACAAATACGACACATACTGTATGAACAGAAAAAAATAAAATGAAACAAGGCACTAGAGATCTAGCTGGGATTCGTACCTTGGATATCATGGACAAAAAAAGTTAACAGACTAGCTAGCTTCTATATCATCTATACCACTATACTACACATCACTGAAATAATTTTGTGATTTCTATCTATATATTGGACTTTTAGTCTAAGTTAACACAGGTTAACATATAAGAGAAATATACGCCCATGTTAACTGGTGATATCACAATTTAACATGGGAAACTGCAAGCCTCGAAACATTAAAGTAGGTTCATCTTTGCCTCACATACCAAAACCTCACTGATGTACAACAAACAGGCATGACCCCACTTAATACTTTATTCTGTTTTGGGGGTAAAAATGAAACACGTCAGTCATGCGCAAACGTGATCATTTATCATTGTTGTTGTGGGCCATCTCATATGAAGAATGTGTAGGCATATCTCAGCACAAACTCTTTTAACCTGTGCCACAAGTCAACTGATTATAGTTGTGTTTAATTTCATTAGACCCATATTAGGAATCTGAAACAGCAACATATCTAAATGTTATCAAACTCTCTCAGTACATCAAAGTTTTGTAATCATATACCATAATGACCATTTTGTGTCGTCAAAGTAGGCCAACAAATGATGTGTGGGATAAATAAAAGTCAAACTCTGAGAAAATAAGCTTCATATGTTCTTCACTTCAAATCACTAGACTTTTGCTGCAACTCACTTCATAACTTAACAGAGACTAAGATAACACTAAGTCGCCCGAGAGAAAACGAGGATCAGCCCTTTGCTGCAAAACATTCAATGGCCATATGGTCATAACAATAGTGTATCTATGGCTACCATAAGACAATAATCGCGATTCTGGGTCGACACAGACATACTATGGGTCTAATGAAATTAAACACAACTATAATCAGTTGACTTGTGGCACAGGTTAAAAGAGTTTGTGCTGAGATATGCCTACACATTCTTCATATGAGATGGCCCACAACAACAATGATAAATGATCACGTTTGCGCATGACTGACGTGTTTCATTTTTACCCCCAAAACAGAATAAAGTGTTAAGTGGGGTCATGCCTGTTTGTTGTACATCAGTGAGGTTTTGGTATGTGAGGCAAAGATGAACCTACTTTAATGTTTCGAGGCTTGCAGTTTCCCATGTTAAATTGTGATATCACCAGTTAACATGGGCGTATATTTCTCTCATATGTTAACCTGTGTTAACTTAGACTAAAAGTCCAATATATAGATAGAAATCACAAACTGATTTCAGTGATGTGTAGTATAGTGGTATAGATGACATAGAAGCTAGCTAGTCTGTTAACTTTTTTTGACCATGATATCCAAGGTACGAATCCCAGCTAGATCTCTAGTGCCTTGTTTCATTTTTTTTTTTTTTTCCGTTCATACAGTATGTGTCGTATTTGTGTGGATAATGCCTAAACAGACATGTATTACACATTAAACTGGTGATGTTTTCAGCGATATCCATTATTTTGTCTCACTTGCAAACACTTCATGAAAATGTGAACCTCTGGCACTCGAGGGGTGGAGGCAGAGCAGAACGCAGGGCAGGGCCTTGTTGAATATTCACTGATTAATGCAAATATCACCAGTTAACAGGATCACCAGCTAAACTGGCACACCGGCCTGGCTATCAGACTGGGCAGTTGATGACAACAAACAGGCTACGGAAATTATAAAAGGAGAAAATACTGTCATTAGCATTGTTGTCAAAAAAGATTGTATTTCAACTTAGCATGTTTCCTTAATATCTGATGACGCATTGGGGTCATTTTTGGATTTATTACAATAAATATATTATATATTGGACCTTTTAAGTAACATTTTCAATGCAGGACTTTTACATGTAACAGAGTATTGTTATAGTGTGTTATCAGTACTTTTACTTAAGTATAGGATCTTAATACTTCTTACACCACTGCGTGGGGCACATGTGCATCATGCACACGCATCATCATCATCATCACTCAAGTCACCACATATCACCAGATCTGTAACACCACACTCGACAAGAGGCAGCATCCTGTGCCAACAATTAGAAGGGTCCAAAATGGAGTAACGTTAACGCTGAAGACAGTATAGTCGGAATTACATTTACTGTAATTTCCAATTCACACAGAAATTGTTCCGTCGCAGGTGAAAACTAATACTTCTAGAAATCACATCGTTGTTTTGCCGAGAAGAATAGGTAACTAAATACCATGTATAAATATGTGTATGGGTAACTGCAGGCAAGCTGCCGGACTGAAGCTAACGGTAGTAGTTAGCTAGCTAGCTAGAAGTAGCGGCTAATGCTAGATACCTCTGTACCAACAGCTCTTTAGCAAGGAAGGATGTCCTAACGTTAATCAACTTTCAAGAAAGCATTAGCTTTAAGTATCGTAATGCAGTTATTATTTGTATTCTCACTGAAATAGTTAGTAGTCTAAACGAAAGCTAATGTTGCTATGGTTAGCTGCTTTGTTTGCGATGCTAAATTGAATGGTATGTAACGTTAGCCATTGAGGTGTGTGTGTGTGTGTGTGTGTGTGTGTGTGTGTGTGTGTGTGTGTGTGTGTGTGTGTGTGGCTAGCTAGCTAGCTAGCTAGTTAACGTGTGTGGTAAGCTAGTAAGTAACATCTGTTAACTAGAACCAACGTTAGCTAGCTTAACGTTGGTTTCTACAGCTAGCTAGCTCAGGACTTTGGTTTGTAACACTTTGGCCGTATGTTAGTGGTATCTTTAGTTCACTTCATATTTACTTCTCGCATATTAGGAGACACTTTCTTAAATCTTTAATATGGTCTTGCTCGGTAAAGTAACGTTACCCTAACCTACGACGTTTTCCGAAATTATACAATTCAATTCATATATAGCTAGGTTAAAACACAGTGTGACAGTTCACCAGTAACGTTAGATATGTATGCATTCAGAGGGATGCAGAATGTTGTGCGCTGTTTAATAAGAGCCTGAGGACTATATCTGAATATGCTTCAAATGTCTCTCTAAACTACACACAGTCGTTGATATGAAAACATCAATTGTGGACCAGAGGTATATTTGTCATTTTTAGTCTAAGATGGTCAATTTAGTTGACAATAGTATCCTATTTCACGTGGGTTAGTGCTGAGCAGGATATTCAGTGTTACTGTTTTCCTATTACAGTCAAGAATGGAGCCATCAGAGCAGTCAGGCCCAGACTCCGGCTCTCAGGATGTCAACCCTGTTTTTCTGCAGCAGCTCAGAGAGCTGGACATCCCAGAGGAGGCAGCCAAACAGGTGGGACAGTACACTCAGGTTGGGCAGCTGGTTTTAGCATGTAGGCCATATTTACATAAACGTTCAATAATTTGTATGAATGGCAATGTAGCATGCTCCCATTGCTGTCCTCCAATGATCCATACTATATAATGTGTGAACACTGCATTACTTGACTGCTTTCATGCTAAACATTCCAATTCCAATGTGTCTCACACCCTCTCTACGGCACACTGGCCCAGCAGAGGAGCACCTTCAGCAGAAGACTCCTCTCACCCAGATGCGCCACAGAGTGCCACAGGAAATCTTTCCTGCCTGTGGTCATTAAACATTACAACGCCTCCCTCAGAGAGTCACACACCCCCTCTCTGTAAATCATCTCATCTCAAATATAGACAATCACCTCTCTTTTTTTTATTGCACTATAATCATCTCAACATAGACAATCATCTCTCTTTTTATTGCACTATTTGCACATTAACACTGTACATTTCATATTTTATTCACTGTACATTTCATATTTTATTTATTATTACTGTATTTTTGTTTTTATTATATATATGTAAATAGTCGTGATAATATATGTTTGTATATGTTGTTTGTATACCTGGAGTGGTAACAAAAATAATTTCCCCCTGGGATTATTAACCCTTGTGTTGACTTTGGGTCACATTGGCCCATTTTAAAGTTTTGTTTAATATCAGAAAATATTGGACGTAGAAATAAGCGCTGAAAATGTGTCAAAGAAATATTTAAAAATTTAAAACGTTGGAAAAAGCAAAAACAAATTGTGAAAAAAGGCATCACAAATGTCAGGAAAAAAAGTGTTTTTTTCAAGGTTGAAACGAAGACAACACAAGGGTTAAAGTATTTCTGATTCTGATTCTCCGCTATTAGGCTGTTATCTCATTATTAAATTAATTTGAATAGCATATTTTAATAGCTGGCGCATACGATAAGATACAACTTTACTATCAGTTAACACTAAAATTAATTTTGCGTTCTCGAGCAGCTCTGCTCAAAAAAATAAACAATTACACATATAGTACAAAAGATGAAAACACATCAACAGCTATAACAAAGAATCATGCATGATATCCTGTGATCCAGATCTTAATTCGCAGCACAGTGGTTATGGTTTAGCAACAGGATAGACTGATGTATAAAAGAGTTCTTGAGCCCGTTGCATGTCTAAAAGAAGGGACTCTAAATTGCCTGTTAAAAGGCACAAGTTGGTATTCATAGTTTAAAACATGCATGGAGTCAAAAGAGATGCTGTTAGCAAGCCTGAGCATGCTCTTCTTGTGGGTTGCTTGAAAGGCGTGTGCAACAGGTTGACCAATGATCTTAGCACAGACTTTGAGTTGATTTATATAATTAAGTTTTCAGTTTTGCAGATAGGCTGCTGAGCCAGGCTGTGATGCAGTACAGCATGACACAATTTCTGGAGATCTCCAGAAATTGTTTATGCTATGTGTCCTCAGGGACAGTTATACCAGGATTGACGTACGATACAAGGCTAGAACCTCAGCTAAAACAAAAAGATGACTAAGCTGACATTGTGACACTTCACCTGGATGAACAGACTTGTTCAGATGCTGTACGCTCCGCTGGCAACCTAGCTGGTTGTGCAAGATCATCGGTTCCTGGGTCCTTTTGAAATTAGGAATGGGTAGCATATGAAAATGTTAGTGACTGGTTCCAGTGCTTTGATTTTGATTACCACTGCTCAATTAGGTCGTAGCTATGCCTGTCACGATAACAAATTTTGCTGGACAATAAATTGTCCCAGAAATTATTGCGATAAACGATAATGCAGTTCTGAGACCATTTTCATCTAATATAATGATAATGGCATAATAATGCAGGTACACCTTTTTCAAAGATCAATACACTTTTATTTCTAAAGAATATTTAACACTGGAACTGGAAGAGATTTTAAATATCCACAATATGTCTTTGATCTCCTTTTAGTATGTCGTCTTTCACACTGTTGTACAGTTGTGGAATTGCCGTTTGTGACACGTATGTTCTCCCAGGCAATTCGTACTGGCTGTCAAATGTTTGAGAGAGAGAGAGAGAGGTATCGTGGCAAGATTTCTTTTATCGTGCGATTAATTGATTTATTGACTATCGCGACAGGCCTAGTTGTAGCTAGGCTTTTCATTAAAGGAGAATTACGGTCGATTTCAACACGTAGCTCTGTTTGTAAATTTGGAGTGCTGTCAGTAATGAGAAAAACGAAAACAATCGGTGTTGCCTACACCCTCCTCCTGCTAGCGTTAGCACCCGGGATGCTGAAACCGGGTAAGTTTTAAACGTACTTTTAAAATATTTGTATATCTCTTTTCGGTGTTGTACTTTGTAGACGGTCCCTAAGCACTCGTCTTTCCATCCGGAACTAAACAGAGCTGAATTAGCACAACTTTTATGCATTTCTTTCACATCTAGCTACTGCAGTCAGATTCACTGTGTTCACTCGGAAGGAATCACTTCACATGGGTAGGCACTTGTAGTGACATTTCGAACATGTTAAGAGGCTAAAAGCATATTTAAAACTTGCCCGGTTTCAGCCTCCTGTGTGCTAACGCTAGCAGGAGGATAACACTGTGTAGGCAACACTGATTGTTTTCGTTTTTCTCGCTACTAGGGCTGGGCACCGAACGTCGATACTTTTATGGCAGCGAAAAAAATACCCGGATCGTATGAGTATTGAAAAATTATTTATCTTTCGGTGCCAAATTTTGGTTCTGACCGACACATACACACACGTGCGCGCAGAGGTGTGGACGGAGTAAACTACGTCGGCTCTGCAGTTTTGTTGAAGTCACAGTGAGTCACGGCAATGCCGATAAAGTGGTTTCAAGTGTGGTTACAGTTTTCAAAACTTAATTTGTTTATTTATTTATTATTTATAATATGTTCATGTTGTAGCAAAAAGGTTTCTCTTTTTTTGTTAATTTTTAAAGTTCGGATTGATACCAATCCTAAATATCTGACTGGCGCACCCCTATCGAAAAGCAGTTTTATTAGTTACTCTGGGTGAGCAGTGTTACCAGTATTTAGAACTGTTTTGATTCACAATTAAGGTGGAAAATAAAAGTTTTGTGTTTAATGGATTTTTGTTGATGTTGAAATGGATTTTAAAACCTATGGTATCGAAAAAAGTATCGTTAAGGAACCACCATCGAAACTGAGGTATCGAAAATGGCACAGGTGGTGGTACTCCAAATTTACAAACAACAGTGCTACGTGTTGAAATCGACCGGAATAAGGACTTTGATTTATTGTGGTTACATCCACCAATAGTTGAATATCCCAAATAATAATTCAGTTTTAATTGAGCAATGTGAATAAACGAATATATGTATTGCTTAGTTAATTGTTTGTCAGCCAAAATAAATGGCAGGCATGACCAGACTATTATTTGTTCTCTGACCCTTTTCATTTTTTCTCATCACTACAGGCACTTCTACATACTCGGAACGTGTCTGCCGAGGAGGCGGCAATGTACTACTTCAACAAGCTGGAGAATGAGGTGCCCATAAGCTAGCCTTAGTCCCCACAGGTACACATTGGTACATTAGACCTTGTGGAGTTTGTCCAAAGCCAAATCTCAGTGTCTCTTTTTGTATGCTCTTACCCCTTTAGGAGGAGGGAGACGATGACCTCATGTTCAAGATGGTATTTGTGGTGAACATGGACCTTGCCATGGGTGTTGGAAAGGTAAATTCAGTGGTGCCAATGTGTACTGTCTGGGATATATGCTGTGTTAAATTACACAATCCATCCTAAAGAAAGTGTCCTAATATTTAACAGCTCAGTCATGGTTTGCTTCTCCACTGGCAAAAAATGAAGGATGGAATTTTCAGCCAAGTTAACTTTTAGGCTCTTACTCCTATATTTATTTAATCAATCATGTATCTACTTTTACAGTGACGTAAAGCCGCTATGTGTTCTGTTATTTCACAAAGCATGTCTTTAATTTGCATTAGTTTGGAATTTCCCACGTTCTTTCAATAATTATTACCTACCAGGTTCTGTTCTCTTTACTCTGAGTGGGAGAAATGTATGCCAATATCAGTTGCACTACAAATATTTCATACAAATAGAGTTTTTAGGTTGATTCTAATAGAAAAGTTTTTTGTGCAGAGTTATCTTTTCAGTGTGTAACTATTTGAACTTGGTCAGAAACATCACATATATGGGCCCCTGGTTAGCTCACCTGGTAGAGCCCATATATAGAGGTTTACTCCTTGACGCAACGGCCGCAGGTTCGGCTCTGACCGGCGGCCCTTTGCTGCATGTCGTTCCCCTTCTCGCTCCCCTTTCAAGTCTAAGCTGTCCTATCCAAATAATGGCCTAAAATAATCATCAAAAAAACATCACATATAGGCCTTTTTCAGTACGGCTGAAAACTCCGACAGATGCTCGTGTAGGTGTGAGCTCAGTGCTATGTGTTTGTGCAGGTTGCAGCCCAAGTTGGTCATGCTGCTGTGGGTTTATACCAGGCTCTACAGGAAAAGAACAGCTGGAGGGAGATGGCCTGGAAGTGGGACCACAGCGGGTAAGGCCTGTACAGTATGTAGGTATAGAGGAGATGCACTGAAAAGTTGTGCATTTGTTGTATAGCTCTGTATCTGTATGTAACAACCACTAACTTTGTGATGATGTCAGTTCATTAGCAAAGCCTTAAAATGAATTTACTTGTTTTACACTGAATATCTACTAATGTTAAGATTATGTAAATCGTTGTTAATTCACTTTTAGTGACCATACATTTAACAAAAATAATTAAAGCAAAATGAGTTGCAAGCAATGAAATTTAGCAATTTAAAAACGATTAACGTTAATCTCAAAAAGCCCTAACAATGCCATTCCTTTAACTTTTACAGTACATATATCTTTTACATTTGATATTCTCCTTTTAAAAAAAAAAAAACATGGTAAAAATATAGCATGGAAAGTTAGTGTCCATATCTAAAGCTCTGCAACCTTCAAGGTTCATTTATTGTAATTGTAAAACACTAACCTGACGCGCTAGATGGTTTGTTACACAGAACCATTTGAGAAGCTGCCAATGGAAACTGTTTGGAAAAGGGCAGGCACTAAAAAAAAAAAAAAAAAAAACCTGTTTAGCTATTTTTGGCATTAAAAAAATTCAAGCCTGGCAGGGGTATCCCTGTACAGTTATAGAGGAAAGACTTAACCCTTGTGTTGTTTTCCCTTCAACCTTGAAAAAAAAATTTATTACGACGTTTTTGACGCCTTTTTCACAATTTGTTTTTGCTTTTTCCAACGGTTAAAATTTTAAAATTTTTCTTCTACACATTTTCAGCGCTTATTTCTACGTACCATATTTTCTGATACAAAACAAAAATTTAAAACGGGTCAATGTGACCCGAAGTCAACACTTAAGCGTGATTAATGGTTGTGCGGAGGCTCCACTCAGAGCTTTCGCCGTAACCTACGTAAGTGGCCTTAAGTATATACTTGTGCATTGGTGTGTGTGTGGATCTCTTTAAGAGAATAGCAGGGCCGGCATGTGTGTGTGTGTGCCCCCGTGGGGAGTGTGTGGTAGAGTGAGAGAGAGTGACATGATTAGCGTCAGAAAGAGTAGCAACTTGAAAGTCATAGTGAGAGAAACAAAGTGTCTCCCCTGTGCTTTCTGACCACGGTGGGAAATCTGTAGCACGAAAAGTTAACCCTCTCCTTGATTTCATGTTGTTTATGGAGAAGGAGAACCAGAAAATGAGTCGGGGGGGGGGGGGGGGGGGCGGGGGGTGAATGCAATAGCCGCTTTCCGACCAAGTAGTTACAGGAACGTAGTTCTAGGAAAAGTCCACTTCTAAACAGATCTACTAACTACTCTCCACCAAAACCGTTTTTTCCAATTGCATTCGCAATTGGAAAAATAATATAATAATAATAATAATAATAATAAAAAAATATATATATTATATTATATATTATATTATATAATAATATATTATATTATTTAATAAATCACGCTTAACCTAACAAAAAGTAAGGCATAGAGATTGTACAAATGTACAGAGCTAAAAACTTGTCCATGTTCTCCCATGGATGTATTATAAGACCCCCGCTTTCCAATTTGTTGTAATTTTGACAAAGGTCTTATTCTGACCAGTTGTAAGTTAGTAGAGCGCTACCTACTGTACCAGAGGAAGAGTTACTCCCGTCATTTTTTTCCCCATAATTCCCCGCTCATGTACACACAGGGAGAACTGGTATAACCCGGTTATTCACTTACTGTTTTGCATGTAAACGCACTGACTGATGCAAACAGAGTCCGCCTCCCCTCGTCCCAACAGACTCCTGCGCTCTGTCAATATAGAAGATGCCGATCTGGGATGCCACGATTAAGCCAGGTCTCTGCAAGATGTGGGCACAACCGTCTCCAATCTCCTGTTGCTGGGCCAGCCTGGCAACATCACAGTTCATTTAGCAGGAGCAAGCATGTTCTACTGCCGCTGTGTTTACTCCATTCATGCTCCAGTTCCTGAAATGTTCACCCTTGTCACCCTTTAGTTTTTTTAATTAAAAAATGCAATCCTTCAACTGTGTCAGGATAGCTGTATAACTTTTGCTTTTTTATTTTCTAATTACGTTCTGGCATCTTTCTGGGCTCTACACACTGGGTTCTTAGCCTGGTCCTATCAGACTGACACTGTACAGAGAGTCTGGCCACTCTCCATTGACAAGTGTTAGCTTCCTTGAAGGCGGGTACTCTGTTGAAGTTTAAAACTATTGGATCTGCCCAGAGCCACTCTGGATCTGCCATAACCAGTCACTAACGTTTGGTCGTGACGTATGTAAATCGAGACCAACAACACTATTGGCTTATATTTAGCATTAGCATCGCTAGCCTTAGCCAACTCCTTCACCACTAACGGAGCGAGCTGGAAAATCCAACTTTTCCCGAACCCCGTGGGGAGGAGGGCCACAACATCATGGCCACCAACAAAACTCAACAAAGATTGTTCTTGCTCGAGCTTTAACTTGTGGATATTCGGCAGCGTTGCTACAACGGACCGAATGGCTTCGCTTGCATCTTTCTACGCCACCATTACGGTACTACAACTCAAACTAGCGCATGTCACGACCTCAACGTCATCGTTCTCAGCCACTCCCTCTGTTCGCTGATTGGAACGCCAAATATTTGGCCGGAGAAAACCCAAGAATATACCTCAAACCAAGACGGAGTACTGAAGGGAAGTGAAAATTGAGCGGAAGTACGTAGGAGGGCGGAGCCAGGCTACTGGGTTCTGTCATTGTTTGTAGAAATGCTCAGTTCAGTGAAGTGTGTTATTGCTGACATTGTTGCTACATCTTTTGACAGCATTTATAATATTGTTTAATAATTAAGTCAATTCTAATGATTAAAAATAAATGTGCATGGTGTTGATACAGAGCCAAGAAGGTGGTGGTCCAGGGCACCAATGTGGCTCATCTATTGGAACTGCAGGCCCTGGCCATGAGCCTCAGCCTGCCCACTTACCTGGTCCAGGATGTAGGGCTTACCCAGGTGAGTGGAAAATATTGTCTTTTGGAGGCACCAGTAGTTATTCCCAAAATATTGTCTTATGATTATTGGTACTAATATATTTGGTAAAAAAGTTGTATGTTTTTCCATTACATGGTACCTGCTCAACTCGCCTCGCCTTTTTTGCTTTTTCCATTATGAAAAAAAATCCCTGGTACCTGCCAACAAGTACTTTTTTAGTATCGCCTCCATTGAGGTTCCAAGCGATACCAAAAGGTGACGTGAAAACCTGCACACTACTGATTGGTCAAAGAGAATCGTCACTAATCACTGCGTCATCATTGCTAGCGACAGACGGGGGTGTCCTGATCAAACCTGCCATTTTAAAATAATTTAGCCAGCTGTGTTTTTTTTTTTTTTGCTGCCGCCAGCTTCTTTTGAAACAAAATTTGTCTTCTGGCTGCGGCCACAGCCACATGCCGAGAATAAACACACACCTTGGACGTTCTGTGTGTGTGTGTGTGTTGCGTTGGGTAATGGCATTTTACTGCTGCGTCGCTATGACGACCAGCCACGTTCGCCTCACGCATGAGGCGGTACTAAATCTGCAATGGAAAAAGGAGGACGGGAAACGCGGTTGAGCCGAGCCGAGTAGAGCTGGTACTAGCAGTGGGTAAGCACCATTAGTCAGTGTTGCCCAGTGACTTGACATTTGAGAGTCTTAGCACAAAACTAACCTCACTTGTCTTTGGCAGGTGGAGGCTGGGTCCCGCACTGTCCTAGCCATCATGGGGGAGGAAGAGATGGTGAACAATGTCACTGGGAGTCTGAAGCTGCTCTGAGGGGCTCATTCTTACTGTGGGGGAGGCATAGCTTTGCAGTGCCACAGTGCATCCAGCAGAGGGCAGCATTTCCCAGCGGCAGGGAGAGTCTTGGCATGCAAGTGTGTAACAACCTTTAAAAAAAAAAAAGGCCTAAAGAACAAGGGAAAACAAGACATGTCCCAACACCAGAAAACACCCTCAGCCATTTATGTCCCTTTCATTCTTTGTCTGAGCCGCTTGATCGGCTGTTAGAGCAGGAGAGAAGAGCCGGTTGTTCACACGGAAACGAGGCGAAGGCAGTCCAATTTTCTTTTTCTGGTGACCTTCCTCTTTTCCAAACAGGCTGTCTACTTAGAAGATAGTCACATTAGAATCTTAATCCATTTTCAAACACATCTATTCTGTTGTCCAGTGTCAGGTATGGCAAAGTAAAATCAAGCATTTTTGGTCTTTGACCAATATTGTAGTTGTGCTTATTCAAGGGGCAATGCGTTGTGGACTAATACATAATGTAATTATAATTATACCCATAGCAGATGTATGTCCGTGTTGGATTCTCTACTCCTGAGTGAAGGATAACTTATTAACTGATAATATATGAACACTTTTTTTGACGTTTAAATGATTTTGTGTCTGTCTGCAACTATTCTCCCAAAGATCCCTATCCTATAGAACAATAATATTACTCATTATTGATAAATGGCTATATTTTGTAAATGCCTGTTGGGGGCCATATACTGTATCTGTGGTGTGCCATCCTAAACAGTATGCACAGTTACTGAAATGTGTTGTATTGTTTTTTCTTTGTGCAAAAAGAAGAAAATAATTATAATTTTTGGATGTATTGGTAGAATTTGATGGTGGACGAGAGGTCCTGTGGAGCCAAAATGTAAAGATAGTAAGGATCTGTGCTGGGCCTAACTTTTATGCACTCGGACTGCCTGTGGTGGATAGTTTACACTAATGAAGTTCAATTTACAGCTTGACAGAACACAGATAATTGTGCATATATGACAATTATTGTGGACTTGGTGACTAATCATCTTAATACACAAAGAATGATGTGTATGTTCTCACTAACAAATATTTTTGGGCATGAGCTGACACTCCCAAAACTTAGTTTAATGTCAAAGATTTTATTTGTAACAGAAAACTTTTAAAAAAAAATGGCAGTGGCATGCATGCAATATGAAATGTACATTTTAACAGACAGTTGGAATCCCAAAGTTATGTCAACTTTAGTAACATGTCCACACCTTGATACCTCCTATGTTATACAGTCATTTGTGTGAATGCTCCAGACTATGGAGACCATTAAAATGCCTCCAGATTAAGTAAACAAGCAGCTTGAATTGTGTTTTACCTTACAGACTCAAACACACTGCATATAAAAAAGATTTGTTGGAGCTGTGGCAGTGAAAGCAGTGTGGGGAGGGTTGAACAGCCATATTTCAGTGTGTGGTTTGGACTGACCATATGACATTGCTTTTTCACCACAGTTGACCACTGCCTATCATGGGAGGCTGGCTGGGAAACGTATGAACTGTCTTGCAATGATTTGTTGAAATTTATTCTGGTGGTCAAGTTTATAAAGGGCAACATCACAAGAAGATGCCCAAAAAGGATGGGAAAGCGTATTCTAAGAAAACTCATATACTAGTGATATTATGAGTAACGTCAAACAAAGAAGTCAATCCACTCATATCTACCTTACTGTTGTGGGCAGTTTGTGTTCTTTTATATAATTCGACTATTAAAGATACATTTTCGCCATCAGCTGAGCT
The DNA here is from genome assembly GCA_023566125.1 of Zingel zingel. Classification (NCBI taxonomy): domain Eukaryota; kingdom Metazoa; phylum Chordata; class Actinopteri; order Perciformes; family Percidae; genus Zingel; species Zingel zingel. The sequence goes on from CM042319.1 coordinate 37,832,295, forward strand.
AGCTTGTGTTGAAACCTATTTCAAATACATTGAAAAGTGTACCTTGACTGATTCAATATTACGTACCTCATGGTTACTACATTAATTACATACCATTATGATGGTCTGTCATTTCTGATGTCAAGGTATAGCGTACAGTTGTGCCACTATGACATATGGAGCTTAGAGTGTACTACATCCGTATACTGCTTCGTTTGGCCTATCTTAACCGTGATTTCCTGATTCTGATTTATGAAACTGAGTCTTAATCAGTTTTATTACGGAAGCCTAACAGCCGCAACAATTGTATTATTCCGCTGTCTAATGTCGTAGCCATAGCTCATCAGACCTCTGCAACAAATGACGTTGGCATTTATTACCACAGCCAATCAGAGTCCCACCCCACCCCCCTCAAGTCTCATGACATGACAAGAAACCGTGACTATTCGTTTATAAAAATCTCAGTCGTCCATATGTCAAAAATATTCAAATACTCCGCTTTGTTTGTAAATCCAGTGTGCGTGGTAGCTAAGCCAATAACTAGCATTGCATCACGGCAAAACCAAGGTCGTGCTCGTTTTTTCGCCTGTCCCTCTTGTAAACTCCCAAGATTGTTTTGGGGGGTCCGCTGCTGATAGGTATTTAAGTTGTGTCCGTTACTTTTTCAGTGTCTGTTGCAGAGTGAGGGAATAGACTGATTTCGGCAGCGAGAACAGAAGTAGATAGACCATTAAAAAGTATTTGCAAAGCAGGAGCACTGGTCAATTTCCCTGTCCAACCCATATACTGTATATAAAGAGGTCCAACCCCTTCCGAAATGCTACCAGAGAGCGACACCTCATACCATGGATATATTATAAGCCTCACACTCCATTCATCTGACATACCGGTAGGTGGGGCTGACCCAGTGGGCTAACCCTGCCTCTGGTGTCCCTGGAACTGGGCCCCGGAGACCCCGTGTTGTAGCTAACGCTTGCTACTATGTAATTGCATGATAGCTCCTTCCTCATTAAATAGATAAATATAACCCTCAAATAAAAAACATTAATTCCAATTCCATGGCATTTGAATTTAATAACGAGCATTTTCCGAAATTCTGAAGGTAAAGATCCTTTGTTGGGTGTCAGATTATCTTCCGAATCCAGCCACTCTCTCTTGCTCTTCTTGTACGCCACCAGTACACACACATCATAAATGGAACTGAAATATCGCAGCCGGACAGACCTCCTCAAAGCAGTGCCCGCCCCAATTGACGTAGTTGACGGAGGAAAAAAAAGTGACGCTGGAATTTACCAAAAACTTGCACGTATATCTCGAGTGTAATATGACTGACACATTGCTGTCGAATCATTGGCGAGAGGCGGAATATCGCAGCAAGGGCCGCCCAAGGAGAGAGCCCCTGCACTGTCGCCAGGGAAACCCCGTGGCGTGGTTGTGTGTCAGTTTCGCTGGGACCCGCGGTCGATGCCGGTGAGGAGGAGGGGGATGGGCGCCTCTGCGAACGTAAGGACCCGAGACAGAATCAGAGCCCTGTATCACATACAGCAGCATATACCCCATTAAAAAATAGCGACTGCATATATAATACACTAAAAAAACATTATCCACCGGGGATCTATAATAGACATTCAATGGATGCAGTGCACCTGAACAGGACAGGGGATTTAACTTTCCGCCTATGCGTGGGAGACACTGAGAAGTTTGAGTCCTACCCCTGGAGAGGGAGCTACTTTTAAGGGCAAAGGATACAGGAGACTCCGAGGCCTACCTTTAGGCCTACTGGTCTGGTTGGATTTGATGTTGGGATACTCTAAGGACCTCACATTGTACATGCATTTGCCTCGTTTGCTGAAGTTTGGAATGCCTCTTTAGGTGAGTACTTTAAATATGTGTTAATTGTGAATATCACCTTCTATAAATGGGGAAGTAACATAAATATAATATACATGTACTGATCAAATAGTCAACCAAACATAGACATAAAGCTTACCAACTTGGCTAAAGCGTCCACTTAAGTTTATTAGAACAAGTTGGTTGCCCTCACTATTCCACTTTTAAGTCGCTTTTGCTTGGCTGGCTAAAAAGCCCCCCGTGTTGATGGTCAGCCTTGCAGGGCTGCTCTTAGTTGTGTCTGGACGGATCTTCCATGACTTTTTGATCAGCTCCTCGTGTTGTTTTGATAGCTAGCTTTTTAGTCTGGAAATCCACCAGATTACTAGTTTTATAATGGGCAATGTCATAGCAGTATTTTAAGCAACCATGTCCCAAAAGCTCTCAACACCATTCTGCAAGTTTTCAAGAGTTTGACTCGTGTATTAGTCCATTAGGGGTGCCTTTAGTTCAGTTTATTCTTAGTTTTCATACCACCTTTTGCTATCGTTATTAACGTGACATTACCCTTAGAGATATTATGTTTGCCATGAGTCCACTGAATTAAACATTTATGTCGTTTGTATTAATACATAAATCAAGTTTCGATAATGTGTTTCCGCAGAGGCTTATTAACATACCACTAACGTAGCTAACACAGTCAAAACAACTCCAGCAGCACATATCTACTCCATTCGCGTTTGTTGCATAGTTGTTAGTATGCTGAATTGAGAGTAGAATAATGTAGACATACATCCCATCTCTTAGGGTAAGGAAGTCCAATACCAGACCGCGTAAGGTAACGTTGTTAATGTGCACTTGTTAAAACCAACCCTGGCGTTGTTCTTTTGACAGCAATGGGTTACATGTTGGTATGGGACCACGAAACTGTCGAATGTTTTTAAAGTTACACATGACACAACTTGCAATTTGATCATTATTGGCGACTCATGTTAGCTAAGCAACCAGCTGCTGTATTGGTTAACGTTAGCCACAGGCAACACATGCTATACTAGCATTTTAGCTAACTTTTTGGATGTTTTCCAGTTGATTGTGTACTTATTTTGAACCAGTAACATTACTCTAAAGCACAAACTCTATGAACCTTTAGCTATATATACACCTAAAGACACGCTTGTAAGTTGAAGTAATTACTGCAGTACATTTCTACTACTAATAAGTAGCTACTAATACGTTTGGTTTTAGAAAAAAAATATGGTGTCTGCATCATGATGGTGTTTGGCTGCATAATGTTAATGCATTTGTCTTTGGCAACATTCGCTTAGTCGTGTGAATCAAGCTGAAAGCTCGGTTGTGTTTTCTCTATTTGTGCTTGTTGATTTTTTTTCCGTGTGTGTGGAAATCCAGATCTGTTGGGTAGTGACTTGCTCTTCTTCACCTCCCCCACCTACCAACCCCCAGCCTCGGTGGCGGTTGAGAGGAATGGGTGGCATGTTAGAGGGGAGCTCTTGTTTCCTTTTTTAGCCTCCATTTTTATTTCAACGTGTGACTTAGTGCAAGCAGCATTGTTGAGTCGGAATGCAGCAATCACAAGTTTCGACTAAGTGAGAGACCTCAGCTGTTATGTTTTTAAGACCGTTGCGTGGTTTGGTAACATTAATTCGAATCTTTTCAATTTCGTCTTTACCTCTATTGGGTTGATTTCACGAATAAAGACCTTTTTTAAGTTTAAGCTACGCCTTGTCATTTTCAGTGCAGTTGATAATCATTTTAGGTCAAATGAAAAACATTTAGATCTGTGATCTAGCGACAACCACAGTTGATAAAGAATGCTGCTAAGAGATTAAATAGTGCCTTTGCAGTATGTTTTTGTCGAGGTTTTATATTTGTTAGGACCCGTTTTCCGAGCACTAATGGCTGCCCTTACAGTCGCCTGAATAGCTGTGCTCCTTTAAGCTACACTACGTAGCCTTGCATTGTGCTGCGCCAGTAGTTCGGAGCAGTGGACACAGAAAGCAAATGGAAAGACGTTACCGGACATGGTTAGATCAATGAATGTGTAACTACCTCTCTGCAGTGAGCATTTTTTTTTTTACCTGTCATAACTCAAGATGGCCATACTTAAGATATATTACTCTTTCTACTCAGTCAAAAAAGTAGTACTAAAAGTAGTGTGCTCTCTAATCAAGCACATTCGAACCAAAGATAGTCAAAAATACACTTAATAAACTGATCTGAGATTGAAAAATGTATTTGGGGCTTCATGTAACAGTGTGTTTTTCTGAGTCGTTGTCAACCTTGCTTCATGACTACAAAGATTACTATGCTCTGCTGGGGGTGCCAGCACCAAGTATTGATCTTGATGCCTGTTGGAGAGCCTGATTGCAATGTGCTGAGCCTTGGTTTCATTGGTTGCGACTGACATTCTCTGAATATGTTTTACATCTTTTAATAGACTGTGCTGGCTGCAGCATGCAAACCTGGCCTCTCAGAACCATTGGAAACATGAGCCCCTCCAGCACTTCCCCTGACCCTGACGTGCCTTATTAACTCACCCTGCCACCCTGGGAAAGCTTAGAATGAACTGCTTGGCTGCTTGTTGTTGCTCTGTCGGGAACTGACTCGCCATGTTGGTTTTCCATGCCTCTCAAGCACCTTCAGATTATGTGTTGGAGTGAGATACGTGTGTTGGGGGTGTTGAGTTAAAACAATTGGTTAAAGAGGACTGCCTTCAAGAGTAGAGCTGTGTTAAGGCCCTGACACACCAACCAGACTGGCCAACCGTTGGCAGGAAAAGCAGTCAGACTGATCAGTCGGGTCCCCGAGGTCCAAAAAATTCCTCAGAACACAATGAGGCGACGCCGACTTGAGCGTACGCTCTGCGCATACGCAAAATGTAACACGTCTCCATAGCAGCAGGCGGCGCTGCTCTGTATTGTTTCCATTAACAATCTGATTATTTCCCAGAAAATGAAAACCGGCAGCTGATTAGACGAACGCGTCATGTGGTTCTTTTTTCTCCGGAAATTCACAGCCAGACTGCCATGGCGGCTTGTTCAGAATACAATCTCATATTGTACTGAAATAGCTCACCGAAACGTGTTTCTGAATACATTTTAAGCGAGAAATAGGCCGTGCAGTTTCTGAATCTGTCTTAATTTCAGGTCAGTTTAAAAGATTTTCGTCAGATTTTGAGCGGCTCATTCGCTCCCCATTTCCGGGCGAGTCCCGACTGCCCTGCCATATTTTGGGTCGGCCCAAATGAAGGCCGACTGCTCCTCGGATGGCCGACGGCACGGGACAAACCGAACAGACTCGAGTCACCGACCTCGCCAGACGGTCCGACGGCTGATTATCAGGCTGGTGTGTCTCCTCTTAGTATTTGGAGCTGTCTGCAGGATGTGCCCTGCTGTCCCAATATGTGCCTCTGAAACATTGGGGATCTGAGGAATGCGCAGATATGCAGGCCTAGTTTTTTGTTTACTGAGGAAATCGGGGCTGAAACGAGCCCTGATCCTCGAGTAACTTGAATAATTCGATTACTAAAAATCCTCGATGCAAAATCATTTGCTTCGAAGCTTCGTTTAATTAATGTTACCAACGTTGAATCGCTCACGGTGTTTCTGCACAGAGGATTATTACTGTTGCACACAGCTGACGCTACTTGCGATACATGTCATGAAGACTGATTACAAAATGAAGAAAAAGCGCAAGGGGCTAAGAAGAGACAGGCTGGAGAAAATGACAAAGTGTCCAAAGTTTGGAATCTGTTCAAACGTAATTAAAACGAAAACTCTGTTCAGTGTGTCTACTGCAAAATCAAACTAGCTTACCACAATAATAGCACGATGTCAGTGCTTTAGCATCTCAACAGAAAACATTGAGTCTAACTTCATCATCCATTCCACGAAGAGGACCGACAAAAGTAAATCAGACTCGTATGGATGATAAAACTACACCAAACGCAACAACTACCAAAAACAAAGACAAGAAAATACGTAGTGGTCACAGCAATTTGATCTAAAGAGCCGACTTGTTGACTATCCCTTCGGAAAAACAGCTGATTGTTACACACCATTTTCTCTCTCTCTCTCTCTCTCTCTTCACGGAGAAACAGCTGATCAACGATCTACTAGCATAAGTGTAACAGAGCTGTGTAGCATTGTAATCAAATTATATAAATAAAAATAGGTTGAGTATAACTAATATTTATATATAGGCCTATATACAGATCAGTCTCAGGTTGACACTTGTAGTTCTGAAAGTTAAGTTGCACAATTTAAGGTAATGTTTATGTATGTTTAATGTATGCCTTAGTTTCCTTTAAAAACAATGTAATATGGCACTTAAATGCACTTAATGTTTAGTTTTTTTGATAGATGATATTGTAAGCAATGTAGGCAATAAAAATGTTGCTTTTTCCGATCAATAAAACAAAAGTATTTCTTATACGATTAATCAGTGGAATAATCGGTAGAATACTTGATTACTAAAATAATCGATAGCTGCATCCCTAAAGGAAATACCTCTGTCTCATTCTTATTCACATTTACAGAGTGGTCACAAACTAAGAAATTGAAATGTTAGGTGACATGCCCTTGAAAACATAACAAAAATGTGAGCGCTGTGTTTTAAGATGGAGTGAAGAATGATATTGGCACATTTCCAAAAGAAGACAGGATTCTGTCTCAATGCAGGCAGTTGGATAAGAGGGAGCAGGGGGGTGCTGTGAGGAATAGGAATAGGGGGGAACCCTGTCCTTTTGGTTTCCATTTGCATGCTGATGACACTGCATCATTACATGGAGGGCAGGTGTAGCTATTGATATGTTAATAAGGTTCAGTGTGTGTGACCAAGTCAACTAAGCCAGTGTTGTGGATCTACACCTCCTATGAAAGAAAAAATATTAAATTCACATAAGTGATAAGCAACCATGTGCATTTTCTCTCTGAATTTATTGTAGTTTGACCACACTCTATTTTATTAGCGTGTAGCAACTGAAGCTTTCTTGTTTCTTGAAGACAAATCAAGTCCTGTTTCTTGTATAAAAATATTCAGCTGTTAAGTCGTGTGTGTGTGTGTGTGTGTGTGTGTGTGTGTGTGTGTGTGTGGCATAAGAAAAATAACGCTTTTAAAATTTATATCTTGCAGATATGCATGTGTGACATGCACCTACAACACCAAAACAAATTCCTTGTATGTGTAAAAAAACGTACTTGGGAATAAAGCTTTTCTGGTTCTGATATGGACAAATATAGCACTAGTCCATCTACCTTCCCCTCTTTGTATCTTCCCCTCTGCAGCTGCTGTGTTGTGTGGCTTGCCGTCTTGCACAACGGGGTTAAAAACAAGTCGCTCTGACGCCTGCCTTATCAGTGCATTCCCATTGGTGCAGGAGCTCTGGAGCTGCTCCAATGAGGCCCAGCATTTCCTCTGCGTTGGTGGAGTGGTGTTGCAGAGGGCTGTGCTGGTTAATTCTGTTTCATGCCAAGAAGCAATGCTTCTTGGGAGAATAATGGAGGAGGAGGCTGGGGGAAAAACAAGGCCAAAAGAGGGGTGAGGCAGGCAATCTATGTAATCATCTCTCTCTCTCTCTCTCTCTCTCTCTCTCTCTCTCTCTCTCTCTCTCTCTCTCTCTCTCTCTCTCTCTCTCTCTCTCTCTCTCTGTGTGTGTGTTCTTAATTTTTTTTGTTACTATTATATTTTTTATTGCACACCTATGTTTTCTTCTTCATTTACTTGACTTTTCTGAGACGCTGCCTGTCTCGCTTGTGATACTTGGCTGAGCGTATAGCAGGAAAAAATCTCAGACATTTTAGGCTTCAACACATTAACCCTCCTCTCTTTCCTTTCCCTCGTCCTGTGTCTTTTCCTTAATGTAACTAAGGAGACCAAGTAATGATTGATTAAAATACTTAATACTGTATGGGAGGTGAAACTAAGATTGCAATACAAGCAAATTTCCAAGTCTGTTTAGAGAGAGAGAGAGAGAGAGAGAGAGAGGCAGCAGGGCAGAATAAAAAAAAAAAACAACCACCATGAGAGTCAAGCCACTCTACACCAACCTGCTCACAGCTGTCCTGTTTTGTAATGAACAGCAGCATGCTAAAAAAAAAGAGGAAACCAATGGTTGGTGTCAGGTTTTTCTAGTTCTTAAGGGCCTTGCTCTGTCACCTTGAGCTTTTGTCGCCCCCCCCAACAGGGCAAAGTACAACACTGAAACGGAACACACAAAAGCAAATTCGCAAAACATTTCAGAAAACACTATGACATCTCACAAAACGCAACAACAGCATTTTGTGAGACTCAAACCAGAAAAGGTATCCCTTGGGATAAATAAAGTTGTTGTGTTTTTTTTTTTTGTGCAACAAGGCATCCAGTATGCTGTAAATCCCCAAAATAAAGTTCTTCTGTTTGTTGCAGACTTTACAATCCAATCAACGATGAGGAATCATTGTCCAATACATACCTACCTTTTACTGTTTGAATCTCACCAAATGCTTTCGTGTTTTTTTCTTTTTTTTTGTTGCTGTTATGTTTTCTGAAATGTTGTTCTTTGCAAATTGCTGTTGTTTTGCCCATCGTACACACACACACACTTTCGTGAATGTGGGACAACTAAAGCCCTACAACAGTTCAAAATGTCTGCCAATCCTTAATGATTTTACTTTGTGTGACATCTTGCATTGTCTAGTTGTCTCACATATATGTTGTGCTACAAATGTTATTGCGAATTGAGCCAGAGCAAGCCCTCAAGTCGCTCTGAATAAGACTGTTGGTCAAATGAGGAAATGTAAATGTGTTTATTATGCAGTGAGATCACGTGTGAGAGACAGAGGGTTTATGTTATGCCAGAGCATGAGTTTATCTAACAACAAGATGGCTGTTATGGACTTCTTGTCTCTGTGAGACTACTTCTTAAAAAAATATCCTTCTCCACATTTTGGAGTAGACATTGCTTACAGGGAATACTGCCATTATGAAGACTAAGTGTCTTTCCCTCTAAAGCCCTTTTAAATATAACATGTTAATCTCAGATTAGGTTAGGTTTTGACTTCAATATCTGTTATTTTCTTCTAGCTTGGCTGCTGCCATGGTTAGGTATTTATGGTAAGGGTGAATTAATTCCATAGAAGTAGCCTGCTTTTAGCTCGACTTCAGAGGGAAAAGGGAAACGGAAGTAGATCAGAAAGAGGTAGTCAAGCTAGTCCTTTCTTTTTTCCTGCCCTAGGTTACTGAGCCTCAAACAGACTGTGGTTGGTTTGTTTGCCCTGAAACAGATGATTGATTTTGTGTCATGCTGGCCCTGCTGTCGACTGCTCCTCCCCACCCCCACCCCTCTTAGAGCACCTAGTTGGCCTTTGTTCTCCATTGTGTGTCTCTCATCCCGTCTGGTCCCGGTCCATGCAGGCAGCTGGACATTGCTGTGTTAATGGCGGGCCACACTGCGTTCCCAGGACACTCAACCACTCAGAATGACAACAGCCACATGGGTGCTAGAGTTAAAGCATTATCCAGTGACGATATATCCCAGTCTCATCTCCAGCATGTGCAGACTAAGCTTAGTTTATATTTGTAAGCAGTTGGATAAACAGTTGGCTACTGTAATTGTGGTCAAGGCCTATGATTGCTTTGCTATAGTGAGAAAAGGTTTGTTCCATTGCACCACATAATTGTTTTATTAAGCCTGGTTCAGAGAGTTTCCGAAAGACAACTTGTATACCGTCATGATAAAAGCGCTGTTGAAATAGGGCACTGTGTTTTGGCTGTGTGAGTGCTTGCACGCAATTTTTTTTTTCTATCCTTGGTTGTGCTCAAACTGCTATGTCACCATGACAATGGAAGCAACTGTGAATCATATTAGATGTAATATTAACAACATAGATCAAGGTTCATTTGTCATTGTTCAACACAGTGTTGCGCAAAGACATGCAGTTGTAGTCCCATTATGCTACACAATTAAAACAAAACAAAAACAATAATTCCTGTAGTGCCTTTTTAACCGGTTAATCAAATTTTGACCCATTAATACTGTTAAACCGTTGAAACAATATTTTTAAAATAGTTATGACATTTTTTTGCATGATAAAAGAAAAATAGTCTGTACAATCAATTGTACAATTTCTTAGCTGCCAGTTAACTTGCTAGAGCTAACTTTGCACTTTAAAGGAACACGCCAACTTATTGGGACTTTAGCTTATTCACCGTACCAGAGTTAGATAAGTCCATACCCTTCTCATCTCCGTGCTTGTCGTAACTCTGTCTGACGCACCCACCGCTAGCCTAGCTTAGCACAGATCCTGGAGGCTCCATCTAGCCATCTATTATTGCTCCCAATAAGTGACAAAATAACGCCAACATTTTCCTATTTACATGTTGTGATTTGTATAGTCACAGCGTGTACAAATAACAAGGTCACATGAGGCTAGAGGTCGACCGATTAATCGGCCGGCCAATTTCTTTGCATAATCAGCATCGGCCAGTATCCCAGTATATCAAGCCGATTCATAGGCAGGCGCATCTGCGGGCAGCCTAGTGTTAAAAACATGAATAGGCGACATTTTTTACAGCGCACCCAGACCAGCTGCCCCCAGCCCCTCCCCTCGTGAAGTCTAGCGCCGTGTGTCTCGCACAGTCACTTCAGGCTCAGACGCTACCGTTAGTAGTAGCATATTGCTGGTGTTCTTGCCTTGGGATTAACTGTACTAATAAAACCGTACAAAACACCGCGGCCACACCGCTGTGGAAGCTCCCCAAATGTAATTTATCAGAGTCTGGTTGTTATGTCCGTGGCAGTCTCATCCACTCCTATAACGGAGCTAACTGGAGCTAACCGCTAACGGTGCTAACTGCTAACGGAGCTAATCGTTGCTAACAAAGCCTTCAGTTCTCCGTGCCTGTATCCATTAACTGCATCTATGGACTAGAGCACGAATTGGCTGGACGTGTTTTAAATTAAAACTAAGAGTTGTTTGAATGACAGAGATCTGCTCAGATATGATCCTAATGAGTGCAACAGGACATGTAACTGTAGGATCCCCAAAACACAGTTAAAACACTTCAACAAATGAACACTGATCTAACACACCAGGTGAACAAGAATTGCCTTTAGATAGCCCTAGTCTTATGTGATTCAACAGGAGTTAATAGGAAATAGTGTTGAGATTAATAACGTGCATTTCTGTGAAGCTTGCAGATTTGTATTCTCAGAAGTTTAATAAATGCTAAGTGCACTAAACTTTATTTTTTCATTGAAAAGTTTTTTTGACAGTTTATTTTCTTCTTACCTGTTTCGTTTAATAGATTTTTCATACATTCTTTATACAATATAGTCTACAGTATGTTTATACATTTTTAATTGAAGTATAGCCTACAAGTGTATACTAGCGTTACATTTTATCTTTCAAATAGAGGTTTAAAAACAAGCAAATATCAGCCAAAGACTAGTAGGCTAACATTACGTTTTGAGTGGATGGGGAGCGCGAGACGCCGAAATGGATGCCAATAAGATTCTGAATGGAAAGTTTACTTTTAAAAAGTTGCCAAATGGTTCCATTGACAAGACCAAAGTGATCTGTGTGTTTTGTCGTTGTGAACTGAGCTATCATCGCTAGGCCTGTCATGATTGTCAATAAATCAATTAATCGCACGATAAAAAAAATGAGCTCGATAATTTTTCTGCCCGCGATAATTTCCATTTGCATGCTTGTTTGTTTTCCTTGTGTGTCTCTCTCTCTACCAAAGAGACTGGAGGACCACTCTCGGTTCCTTAGTGTAACGAGGAGTGAACTCTTTGTGTGGGCGGGACTCCAGGCGGGGGGGGGGGGGGAGAGAGGAAAAAAAACGCTAGTTGGAGCAGGGTTTCCCGCAGCACTTTGCAGTTAAGGCGCCGTCAAAAAAAAATAAAAGTATATTATCGATAGCCGCTGTGTTACTCGGCGTCCTGTTTTCTCCCTTTCATTCCAAAGCACACAGCTGACAACCTGCAGGTGGAGGCGGTGGAGACAGGCTCGGACATAAACGCCGCTGTGGACTTGTCAGTCTCGCAAGCTGTTTCAGGAAAGTGGCTACATGTGTCTGACAATGCACAGAACATTAACAGTACAGGCCTACAGCTGTCCGCGGACACTGTGTGTGTGTGTGTGTGTGTGTGTGTGTGTGTGTGTGTGTGTGTGTGGGCCCGCCCCCACGAAGCTCCGACCTGCAGAAGCTGCACCAACTATTTTGGTACAAACATTTACTCGCTATGTGGCAGATAGCCATATAGATAGATTTAATTTATTAATTATATATTATTTAATATTTTGTGTTAAATAATTGTTAAATGTAGTACAGAGTCTGTAGTCTATCGCACAAACACTCGAGGAATGCTGCAAACATTTGACAGCCAGTAGGCTATGAATTACCTGGGAGAACATACGTGTCACAAACGGCAATTCCACAACTGTACAACAGTGTGAAAGACGACCTACTAAAAGGAGATCAAAGACATATTGTGGATATTTAAAATCTCTTCCAATTCCAGTGTTAAATATTCTTTAGAAATAAAAGTGTATTGATTTTTGAAAATGTGTACCTGCATTATTATGCTATTATCATTATATTAGATGAAAATCGTCTCGGAACGACAATGTTATCGTTTATCGCAATAATTCCTGGGACAATTTATCGTCCAGCAAAATTTGTCATCGTGAAATATACAAATATACCATGGATAAACAAAAAGTTTTGATTTGAAATACCTCTGCTAAAGTCCACATTATCGCACTACAATCTTATTAACCTGTTGTATGGAGTGTTTCCCATACGTTGATTTACTTGTGGCGGCTCGCCTCAACATCGACCACCACACATTGATTTTCTATTTTCTTTCTACAATTTTAAAAATGGATAAAACCTTATTTCACTTTAGAGCAGTGCATGTTGATTCACTCAGCCCCTCCTTGTCCAGCTCTCCCTCTCCTTCTCAAAACACATTGACAACGGACCTTTCTGTGAATAGCCCCTCCTCTCCGTGCACACTCTAACTGACCTCAGTTCTGTACATCTACAGCTAGGGATGCCCCGATTGATCGAACGCCGGTCATTATCAGTCGATATTTACAAATAACGCTTGATCGGGTGCTAGGCATTGATCTCTTTTAGCCGCCGATAAACTACTACACACATATAGTTAAACATTGTCTGCAGAGAGCAACAAGCCTGATGATTGCCTGTTCATGTGTAGTGAAGTCCTCCCACGGCCACCTCCCACCCACCTTATTGGCCAGCAGCTGCAAGTGGTTGCTCAGGCGCGTGCATCGGTAGCAACAATAGTTGGAGAGTCGATACGATAAGTCGTCATTGCTTTCTGTCATCGCCACATGATGCTCAATTTTTCTCGGCTAAATGCTGTAGAGACCACCCCCCCGACAGTGTCTACTGTCATTTCCCCGCTTCCCATTAATTTCTATATAAGCAGCTGTACAATGTATTCTGGTAGCGTCGCAGGAACTTTAGAAAAGCAGGGCTTCTGCCTCTTAAAAACTGACCGCTTTCAGTCTGAAATGAAGACAGATTCAGCAACTGCATAGCCTATTTCTCACATAAAATGTTTTCAGAAACATTTTGGTTAACTATTTTTGTAAAATAAGAGATTTTATTCCAAACGAGCTGCCATTATGGTCTGTTTTGAAAACCGGGAAGAACTATGAATCTCACTTTGTTTCCTGCAGAGCGAGCGGTCGCAGCAGAGGAGAGTTTAAGTTTAGTAGCAAAGATATCAAGTGAATACAGCATATGGATGTATAATAACGAAAGTACAGCAGAGCTTGCAGTTTTGTGCACTGTAAGCTGTAGCCGAAAACTTAACAACACCCGTTTTCCGGTGTGTTCTTAACTTCAAATGTGACGCACCAGAAGGAAAAAATCTAACGTATACTCGTCTACTTGCAATGGGAAAGGAGTCCATCATTAGCAGATTTTCCAGTTCAAAAACTTGCATATATGCGCTAATTTGTGGTAGGAAAAGAGTATAAGAAACAAGACTGAACTGTGATTCTAATTCATAGGTTTACTAAAGAGTGACCCACCATTATATATCCGGTTATACTGCCGCCTGGTGGAGTCCCAATACACTACTAACAGGCAAACTGGCCAATACTTTACACGGCTATAACTAAACAAAACAACACAAAAAGTGATGGGTATCGGCCCTCTATCGGCAGATATTGCTCATTGATTATCAAAAATCTGTATCGGAGGCTAAAAACAAGATTGGGGCTTCTCTATCTACAGCAATGGCTTTCACAAGTTCACCTGTTTCTCTCTGCTTTTTCGAATAGAGCCTTAAGTTAGCTACGATAGCTTACCTAAAATGAACGCTAGCTAAAGTTAGTGCCGACTTAACTTGCTGTTTGGGAGTTCCAGGTGTACTCATTGAAGACATTACCATATGGTAGTTGTGTGGTGATGCCTAGGGCTGCTCAATTATGGGGGAAAAGCATAATTAGGGGTCCAAGCCAGAGGGGGCTGGGAACCGCGGTAGCAAAGCTATGCGGTTCACACAGCAGGGCTGTGGAACCATATTGTTTTCCTAAGGTTAGGGCTGTCACGATAACTCATTTTTGTTGTGCGATATATTGTCCCAAAATGAATTGCAATAAACAATATTATTGTCATTTTAAGACCATTTTATGCCACTGATTACATAATGACAATGTGACAATATTATAGCAAAATAACGCAAGCACACTCTTTTCAAGATCAAAGAACGTTTATTCTTAAACATTGGAGAAGACATTGGAATCGGAATGTCAAATGTCAATGTCTTTTATCTCCTTCAGAATGTCGTATTTTACTTTGTTGTACAAAGATGTAATGGCAGTTTGGGAGATGTATGTTTTCTTTGGCAATTCGTAGTGTTCGTCAAAAGTTTGCAGCATATTTTTAAATGCTGTTTTTTGACCGTGTTTAATGGCTGCATCTCTTTGGCTATATAGCGAGTTATGCAATCTGTGAGCGTACGCCATTTCATGTTGTCACGTTTATATTTGCACTACCGGGAAAAAGCATTTGTAACAGAAAGCTGTCTGGAAGACCCCTCTCCACCTCCAGCTGTAGTTGTGGTTCCCAGGTTGAAAACTGGGTGGGATGGTTATGTTTTAGGTGAGATTTTGGGTTAGTTATGTTGCCTCTTTCGCTGCCACTGTTTTTAAACAAAGTCGACATACAAAAGTTAATTGGCTCTCCTCTCATTCGGCGTGCGTGTGTGTGGAGACGCTGCCTGGCACAATCGACAAAAATGGTAACATTCATTTGTATGTCAAAATGAATATACTCTTTATTTTCAATTATAAAAATTAGCAATTGCAATATATTGCGTCACCAAAAGCTACCGAGCTCATTTCCATATATCGTGCGATAAGTCCATATATTGACTATCGTGACAGGCCTACCTAAAGTTTCTTATTATTTTTCCGTTGATAAAAGTCACGCTGCAGCCTAAACTGTACATGGTTGGGGTGGTGCCATTTTCAGGACTGGTCCAGATCCCTGCAAGGACCTCAGACAAAAAAAGAAAATCACCCACTTCCACCACTAGGTGGCACTATATCAGAAAAAACTCCTAAACCGTACATTGCAAATTAAAGATACACAAATCCACGCGTTCCCTGAATTTAGCTGAATCTCCTGATATAGGCCACGCCTATTTACGGCAATACTTTTATGCGCTAAAAATCATATTTTATCGTAAACCTACTTGTTCGAACTCCTCCTAGACCGTGCGACCAATCTGCACAAAAAATTGCGCAAATTACGCACAAACAAATTTGTGTAGCTAGCTACGAAAACATGAACTCTCGATATTTCCTGACGTTTGCCTCCCCACCGCTGTTTTATGGTTCTGTGGAGGCTCCACGCAGAGCTTTCACCGTAGCCTACATAAGTGGCCTGAAGTTTATACTTGTGCGTCGAGCTGGCGTGTGTGTATGTGTGGGGAGTGGGTGATAGAGCGAGGGAGAAAGTGAGAGCGTGAAGGTGATTAGCTTTGGAGCGAGTAGCGACTCTAGAGTCATAGCGAGAGAAACAAAGTGTCTCCCCTATTCTCTCTGACCACGGTGGGAAATCTGTAGCAGGAAAAGTTAACCCTCTCCTTGATTTCATGTTGTTTATGGAGAGGACAACCAGGAAATGAGTCGGGCGAAATGCAACGCTACCAAGCCACAGCCGAGAGACATGTGCGTCGCCACGCCGCGTAGTTACGTTTTTCAATTAATTAGCAGCACGGTAGTCTATATCCACAACGTTCCACTTCCGGGATTGCTCCGGTGCCGCCTGGAAATTCCGCCGGATGCATGTCTTTTCGTCCGATTTCCGCTTCCTTCTGCTTTCTTTGTGTTAGAATTTTAAACTCCAGGGTATTTGTGAGGACTATGGTTAACTGCTCCACAGATCTCTGCAGGTTAAATCCAGACAGCTAGCTAGACTATCTGTCCAATCTGAGTTTTCTGTTGCACGACTAAAACAACTTTTGAACGAACACGTTCCACCAAAACAAGTTCCTTCCTGAGGCTATTTTGCAGTGGCACCAATGCTCCGTGCGGAGCTTAGTGCCGCCCATGATGATTGTGATTTGGCTTAAAGAAATGCTAATGAACCAGAGCACGTTTTTCTCTAATCTGGGAATGCTGCTGTGTGGACTAGCCAGACCCTCCTCCGCAGCGCTGTGGAGGAAGGTCTAGCAATGCAAGACTAGCAGCATGGAGGTCAATGGTTAGAATTGTGGCCTCACAGCAAGAAGGTACCGCGTTCAAACCCTGGTCGTCCCAGGCCTTTCTTTGTGGAGTTTGCATGTTCTCCCCCTGTATGCATGGTTTTTTTATTTACAGTTGCTCTGATTTCCCCCACCACTAAAAAACATGTTCCGGAGGTTCTCTACTGAGCTGATTTGTGGTGATCGTCTGGCGTCGTAAGGCTACCGTGCATCACCCAGGTGGGTGCTACACACATTGGTGGTGGCAGAGAGTAGCCCCCCACCCCCCCAGAAGTGCTTAGAGTGTCTATGATAAAGCGCTATATAAATGTAATTAATTATTATTATTAATTGCAAAGCCCTTGTGATGCCTGGCTTCGGAGCAGGCAGTGGGTCCAAGACTGATGTTGAATATGTAATCGTTGACAGTCATGTAAATTGCGCTGTCCTTGCCCCCTCCCCTCAAACCCCTTCCCTCAACACCAAAACAATTTCCAGTTGAAACTGGAAAAAAATATTGAGAAATAAATTACAGAGTGTAATGCAATTGTTTTGTAGTGTATTGTATTAGCAATCATCAGCACAGTATAGAACCTATGTGACCCCTATGTATGTATTAGGGCTGGATCCAAATATTTGAATATTCGGTCGATGGTTAGGTATTTGATTTTCTATTTATTTATTTTTTTTAAACATGTAACAGGATGAAATTCACTGTGGTGTTTTGTTGGTATTAAGCAGCTAGCTTTAGCTAAATGTCGGCTAGCCGCTGGCTTATTTATGCAGCGCTATTTCGTCCATCTCAGCCAAGAACGGAGAAATGTTAAGTTACATGCGAGCAGTCTTCTCTGTGTAGAGGTCTGTATGATTATACTGTAGCAGCCTGGTGTCGTTTTCAGGTGATTTGATAAAGGTAAACATTGTACGACCGTTCATACCGCTAACGCTCTAGTGAGGCGCTGGCTGAGCATTCATTCACAAACACTGCGTCGGTCGTCACTGGTCAGACAATCTGGCTAAAACGCAGGTATTTCCATTTATTTTGAATGCCTTCAGCAAAACGTTGAGTCTGATTCAAGAAACCCGACTTCACCCTGCGGTGGACAATTACGTTACCGGCTATCAGACTCGTCTGTCCATATCGCGGCGTCAGAGTCCCGATAACGTTACAGAAACGGGAAACATCACTGGCTATCGCTGCCGCAAAAAAGGTGTAATCAAATATTCGCTGTAGATAAGTACCGAAGCTTTGATGCTCAAAAAATGGTATTCGGTACAGGCCTAGTATGTATATGAATCTTCTGTAAACTGCCGTTTTGTTCATGCCAATTGAGTTGAATTGTTTTTACATACATATCAATACAATCATTTGTAATTCCTACACGCTGAAGCAGGCTAGTTGTGTGTGTGTGTGTGTGTGTGTGTGTGTGTGTGTGTGTGTGTGTGTGTGTGTGTGTGTGTGACTCTTTGTGATATTGTAAATGTGTTTTGGTGAGGAAATAAGATCTACAATGAGCCTTGCTTTCTCCCTGGCCACATATCCTGTTTGTCTTAAAGGCAGACCCTTTTAATTTGCTTGTTTTTCATCTTAAATTTCCTCCTGCTGTAGCTCAAAAAGTGCAGCTTGACCTGCGCAGTTGTGGGGAATGGCTGATATATCCTTATCCTTCCTGCAGCAAGCATGTGTGCGGGGGCGGACTGAGGGGGCTGGTGTATTCTCACTGGACTGGATGTGTTGTGGAGGATTTGAAAGGCACAGGTGGACACTGCAAACATGGATATGCTGTTCAAACTGTATGTATGTTCATGTATAACCCTTCTAGCGGTCTCCTTGAAGCTATATGGGGAAACAACATTGTGGATAGACCACTTTGCCATGTTGGGCAGTGATTGACACCATCCCGCCAACCAATCAGATACATACCTTGCAGTGTTTTACTATACATTAATTTATTTGCGGCAGCCTGCCACAATATCAACATTGACCATCTCGGTTCTATGTGAAAAAAACAACCGCAGAGAGAAACTAACTTAACATACTTGCTGTTTGTGAATTCTAGGTAAACTCATTGAAGACATTACCGTATGATAGCTGTGCGGTGATGCCATGTTTCAAAGTGTGCTATGTACTAGGAGAGTGGTGATCTCTTCAGATTACATAAATCATAGTCTCGCATTGCCAGATCTTACTCCACAGCGCTGTTCCTCCACACATACATTGCAGGAGAAAGGAGAAAAAAACGCTGCATGTTTGCATTTCTTTAAACCAATCACAATCGTCTTGGGCAGTGCTAAGCTCCGGACACAGCGATGTTGGCTCTGCAAAATGGTCTCAGGAAGGATAATATAAAATGAAGTTACCTGTTCACACAATACAGTAAAATTAGTTTTATTTAAATTAGCTGGTTACGTGGTTAAACAATTTGCTTTTACCAGTGTACCACCCTTTGTAACATTACTTTGTCGACAGCAATCCTGCCATAATCGGCCCCAAAACGTCCCAGTTGGATAGAAAATGCCATAACGTTTAAACATATTCTTTGTAAATCTTCATAATGATTCCCAGAAATAACCAAGCAAGCCTGCCTTGTTGCACCATCCACATTTTCTTCAAAACATGCAATTTTCAGCGTGTAGCTTGAAGTTTGTTTCACAAAACAAAGTTTTGTAAGGTGAGGGACATCCGGCGGAACATCCGCTGATTATCCTGGAAATGAATATTTCGATTTATTGGATCAATGTCGTTGATCCAATAAATCGTGCTCTCCTTTCCCCCTCCCCTCCATGCCAAAATAGTAACAGAAAGGTGAAACAGAAGAAAAAAAATGACATGACATCCTCGTGCAGTTGTTTGCATATAGCGTAATGGTTGTCAGTGAGGTAGAGATCACTTAAGCAAAACTTGGAGGAGCAGCTTGTCACTAAAATGATAATTGCTTGTGTGTGTGTGCATGTGCTTGTGTGTGTGTGTGTGGCTTTGTGACATGTCGGCTCAGTGGCCAGATGCTCTCCACATTTATTTTTTTACATATGCTTAGGTAGTGCGCAAAAACTCTTAAACCTAGCGTATAAGCCATATAATGGCAGGGAAAACCCTAACACTAAAAAGAGTAAAGCAGCTTCTAACGGCTAAGGTCCCTGTCCCCCCTGGTCTAATTCAGTGGGAAACACCGCACACACATTTTAATTAGGGCTGTCAATCGATTAAAAAACTGTATCTAATTAATTACATACTCTGTGATTAATTAATCGCATACATAATTAGCAAAGAAAGTAAAAAAAGAAAAGGGAAAAAAAGGGTACTAAACAACAGTTGGTGACAATAAAGAACGGCTTGTTTATTGCTAAGGCCATATGGTCAAAATTAAATGATTTAATAATAATGTATAACAATAACTTATTTCACTAGTAAATTGCTGTTGAACGACAAAAACAACCACCACATGGGAAAAGGATATTTATAATAACTTCAAATGCACCACGAGGCTGTAGTTTACCAGTTTCATTGAACGCACCATATGTGTTGTTTTTCCGACGGCAGCTACAGATTGTTACATTACAATGAATCC
The DNA here is from genome assembly GCA_023566125.1 of Zingel zingel. Classification (NCBI taxonomy): domain Eukaryota; kingdom Metazoa; phylum Chordata; class Actinopteri; order Perciformes; family Percidae; genus Zingel; species Zingel zingel. Next base: position 37,852,407 of record CM042319.1, read on the forward strand.
TCTACAGTAAAACAGTCAAACTTTACACCGTTTAGCGTTAGCTGTCAGCATTTGAACCGTTTTTAATCCAGCTACTAGCTAGCGGTAGGCTAACGTTAGCTGCTGTCGAGTATAGTGTTAACTAGCTAGCGGTAGGCTAACGTTAGCTGCTGTCGAGTATAGTGTTAACTAGCTAGCGGTAGGCTAACGTTAGCTGCTGTCGAGTATAGTGTTAACTAGTGTCACGTGCAGCGGTGTTTGTGTTGCCTGTATCGTCAGAGAGAAGCGCAGACTTATCAGTGGCTCCAGATTTCGGTAGCCAGGAAGAAGATTTTTACAAGTAAATGTTCCAATTAATGATCCAGGCAGCACATTCTCGTCTCCCTTTATTTTACAGTCGAATGGTGACTAGAACGGCTCTGGGTCAAACGTCAATATGGAATGGATTAATCTGCGTTATTTTTTCTCAGATTAATTCATCGAAATTAACGTGTTCTTTTGACAGCCCTAATTTTAATGTATTTGCTAAATCTGTTTCCTTTGCAATTGTAGCTTTTTGCTTTTATCAGTACACCAACTTTTCCACCTCAGCCAAGCATAAAAACATTTTTGCAATATTTCAAGACTTTTCGAAATTATGGCATGAAAATGTCCATAAAAACAGGTGAATGGAAAAGCATCTACAGATGGTTAAAGGTACAGTAAGCGATGGGTTTGATGAGGGTAAGCTAGAGTCGATTTCAATGTGAATTGCGCACGACCTGGGTCGCTAACAGCCGGGGCGGGACAAATCATGCGATTCAACCAATCACCTAATCGAACCGAAAAAACAGCGAAATACATTTCTCACTGTGCTTTACACTGGGTTTTCACCATAGACTGTATAAAACTTAATGTGCGTCTTCGCCACATTGCTAACAGTAGTCATGTTGGTTTTTAACATTCGGTATCATAATATTAGGTGTTTGCTTACCAGTGAATGAGACATGAAGTAAAATTGTGGTCCTTTCTCTGCTCTGCTCTTAAGCAGCAACGCAGCAGTACTCGTGCAAGTCTGTGTGTAGGTCAGAGCCCCAAGTGCAGGAGGAGGGGTTAGACAGTGCCCTAAGGAGATGCTACTTTCAGATCTTGCTTAAATGTTAACTGAATAATATGTAAATTAATGTAATATTGAGTCCGTGGGGTGGGCTACACTTTTTATGTACTGTATATGTGCCTGATAATCAAATTGCTTCTTTTAGGACAGTACAATGCACCTCTGTCAGTACTTAATTATGTCGGAACACTAGTGTGTTAGAAAAAAGAAGAGAAGTGAGAGTGTTATGATTAAATGAGAGTAAGAGAGGGTATCCTTAGCTGTTCATTTTGTGTGTATGTTCCTCCCCCTTGGACTTGTCTCCAAAATGGCCTCTGTTCTAGTGGAAGTGAAAGACTTTGTCGAGCCTGCTGGTAATTTGAGCCCGGTATTCATGGCCAGAGGAACAAACGAGGAAGGGAGGGAGTTGCTGGGGGAGGAGAAGGAAGCAAGGTAAAGAATGGCGTTCCTTCTTTGTATGGAATTTACCTCCCTAGTTCACCGTCTGGTTCTTTTGGAAGAGGCCCAAATAGAGTCTCCCTTTGTGAGTTAGGTAGGAGTATGGTGGCTATTTTTGTGAGGCAGCGATCATAGGGATAATAAAAAGCAAGTGGTTTTAAAAAAAGATCTGGATGGGGCTCCATGGGATCCACTACCTCCTATGTACATGTCTAAGTATATTACAAACTCACGTTACCCCTTCATGCTGTTGTCTAATCAATGTATCTTATGAGTCATGTTTAAAGAGGAACAGTCTTTGAATAACCAAACTCCGCCTTCCTGTAGCGTCTGAATGCCCATACCTGTATGTCTGTTTTCATTGAAGCCATTTGAGTTGTAACAGAATGTTCTGCTTCTGTAACCAAGAGCTAGCTGACATTTATTGTTGCTACAAAGTTTACCAGTGTGTGTAGCCAGCTGGATAGGGTTGACATTCTCTGTTTGACAGTGAGCACGGTTGAACTGACCTCGACATTATAGAAAGTCCCCAGCCTTGCTGTGGTTGCCCTGGTGCTGGAGAGCCAGGGCATCAGTCGCTGTAGCCAGGGGACCACTACAGAAATGTCATGCATCCTGTTGCTGTGTCTCTCTTCGGGTAAACCAGCATATGTTTTTAAAGTTAGGGTTATTTTTTGTTGTGTAAGACTGGCTTTGCTTTTTTGGAAATGTATAATGGTGAATCTGATCAGTTTGGTTTATCGGGTAAAGTATTTGCATGTGTTTGCCCAGGAAATGATCTTGGTATAAGCCAAATTGTCTCCTTAGTGTGTGAACAGAACACAGGAGGGCCCGTTTCTCTTTCTGCAGCTGTGGGATCTGTCTCTGGCTCTGCGTCTGAAAGCAAGGCAGGGAGGATAGTGCGGAAGAGGGAGAGATGAGAGCAGAGGAGTCTGGGTCAGTGTTTCAGCAGAATGTGGTCACATGACAAGAGGGCTGGGCCACACGTTGGATGAATCTGTCCAGGCATCTGGGAGGAAGGCGCCTCCTGCTGGTTGCCTTTTATCAGTGCATTCTGTTGGAAGGCTCAGTGTAAGCAGAGCTGTAAAGCTCCTTGTTTTTTCTGCTCTTTGAATAGCCTCCCCATCCTCCCCGCCATGCTGGAAGCGTCTGTATGGATGAGAGACAGGCCTATCGCACCATGTCCATATCGTGTTATAATTTTAGGAGCAGACATATGAAAGCTCTCTACTGCTTCTCACGTAAAAGCTTTAATTCTTAACATAAGACAGCATATTGTGTTCTTCATTAGAACTGTAAGGATGGTTTACCTGTGTCACTCTTCAACTGAAACGACTGCTGTGTCCTCAAGTAAAGGAGCCCTGTTAATATGAACATTACTTTTAACAAAAAATGTTCTGTTAAAAGTAATTTACTAGTCAGTAGCTGAATTGTGTCTGACTGAGAATTTGAATTAGCTGTTCTTCAATTTCCACCTGTACCTCTCCCTAAGGTGACCTACTATAGGTAAATTGGCTTGCTGCTGGTATTCCTCATACATTTATTTGCACAGCCGTTTTTAATGATAACAAACTGCGCTGCTTGTCATTTAGCAACCAAGTACATTTTCTAAAGAAAAAAAGGATTAGACTGGGTTGCCAATGGCAGATACTCATGTACAGCCAATAGTTTTTTTTTAAGGCAGACATTTTGTCATTAATAGCAGGAAAAGCACAGGAGTAAATTATAAAAATACTAACAACTTCCATGTAGTTTAATTTGCAGGACCATGGTACTGTGCATGCTGGCTCATTGCAATGGTTTACTGGGACACTGTTATTAATTACACCTGTGCTTTTCCTGCTATGACAAGTTGAAATGCCTCTCTGCCATTAAATCTGTTCTTCCTATACTGCAGATACAAACCAGTCTATAGGCTGGACAATATGTAAGGTATAATGTAGAGAGACCCTTTCGCTTTGCGTCGGAGTCCTGATCTCCCTGTCACGGTTGTATTCGCTATAACAACCGCCTTGCTCTACATTATCTTGCTTACTACATGGCTACTTACCAAATAAATCAATAATTGGACACAAAATATTTATTTTAAAAAGGAGTTTATTGATTTAAATACGATTTGTATTGCTTCCGCTAAAGAAAATAGTCAGTTCTGTCTAGGGCTGCAGCTATCGATTATTTTAGTAATCGAGTATTCTACCAATTATTCCAGCGATTAATTGAGTAATCGGATAAGAAATACTTAGTAAACAGCAATATTAAATATTTATTATTGCTGTGTACTAAAAAAAAGGAAACTTAAAAAAAAAAACAAAAAAAAAAACTGTCTTTTGTATATATACAAAAGACAGAAAAAAGCAAAAAAAAATGTATTGCCAAATTCCAAGTACATTTTTGGTGGCCCAAATGTTAATATTTTTTCACCCCCTTCCCCTTCTTGCCTCTGGCTCTTTGCACTAGATATGCAAAAGAGCTGTTCACTAACCAGAAGGTAAATGTGACGGTACAAAGCTTATTCAGGCTATTCAACTACACTGCTCTGGGGGACACATTTTCAGAAGCCTAATACACAGTGAGGAGAAAGAATGCAGACGTCACCGGCATGATGACGTCATTCACGTGCATATTAAGTGGCCATGCTGGGGGGAGGAGCCGGTGTGTCTCCGGCAGCAGCTACGTTTCCAAAGATTAATAGGAAACTAAAAGACCGACTACAAACCGACAGCTTTCGTTTTAGCTTGTTGGTAAAACATGGCTATTAGCAGAGTAGCATGCTGTAGGCTAGTTGTGTAAAACAGCGCGGTGGACGAGAGCATCAGACGGTAGTTAGCTACCTGGTGTCTGGTTCGCTCCGTGGAATGGATGAGTAGACTGGATGTTTTCTACAGAGATGATGTAGTAGCATGTTTGCAGCTTAAAATGATCCCAAACTTTCTGTCGTTTTCTCTCGCCTGTCTCTTCTCTTAGACCCAAGCTATTTTCGTTTTCGTTCATTTGTAATCTGGGCCGTCAGTCTCCTGCATAGACAGTATATAAACGTCTTTTGTCCACAGAAGCGTCAACCTGTTGTGTGCGCTAGTAATTATCCTCCGTGGGGAAACACAGTGAGCCGTACAACCTTAATTACATTGATTTAACGAAGCTTCGAGGCAAATAATTTTACTTCGAGGATTTTTTTTTGTAATCGAATTATTCGAGGAATCGTTTCAGCCCTAGTTCCGTCTCTACGGTTGGAATCCTGCGTAAACGTTAACTCTGTAGCTGTTTAATGCAACCCTTCGTCTATTACTCAACACCATAGTATCTCCCCCTTCTACAGCGAATACATTTCTGGCAAAAGCCACCGGTCCGGGCACGCATTTTATCCCCCTTACGGGCTGTGGTAGTAGCCGTATATTGTATGAGTAGAGGGTTTTCACCGACGTCACATTCTGGGCGGTAACCTGGAGGGCGCGGCCATGTTGGAGGCACTCGGTGTAAACAACTGAATGGAGTAATTGAGTATTGTGTACTTTGGATACTTTAATACTTTATGTCTAAACAAAAGAAAAGCTCGTCAAAACGCGTCCAAGATGCAAAGGCATGGAAGGACTTGGACCACAAAAAAGGGCGCAATATTTTGAGAAATTACAGTTTACTGGCAGTGCAGAAGTTGGATCCCTCTTCTTGGACCCATGGCGACCCGGTGAGTCTTCCTTCAGTTGCATATCCCGATATAGTCAACTACCTGTTTTCTCGCCGAGCCCATACACAGCGGAAGACCTTAAATCCTACAAAAGTTTGGAGGCTTATAACCAGATGGTGTGTGGATGGGTGAGGGAGACGCAGTACCAAGTCATTAACGACCAATGTGTTGTGAAGGCCAAAGTAAGTAATGCAATAACCTCTTTAATCAACCTAACCTTAACTGTATGATATCATTGTGATACCCAAGGTGTAGCCAAGTGACTCTCAATCGTTTATTTTCATTTCAAAGACCGAACAAGACAGATTTTTCCCTCGTACATCCTGGTTGAGCTTTGCCAACCACAAGCGCCTCCTTTCCTCTGATAACTTCTGGCATTCCTCGCCCTGGTTTTTAATAACTTTTGGAAGTCGATAATATTCCAAATGTTTTTCTCGGTCTGACCTATTGGTACAACCTAAAACACGGCAATAATTAACCATTTTCCTTGACGCCGTTCGGGATTTACTTCAGTGCCTGTGCTTTGTTGTGATGCGGAGTACCTCCAACATGGCGACTTCGGGTCTGATGAAGCGTCGTGAAAACCCTCTGTTGGGCCGTTATGGGGTGTTGCCGTGCTATCGCTAGCTATAGGTGGACAAATTAGCCAGATGCTGTTTTAATCACTGTAGGAATTGACACAACATTAGCTGAAGCATTGAGTTAGCGGGCACTTTTTGCCACAGCTGATAAATTATCCGGACTTCTTTCAGCGGACTGATAGCTGTCCTCCAGAGTGAACAGAACTGCGTCCATGGCAACGCTCTGCTATGCATCGCAACGGCAGAATGCCTTAGAATCCAACCAAGCCATGTAATAAATCAATATAATATCGATATCCTGATATGAGACCAGATATCGTCTTAGATTTTGGATATCATAACATCGTTATATGGCATAAGTTTAGTGTTTTCCTGGTTTTAAAGGCAGCATTACAGAAAAGTTATGTAATTTTCTGCACTTATAGACTGTTCAAGCTGTTCTATTATTTGTTTATAACGAATTAGTCATATTATTGATGATTATTTATTTAACATCTTATTGTGTAAATATTTTGTGAAAGCATCAATACCAATCAGCCCTACAATATTGTCGCAATATTGACATTGAGGTATTTGGTCAAGAATATTGTGATATCTGATTTTCTCCATATCGCCCAGCCCTTGAGGGCACCCCATATTTACATATTGGTTCACCGCACCTGGTTAAGCATGCACCCTATGTACCAAGGCTCAGTCCTTACAGCAGCGGCCTGGGTTCAAGCCCAACCTGTGGCCCTTTAGTGCACGTTGTCCCCACTCTCTTTCCTGGCTACAGCTGTCCTATCAATTAAAGGCATTAAAAAAAAACAAAAAATCTTTAAAATAATTAAATTTTTATAAAATAAATAAATGAGGGGGGAAAAATCATATTTCTTTCATTTTACATATGAAAAAAACTCAATAAAAACACAATGAGATAAATCAATGTTCTTTTGGGTTACTCGCGCTCTGTCATGGTGTAATGGTGGGTTTTGTTCTTTTTAGTGATGCTCTGATACTGATATCGGTCCGATACTGACTCAAATAGCTGGATCTGGTGTCGGTGACATTAGGGCCGATCTATTCAATTCCATGTTTATAAACATTGTTTTCTGGAATTGTATTTCCTGTTTAAGTTTGACCAATTTGTTACTGCATTTAAAAGGTTTAAACTTACACATAAAAATCTCAGTCACTTCCACACACCGGTTTGATTTGATTGATGCTCTCTCTCCTCAGGCCCCCCATGACCGTGAGCCGTGGGCTACGGCTCGGCGGTGCCCCACTTTTGGAGTGGTCTGTTCCTGTAATTGGGACCCTGTGATTCCTCACCTCTCCTCCTCCCCTCCCTCCCCCATCCCATCCTCTCCCTCCCCTTTCCCCTCTTCCCCTACTTCCCCCCCTCCCACGCATCGCTGTGCTGGACGTCATGAGCATAGTAATCGCGCTGGGAGTCACCACACCTGAAACGTCTTACTCAGATATGGCTGCTGGATCAGAGTAAGTACTCATTACCTGCTGGTGGGACTCAAATACGTAGCTGTGCCCTCATATTAAAGAAAACATATGTTAATTTACAACCAGGGTCTTATTTTGGTAGTTTTGCCCATCGGTTTACCTGCCAAATTACTGCCTGATATCTGTGATGCTGCAACATTACTCAATAGTCAGTGTCGGCGGCTCACATGACCGACTATCGCAATGGTTGCTCAGAACTGAGGCTCCGCACCCACCTCCGCATTTTCATTAAAAACCAGGTCTATTCTTTCTTATTCAACGTCAATCATTTTATTTGTAATCACAGTGACTTGGTGGAATGCCTGCAGGCGCAAAAAAGCAGGTCTCGCTACCGTTTACCCGAGCACAGAAGCCTATCAACATGGCGACGGCTAGCATGGCTACTGATGCTAACGCGGACCTACACATGGAGAACGTTATAACCAAGGTCCTGGAAAAGCAACAAATTATGCTTCAATCAGCGGTCCGCATTGCAGTGAAGGAAGCGTTCGCAGAAATCTAGTGATGACACCAAAACCAAGGGTTGCTGTCACGGAAATGTGCACTCACCGTAGACAAAAGTAGTAAAGACTTATCAGGCAGGATATCTTATATATGTACCACGATAAAGAGTAGGAAGATAGCCTTTGTTTCGGTATATGCACCGTCTACATATGATGAAAGCTTTTTTCCCGCGCCTAACCAATTAATTGCTTTCTTTCAATGAATATTCGCTAATTATAGGGGGAGACATGAATGCAGTACTAGATTTAAACCAGGATAGATCGGGGGTCAATCACACGAAAGCCCAAAAACATATATCAGATATGTTTAAAGCAGTTGTAGAATCCCACCATTTTACAGATATATGGGGGATGCACAATCCTACCAGCAAGGATTACACCTTCTTTTCCACACGTCACCTCACCCACTCCCGCATTGATTATTTTTTGTGCTCCAGTGAGCTTAAGGCAATGTTCCACACAATAGCAATAGAACCAGCAATTCTGCCTGATCACAATGTGCTGATAACCACATTCCATTGTGATATGTTAGGAGAAAGATCTAGAATGTGGCAATTCGATAACTCCCTTCTCCAGAACACAGCTTTTGATGCAGAGTTTAGAGCCAAGCTGGCTGAGTTTATATCAATCAATACTAACTCAGTTTCGGACCAGGTGTACATTTGGCAAGCAACTAAAGGATTTATTAGAGATTTCACATCTTCCTTTGCGGTCAATTTGAAGAGAAAAAGAGGCAAGAATTGCGGCGTTGGAAGGACGTTGTAAATCTCTGGAGCAGTCTCTAAAGACGTGTTTTTTCTAAATCTACACATACTCTTCTAGTCACAAATCGAGCAGACCTGAATGATCTGCTAAGAAGGAGAGCTGAGTTCATAATGCACAGAGTGAGACAAAATTACTATTTAAATGGTTGTAAACCAAGCAAATTGCTTGCTCTGAAATGAAAACAAAGCGAGTCCAGAGCTGCTATCAACAGCATCCGCGCAGACTGAGGTATCTCAACGAATCCTAAAGACCTCAGCGCCACGTTTCAATCCTTTTAGTCAAAGTTGTATGAATCCTCCTGCAACTCGCATCCGACACAGTGCCAGGAGTTCCTAAAAGAGCTAAACCTGCCTCTTCTTGACCCAGAGGAGGCAGGTGGTCACTAACTAATCGTTTTACAAACTTTAACCTCGGCCATAGAGATGGGCACTTTTCATCAACAAACCAACACTGCACTAAACCAACACTCCCCAAAAGAGATACGTCTCTAAAGTCACTCCCATTCCCTATTGCACTTTCTGTCATCCTGAACAAACTGGAACTTTCCTGCATATGGTCTGGGAGTGTGAACAGGTGCATGAGTTCTGGAATAAAACATCAATAATATCTGATGTGATAGGATATCTAATTCCTGCTGACCCGATTGTTTTGTTACTTAATGACGACACTAAATTACATATGCTTGGGAGGCAGAGGAAAATTTGGCTAGCCGGCTCAACTGCAACCAAGAAAATGATAGCTCAACGCTGGCTCCCCCCTTATTCACTTTGTATAAAACAGTGGTTGGTGTACTTTCTAGACATAGTCATGCTTGAGCTCTCTACAGCAAGGATTAACAAAGCCAAATCAGCGACTATCAACCTCAGACCTAATGACCTCAGCGCCACAAGAACTAGAGCAGAGTGATTAGGCAAGGTGTGATTTTTTTTTTTTTTTTTTTTTCGAGAGATCGCAGATGGTGGGGGATGGGAGAGGGTTTTTGGTTCCTGTTCAATTTGTGTTTCTTTGTTCTGTATGTTTAAAGAAAAAAAAGAAAAAATGTATCTTAAAATAAAATTGTCACAGGTGGTCAACAAACTTCCTGTTTAACCTGAGGCTTGTACTACGAATCAAGATCAACATGCCCTGGATTTATTTCAGTTACCCGGCTTCACCTAACCTAACAACCGGGGTCCTGCATAAGCTGTGTGTTTAACTAGTTCAATCAACCCAGGGTTTCCCAATCCAGCGACACGCGGTGTTTGCACAGCATGGCCAATTGCAAACAGCTACCAGAGCTGCATATTTTACATAAGAAGAGCAAACTATAATTCTACATAAATATGGAGAACACAGATACGGATTTACAGACAAAAAGCAATACAATCACTGCTTTCTAAAACAGGAAGGAAAGCTGGCAAAAAAATAGCCGACGCTGTAAATGCGTAAATCACAACGCTTATCAATATCACTTCCCCATCAGTCAGGCACAAGATCTGACCATAATTACATTTGTGCTTTCCATAAACTGTCATTGCTTTAGCCTATTATTTCAGTTGCAACCCTGGCAGTTGTAAGCGATCGTGAGAGCAAGTAAAATATAATTCAAACCGATGTGCAACGCACGGCAACACGCGGCTCAAGAAGCCGACAAATAGCCTATACGTAATTCCCTCCGCTGAAAGTCTATCTTTCATAAAAATACCCATCAGGGAATGTTAACGGGGCTGTTGGTCTCTAAATGTTGTAACTTTTATGAGCGCACTTCTCGACAACTTGCGGAGGCAGGTGAAAAGGGAGTTGCAGTAGTCAAGCGGTGATTATATAAAACCCTGAATGATCATGGTTTGGCAAAGCTTCTTAATTGAAAGAAACATGTACAAGTCCACAGTCCATCTGTTTTACTCTGTGCTGAGGCAGCAGCGGACACCAGGAGATGGTTAAACAAATTGTCCATCTCCGGGGCTGTTAACGCTGTGTCTTGCCAAAAAAGTGGAGGGACCGAGCAGCCCCTCTGGCTAACGTTAGTACCTAACATTCCACCCGGCACTGGGCGACACTAGTTGCGGATATAATGAGCCAAACAAAGTTGTCAGTCATGTGGCAAGAGCACTGTGCTTCCCTATGCTGTGACAAGAGTGTGTGAATCAAGAGTGTGTGAATGAACAATTAAGTTGTAACATTTTTACTAATTTAGTAGCCGGTCAAGAAAAAGCTAGTTGTGCGTTGAAAGAGCGCCAACTACTGTACCGGTGGTAGAGTTACTCCCGTCATTCTTCCCATTCTTACCCGCTCATGTATACGGGGAGAACTGACATAACCTGGTTATTAACATAATAATATTACAAAAATATGCTTCCTTCCAATATCCTGTCATCCACAAAGTCTGCTGGAGAGACCTGAAGAGAAGGGAAGTGCAGTCCACCAAAGACTAAACTTTACCAGACAGCTATAAAGGAAATGCATGTGATGCTTTAGTCAGGCTGGTTGCACTCAAAACCGTCTAAACTTAAGCGATGTAACACTGACTTCTGTACAGGGCTGGACTATAAATAAAAGTACCACTACTGGCATTTTGTTTACCCCATCAAAGTCACTTCAAAGTGAAACATTTTAGTGATTGCAGTAAATTCACTGCATTACAATGTTCTAACCAATCAAAATGGAGAGCACAACATCCTCACTTTTATTTTTTATTTATTAACCAGAATGTGCCTGTCTGTTAATCTCTTAATTTGAAACTATCACTACATGTTATGTGATATTTAATAGTCTGGGTGCAGCGTGTAACTGGCCTGCGCAATTATTTCTTATGTATTCAAAATGTAGTTAAAAACAAATAGTTGTTAATAATGCTAATAAAGGTTTCGGGAGCCTAGTTATCACCTCTGTTTCTTCTGTTATTGTAACCTCTGACCAGTGATTCTGTATTGCCCAGCCCTCCTCCTGTAGACTTGTATTACATCTCCATATCAGTCCTTGCTGTGTTAAGTAGTGTCTGAGGAAATGTCCACAGACAGCTTAAATAAGAACTGTTGCCACATATCTGTAGGTCAGCCTGCTTACGTGACTGCAGTTTTGTGGAATGCAGCTGGTCTCTCCCATTCACCTGTTCACAGCCCCTTTTTAGTTTTCTCCAAAATTCAGGAGGATTGATTCACATAAGAAAATACACCGCCTGCTTAGATATACAAAATCCCAGGATTTAAATGTAACTTTTTTTCATTTTTATTCTTTTGCCATTTAATTGTTCTAGAATTGGAGGACAAGGGGGGAATGCAAGGTAATGTACCGTCTGGTCAGACCTCAGCTAAAGGGCAAAAGGAGTTGCATACCATAATGGCTCTCACATTCTATTTTCCTAAATTGCTGTTCTTCAAGGCTTGGGAGCCAGTTCAAGGTTGTGGTGCCATCTAGTGACTGATTAAAGTCTTTAGTTTAAAACGTATTTTTTTTTTTTTTTTTTTTTAACAAAGCCCTAGAAAATCATAGTGGAAAATATCTACTGTTTTATGCATATAATTTCTGTTTTATTGTCATTCCTTGGATTTTGTTATTTTCCAGCCCTGAGTCAGTTGAAGCAAGCCCTGCCGTGAATGAAAAAAACTACAACAACCACAGCTGTGGGAGTGCACAGAGTCATGGGTATCGGGGACTACCATATGCTGTGAGTTCCAAGCATCAATTCTAATCATAGCATGTCTTATATGAAATTAGTATTGCTCTCTTTTACTCAAAGATAAGTTGGCTACAACTTCAAACATTTTAGAAGCTAAAATATCTCACTACAGTAACACTATAGATAGGCAGTTTAAAAAAAAGACATGGATTTCTATTCTGCTATAAGTTCTTTGTTACCACAAACTACTTCCATTATTAACAGCTGTACTGTTTCACATACCTGTTGTTTTGCCCTCATTTTCATTCGTCTCCATTTTCCATTTCCCTTTTGCCTGAACACTCGTTGTTTGAAGATGCAACAGTCTTCCGTTGTGTGTTGTCAGGATCACAACTATGGCGCGCCCCCTCCCCCCACCCCACCCGCCTCCCCACTCTCTCAAACCATCATTCCCCGTATGGATCTCAACGGCGTGGTACGCGGCTCCCGCTATCATGAAACTACTGAGGACAACTCGGCCGACAGCGACAGCTCCTCAGAGGAAGATGGGGCTGTGGCCAGCTGGTGTCACTGCAGCCTGACTTCGGATGGTCTGCTCATCAAATGTGACAACTGCAGGTGAGGGATGCAAAACCTGCACAGTCTAGATCCTTAAGCATAAGTTCCAGCTGCTGCATCAGGTGCAAGTGTGAAATGACTAGACCTTCCAAACAGTCTTGCAAATATATGAGAAAGGAAACAAGAAACTTGATTTTTTTTTTTTTAATAGTGTCAAACTCTAAATTCACATACAACATGTCATAACATTGCAATATCATTTGTCAAAATGCAGCATAGAGTGCTAATGTCCGAATAAAATATCTTGTTTGTTTCTAAACCACAAATTTAGGCTTGATCCCTCCTCAAACTTAAACAGCCATCTCAAAAATGTTTGGCAAGCAGAATCTCCTGCCATTTTCAAACATCTGCGCAATTGTTGATTCATGTGCTTGGCCTTTTAGTCTGTTAAGCAATTTCATTGCTACGATCTTGTAACAATGGTTTGACGTCAACCTTCTTTTTTATGGCCCATTTATCTCGTGCTGATGTGTTTTATTGCCTATTTTGTTGCAGGGGACTCAACAGGAGGAAAGGAGCAGAAGGCCAACACAGAAAAACTGAAAATGTGTCCGGTACATTGTCTCATGTCTTTTTTGGTTATTTCATTTCCCTATAGGAGTTTGTAAAGTTCTCTCTGATGATTATACCTGTGTTTTGTTTTTTCGTTTGTAGCTGGAGAGAGCAGTGCCACTGAGAGTGGTGACGAAGAGGTTGAGCCCTCCACCATCTCTTACACTGCCACCCAGCATACACCCACCAGCATCAAACTCACTGTCAACCGGGTCAAAAGGAGCAAATCCAAAAAGAGAAAGAAGAGCACAGAGAAGGCCCGTGGAACGCCAAAGGGCAAGAAGGTCAAGGTATGCAAACTCTTGCAAGTAGAGTGTACTAAAATGATTATAGCAAAGAATCCATTGGCAGATAGAAGCAATATGATAAATGCTAAGATCAAAGCCCAATATGCAGCGGTTATTTTTGTTAACTACCTTGCCACATTGAGAATACCTCAGATTTGTTTTGATTGTAGAACAGCTGCTGTATTTTACATGTATGCATGTATTGATATGTGTTCATTTTCCTTCTTTCAGGCTTTCAGAGAGGGCTCTAGGAAGTCTATGAGGATGAAGGTAAGATTGGAGGTGTATGTTAAGATATGCTTACTGCTATCAGCCGCAGTGCTTCTATTTTCTGTAACGAATAACTTCTGTCATAACCTGCGTCATCTTGTCTTCTGTCTAGAACTCAACAACAGAAGTCAGCGTGTTGGATGAGAACACATCAGAGGGATGGGAGAGCAGGATCCGCCAGTGGACTGACCAGTATGAGGAGGCTCTGGCCAACCAGTACAGCGCTGATGTCCAGACCCTCCTCCAGGTCCACCGCACTGCCAGCACCACTGTCTCAAAGGCAGAGGGCGATACTGCAACACCCCTTTCTACTACACAGATCCACGCCTCAGGTGATGCCATGGACACCATCAACCGCACTGAGCTGACCTGTAACAACACAGTGCTCGGCTCACAGATGCAGGTCAGCCCAAGTCCTGAACCAAACAACAATTGCACTTTAAGAGCAAGTTAGCGTTTAAAAAAAAAAAAACAGTCACAATTGTGTAATCTTGCCTTGTGTAATATTTTCCTATTTTTGCAAATAAGTGGTTTGTGATTTGCTGTTTGTAGCTACAGTTGGGGCGGGTTACACGGGTGCAGAAACACAGGAAGATCCTCCGTGCAGCCAAAAACCTGGAACCAGACACACTCATCATTGAATATCGGGGAAAGGTCATGCTCAAACAACAGTTTGAAGTAAACGGCCATTTCTTCAAAAAGTAAGACATTATGGTGTTTGTGTTATTGGGCTACTATGCTTTATACATTCAGGGGATCCAAAAGCATTCACAAAGATTCTAGAGTTGTCTCACCTGTTTCATGTCATCGTATCTTTCCAGACCCTACCCATTTGTGCTGTTCTACTCAAAGTTTAATGATGTAGAAATGTGTGTTGATGCAAGGACCTTTGGAAACGACGCTCGCTTCATCAGGAGGTCCTGTACACCCAATGCTGAGGTCAGCCACCAAGATTTTTTTTAAATCTCAATGCCTGCCACTTATGTTTCCTTTCTGTGTAGCTTTGAGTTTTGTTGCTATCTTTAAAGATAACTCATTAATATGTTTCCTTTACCAGGTAAGGCATATGATTGCTGAGGGCATGATCCATCTGTGTATCTACGCCATCAGTCAAATCACAAAGGACGCTGAGGTCACCATTGGATTTGACTATGAGTTCAATAGCTGGTCAGTAATGCTCCTCAACCCATATCCATCTTTCCGCCTGCCTTTGAAACATTCACTAGAAAGCATAATTCCACAAAAAGCAACACAGGTCAATTTCAATCAGCTAATTAACTTCCTCCATGGTGGATGTTGTTGTTGTTGCTGCGGCCATTAGTTTCAACGGTTTTCATGCATGGGCTTAGCAGCACAGGCAGAGTAGGCTTCATGCTGGTGAAGTGTGTGTGTGTGTGTGTGTGTGTGTGTGTGTGTGTGTGTGTGTGTGTGTGTGTGTGTGTGTGTGTGTGTGTGTGTGTGTGTGTGTGTGTGTGTGTGTCTCTCTCTCTCTCTCTCTCTGGCCCTCTCTCTAAATAAATGTGTAAAACAAGTAGGCCTGTGTTTTTAGAAAAAAAAATGAAAGCGGCCGGTTTGAGTGAAAGATAAACTACTCAAATAACAAAAAAGGAGTAAGCTTACACAGAAAGGATAAATCATGTTTAAAATGTAACCATCTGAAAGTATTGCAAGGAAAACGATGCCAGTGGGCCATGAGTTTCAGTTTCTCGTGGGGATATTAACATCGGGCCACTTAGATCTAGCCTGGCTCCGCCCTCCTACGTAGTCCGCTCAATTTTCATTTTCCTTCAGTACTCCGTCTGGGTTTGCGGTATATTCTTGCATTTTCTCCGGCCAAATATTTGGCGTTCCTATCAGCGAACAGAGGGAGTGGCTGAGAACGATGACGTTGAGGACGTGCGCTAGAAAGATGCAAGCGAAGCCATTCGGTCCGTTGTGGCAACGCTGCCGAATATCCAGAAGTTAAAGCTCGAGCAAGAACAATATTTGCTGAGTTTTGTTGGTGGCCATGATGTGGTGGCCCTCCTCCCCACGGGGTTCGGGAAAAGTTAGATTTTCCAGCTAGCTCCGTTAGTGGTGAAGGAGTTGGCTAAGCTTAACGCTAGCGATACTAATGCTAAATATAAGCCGATAGTTGTTGTTGTTGGTCTCCCCTCTTGTTGCACATGCACATGACATACGTCACGACCAAATGTTAGCAATTGGTTATGGCAGATCCAGAGTGGCTCTGGGCAGATCCAATAGGATCCACAAATAAAGATTAAATAGAAGTAGAATATAAAAGAAATATCTTTTTAAAAAAAAAAATATATATATATATATATATATATATATATATATATATATATAATTAGAGATGCACCATTTACAACTTTCTAGGCCGAATCAGATTTTCTTTGAGTTAGGCCAGCCGATACCGATTTTAGCCGATTCGGATTTCATTTTTTCTAACCACTTTACAGCATACACAAATATTTATTTTCTATCTTTTCTTTAGAAGAACATTTTACATAGAACATTTTTTAATAGATAATCGATCGCTATAAAATAGAACTAGATAAATTACTCCTGGTGTGGGAAATTCACGTACATCTGAAGTACAATGTTAGAACCATTTCCTTCTTTTCACATCCAATATCCAACTTAATATAATAAATATAACCTTGCAGAATAAAGATATTTCTCAAAACACGCAGGCCTGTTTGAACGTCAACAGTAACGTTACCTGAAAACATAAACGTCACCACTCATTTTACACACAGTTAGCAACAAACTAAACGCTGGGGGAAGATTACTACGTTTTTAATGTTGATTTTAAGCGGTATGCACCCCCACTAACCTGTAAAGTGTTTTAAACCGTAACGTTAATACAGCGCGTTGGAGGAATACAGCGTGTCTTTTTTTTTTTTTTTTTTTTTTTTTAATACAGCGTCTCTTGCAACCGGACGTCAGAGGCAGAGGGACTGTCACCGCAGCTTTCTAACATTATCTTATTGTCTCATTTGGGGTCTGATAAACAGGAAATTTATCAAAGTCAGTGTGCCCAACGCTATTTTCCAACAAACTGTAGCTGTCATATTTCACGGGACCCGCGGTTTTCATGTTCCAGTTATTCAGCCTCAGAGGGGAGAGAGAGCGCAGCTGAGAACAGTAGTGTATAATTACGACTTTATAACATTTCATAAACAGCTGATTGAGCGGCAGTGCGCTGATCTTGCGTTTATCATGCGGCGCCCGAGTGAATTTGACCAGCATAAAATCGGCATATGTCAGACTGACCGGCCGGCACGTGAAAATCGGCCAATTCCGGTCACCGGCTGGTCAATTGGTGCATCTCTATATATATATATAATAGAAAAATAAGAATAAGAGTTATATAGTACAAAATAGTATTGAAAATGGACATTAAATGGACACCTCTTTTTATATACAGATATTCAGTACATGAATAAGGTGCAGATGAATAAGAAATGTTATTGCAGGGGTGACACAGAGATTAACATTTAATATCTATATTCACATAATAGACAGCACACCACTGACTATCACTGTAACAATTTGGCCACAATTAAGCACATTGACAATACAAGGCCTAGTCCTATACTATATTTTGACCTAGTCTTGTTAGCTTGTTGCTGCTACAGAATGTGTTTTGTGTCTTTGTCAATCCTCTAGCTTTTTCTTCAATATGATCTTCTCCTCTCTCTTAACAAATCACCAGTAATTACAAAGTGGACTGTGCCTGCCATAAGGGAAACCAGAACTGCCCAGTGCAGAAGCACAACCTGAGGCCCATGGAGAGCTTCCCTATTACCCCCTCACTGCCACCTTCCTCCCCTCTGGTTGGTGCCGAGACCCGACGGAGAAAAGCCAGAAGGAGAGAGCTGGAGAGCTATGTTGCTGATGACAGCAACCAGATCCTGGACCAGGAGGCCAAAGAAATGCAGGGGAACAGTGACTTAGAGGTGTGTGTGTCATTTGCTCCAATCAGTCCAATGATTGCTTAGATTAAAGTCCATCAAATATTAATGTTACCACAAATTGAAAAACAGTGTTCTAAAAATTGGCCTTGAAGAAACATTGCTTGTATTTCCAGCTGTGTAGGATGTTTTTCTCATGTGCTGTCTTTCTGTGTAATTAGGAGAGACTGCTGGATGAGTTGAAGGTGGAAGATGGAGAGGAAGGAGAGGTGGATGAAAATGGGGTCGCCGTCTATAGTAAAAGAGTATGGCATTTCAACTATTTTCCGATACAGTTGTTGTACTAATCTAGCATACTTTTGCCAGATATTTTTGTTCTTTGTGACAATAGATTTCAATTCCAGCAATACATCAGTAATTCAAAAGACAAAATGTTTCATAATTCTCTGACCCTGCCTGTGTAACTCTCCTATTGTGTCTGTGCTTATTCATGAAGACACATAACAGCCTGGAAAGGAGGCGAAAGAGAGGGGGAGGAGCAGAGGTGAAGGAGGAGGGTGTGGAAAGTGAGTACGGGGCAGGAAACCCTGCTGGTAACAATCCAATACCCCATAACGCTGGAGTGGGGATCAGCACACGACGCACCACCTATGTCATGGTCAGTGAGAGAAAACAGGTTGTTTCATCTGTATATGTTCATCGTTTCGTTTTAGTTTTTGATTTATTCTATTTATACATTCTCTTTCAGGAAGTGCCATCTATTGAAGAAAATACCTTATTACCCAACCTGCCTGCCCCAGTTGCTCCCCCTAAACCTGCTAGACCTACCAAGCCTCGGCCCAAAAGTCGGATCTCTCGCTACCGCTCAAGTTCATCCCAGCGTGCCCGGCGTCAGCGCCAAGCCCTCGCCCAGCAAGCAGCAGCAGCAGCAGCAGCAGCTGCTGCTGCAGCCATGACAGCAGCACCATCATCAGCTGATCAGGGTGCTTCTCTGGATGAGGAGGGACCTCAGGGCCCATATGGTGCTGAACATGGCCATGGAGAGAGAGGTCTGGGGGGTCATCTCCTAGATGGAGATGGCCAGGGTTTAAACTGCATAAATAGAGGCAACTTGCGCTACCCCAAGACCAAGAAGGTTAGAGAACATTAGACATTGGTTGTGCTATGGTCGAGTCAAACTTTCTTAATCATATTCATTATTTTTTAAATTCCTAGCAAATGCAGAGTTAATCATTAATGTTTGTCTTTGTTCTCAGTACCTGGTGACAGAGTGGTTGAATGACAAGGTCCCTGGAGGGGAGAAGGTCCACCAAGAGGTGCCTGTTGAGCGCCCGCTACGGATAACCACTGACCCCACGGTGCTGGCCACCACCCTCAACATGCTGCCAGGCCTCTCCCACTCATCCCTCATCTGCACCACACCCAGACACTACGTCCGCTTTGGCTCCCCTTTCAACCCCGAGAGACGCCGGCCCCGCCCGCTCCAAATAGACGGGTCTTATGGCTGCTACAAGAAGGTGAGAGATGCAGCAAGGTATTATAGAGAGACAGAGTATATTAATATAAAATATATAATGATGTTGTCTTCCTTAGCGAATTCAAATTAAGTGCTAGTGTTACAAGCCTGTCTGCATGTCCTCAAACAATTAATCAAATGCTGAAAGCTTAAAATGGATGGAATGCAGTTAAATATAAAGAATTTACTTTGTTTTTAATTTAAGTCTTGAAATCTTGCACAGTCTGTTCTTTTTGGTGAAAAGGTGACCAGCAAGTCTTGGTTTTACCGTCATTGTACCTTAAATTGGTCAAAAATAGTATTCTACCTGTCTATAAAGTAGAGGTGTGAGTCTTCACTGATCTCCCAAATCAATTACGATTATCATGTCTTCGATTCGAAATCTCGATGCATCACAATGTGTCAAAAACATTTTTCTATTAAAGCCATATAGGATATTTGACTTGACAAGCTTGCATTGTCAAGTGCAATGCCCAAGCTGCAATAAGTAACTTTAGATTGGAATGATGAGGTGTTTGGGTTCATCAGAAACAGAATCCAAATCAGCTTTATTGGCCAGGTTTGTGCAAACAAACAAGGAATTTGACTCCGGTTAAGCTTTGCTCTCAAAGTACAACAGTCACTTAACATATAAGAATAAAACACAGAATAAAAAACATTTCTTTTAAGGTAGCTACCACGAAGGTTTACCTGTTTTGGATGAGTCATATACCACCTTACTGTTTACAATTATACTTTTAACCTGCAAATCTATTGTGCTGTATTGGATTAACTGACCCCAGACAACTCTTTAACAAAAAAGGTATAGTTTACTGAACGATTACTAAATATACAAATAATTTTTAGCCGTTAGATTGAATAACAAAAAGGTTATTACACACAACTACCCCTTTACCTGTTTCTCTATAAGTTTCCACTTACTAGAGATGTACCGATACCAGTATCGATATAGCCTCGGATACTGCCTAAAACACTGGTATCGGTATCGGGAAGTACTGGAGTTTATGCACCGATCCGATACCATGTAATAAAGCCCTAAAGAAAATCTACGTTAAAGTAGTTTATTTATGTTCTTTTTCCATTACAACTGACTGTCAAAACTGGATTAAAAAAAGAAAGTTCTGTGGCATTCATTATTTGTGTTTGTTCATGTTTCACAAAGACCTGAGCCAGACTGACAAAACGATAGAAATCATATCACATCCATACAGGGATAGTAGTTAAAACATAATAAAAATATATGACACACTGGTATCGGATCAGTACTCGGTATCGGCCGATACGCAAGTTCAGGTATCAGAATTGGTATCGGACCATTTCTACCACTTACAACACTCCAGCTACACAAAATGATTCCTCCTTACAGCAGTTTCAATGTAAAACTTACTCTAACCCTATTAAACCACTGTGTTACGACACACACACACACAACTCTCCGCTGTTAACTCCAACTTTAGCTTTTTGTTCTAAACCACTGCCGTTAGACAAGAAAAGTGCTGTAGTGTACATCTCTCCAGCTTCGTTACTCCACTTAGCTCTTCTCCAAGCTAACTATTCTAGCGTCTCTCGATGTTTCTCAGTGTTTTCTTTCCTCTTCTCGATTTGTGATCCTCTCCACTCTCCTCCTCGTGTCTCCGCTCAGCCGTTTTGCGTGTGTCTGTTTGTCTGTGTGCCTGCCTGTCTGCCTGTCTGCCTGCCTGTCTGTCTGTATGTCTGTCTGTGTGGAACGGGTTAGGCTACTGAGAATGTTAGTTTTCATTTGAATGTTTATGCGGCCGGAAAATTAACGAGCGACATCATTGCGTTATAATCGATTTTGGTCGGCCATTGCATCGATGCAGCATCGTCCATGTCCGCATCCCGATGCATCAACTACAGTGGCTTGCGAAAGTATTCGGGCCCCTTGAACTTTTCGACCTTTTGCCACATTTCAGGCTTCACACATAAAGATATAAAACTGTAATTTTTTGTGAAGAATCAACAACAAGTGGGACACAATCATGAAGTGGAACGAAATTTATTGGATATTTCAAACTTTTTTAACAGATAAAAAACTGAAAAATTGGGCGTGCAAAATTATTCAGCCCCCTTAAGTTAATACTTTGTAGCGCCACCTTTTGCTGCGATTACAGCTGTAAGTCTCTTGGGGTATGTCTCTATCAGTTTTGCTCATCGAGAGACTGAAATTTTTGCCCATTCCTCCTCGCAAAACAGCTGGAGCTCAGTGAGGTTGGATGGAGAGCGTTTGTGAACAGCAGTTTTCAGTTCTTTCCACAGATTCTCGATTGGATTCAGGTCTGGACTTTGACTTGGCCATTCTAACACCTGGATATGTTTATTTGTGAACCATTCCATTGTAAATTTTGCTTTATGTTTTGGATCATTGTCTTGTTGGAAGACAAATCTCCGTCCCAGTGTCAGGTCTTTTGCAGACTCCATCAGGTTTTCTTGCAGAATGGTCCTGTATTTGGCTCCATCCATCTTCCCATCAATTTGAACCATCTTCCCTGTCCCTGCTGAAGAGAAGCAGGCCCAAACCATGATGCTGCCACCACCATGTTTGACAGTGGGGATGGTGTGTTCAGGGTGATGAGCTGTGTTGCTTTTACGCCAAACATAACGTTTTGCATTGTTGCCAAAAAGTTTGATTTTGGTTTCATCTGACCAGAGCACCTTCTTCCACATGTTTGGTGTGTCTCCCAGGTGGCTTGTGGCAAACTTTAAACGACACTTTTTATGGATATCTTTAAGAAATGGCTTTCTTCTTGCCACTCTTCCATAAAGGCCAGATTTGTGCAGTATACGACTGATTGTTGTCCTATGGACAGAGTCTCCCACCTCAGCTGTAGATCTCTGCAGTTCATCCAGAGTGATCATGGGCCTCTTGGCTGCATCTCTGATCAGTCTTCTCCTTGTATGAGCTGAAAGTTTAGAGGGACGGCCGGGTCTTCGTAGATTTGCAGTGGTCCGATACTCCTTCCATTTCAATGTTATCACTTGCACAGTGCTCCTTGGGATGTTTAAAGCTTGGGAAATCTTTTTGTATCCAAATCAGGCTTTAAACTTCTCCACAACAGTATCTGGGACCTGCCTGGTGTGTTCCTTGTTCTTCATGATTCTCTCTGCTCTTTAAACGGACCTCTGAGACTATCACAGAGCAGGTGCATTTATACGGAGACTTGATTACACACAGGTGGATTCTATTTTTCATCATTAGTCATTTAGGTCAACATTGGATCATTCAGAGATCCTCACTGAACTTCTGGAGAGAGTTTGCTGCACTGAAAGTAAAGGGGCTGAATAATTTTGCACGCCCAATTTTTCAATTTGATTCTTCACAAAAAATTACAGTTTTATATCTTTGTTTGAAGCCTGAAATGTGGCAAAAGGTCGAAAAGTTCAAGGGGGCCGAATACTTTTGCAAGGCACCGTATTTGATTAATCTCAACACCTCTACTATAAAGACACAGTTGTGAATACATGCGACTTACAACCTTGTAATATGTTATATTCTGTAATACAAACATTTAATCTTTTATAAATCTCAAGACTTTCTGAGGTATTGGGTCAAGTTTAATTACGTTTTTTCAATGTCCGCTAAATGTTTCAGTTTTAGTTTTTTAACCCAACATTACTGTTTTGATGCAGAGATGGATAAAGCAGGCAGAGGATGAAAGCTGTTCAGCCAGTGTGGAGGATGGCACAGAGTCCACCTCTTCCCAGCAAAGTACCAGTAGCAGATCCACCCCCAACCCCCTGTCCAATGGTACGTACATCCCCACTTTCACTTTCTGGAAGACTCATTTACTGCTGTATTTTCACCAAAGATCAGAACCAAGTAACTGGGTGATATTTTTACTGAAAGTACAACTAAGTAAAGGGTGCAGTCCAGATAAAAATATGTTGTTACTGTTGTGTCTTGTCATCTTCTCCATACTAGAAGTGTATTGTTTCCTGTTTTTCCAGCTCACTTGTATCATTTCCACAGTTTTTAAAATCACAGAACTCAATGCACCGTTTAAGAAGCGCCGCTCCAAGTATATGTCAGAGACGATAACCGCACCCTCGGACCACCTGCTTCACCCGCTGTCACCAATCACACCACCTCTTCCAGAGGACTCCCTCCATCCGCCGCTCCACACCCCAAGCGGCTCCCTGCTGCCCAACGGCCTGGCCTACTCACCCATGCCCTCACTGCCTGCCAGCCGCTGCAACACACCGCTGCAATTTGAAGTAAGGGCACAACCACATAAACCCCTAATGCCTACCATACACTAGAATACATTGAACAGACTTTGAAAAGACTACAGTCTGACACCATCCCACATCTAAAGACAATCATCTCACATCTAACGTTATAGACTGTCATAATATGTAAAAATGGGGGATCTTGCAGGGTCACACATTGCAAGACCACAACTAGCTTTGTTTAGAAAAATGTAACCAAGCTAGCTAGCTAGCGTTAGCTGGTAACTTAAGGGAAAGTTCGCCGGTTTTCTGTTCTGCCGTACATGCAGATGAATGACGGCAGTACTCTGAGGTCCAGGTTTGTCCCCCGGTAAAACTCCTGTTGAATGAGGCACTTCAGAAGGGTTGAAAATCAGCAACTTTTTCCTCTATGGCGTTTAGCTTACATACCTGCAAACTAGTCGCTTTTCGGCAAAAATCGCCGTTTTGAATGGGAAAATGTCATCCACGTGAATCATGTAGAGCCCAAGAGTTTTTATTTGGTTTCAAAAACCTACTGCGGTCTTCTTCACAATAAAACATCTTTGGTGATACATCACGCGAGTCATTTGGCCAATCGCAATCAAGATAATGGCTTCTTTGAAAAGCCCCTGGCTGCAGCTTTTCTCTAATGTTGTTGTTAACATGTTTAACATTTTAATGGAAAGCAAGCTTGTCAGCTAGTCGGCTTGTCGGCTAGTCCGTTTGTCAGCTAACGTAAGATCAGCGAATTGTGTTGTTAGCCTACAATGTTGCCCCCCCCCCCCCCCCCCCAACAACAGGGGGTTTAAAATGTGTCCCCTTTTCCAGCCCTTCTGAGTTTGCAGGTATGAGCTTAGCAACCATAAACAATACTGACTCTAGCCGTTTGCTGCCTTCCTTGTTTGGTGCTGGAGGGAGCGCACCCATTGGTTGTTGACAATATTAACATGATTTCATTTCACTACTAACAAAACTATCATAATAATGTATAGGGCTGTCGGCATTAGGGCTGTCAAAATTGCTCAAAAATGACGTTCGAATATTCCCTCTAAAAAAACAATATTCAAACTATTCGAACATCTGGTTGCGCATGCACATTTTGTCAATGACACGCATTACGTCAATAACAGGACAAATTAATACAAAGAGACATAACTGCTTGTATAGGTAGTCTATTTAAGTTTAAACATATTTGACAACGTATTACCTACACAAAAACAAGTAAATCAAATGATGGCCAAGACCGCAGACCTCACGCTCTCTGCGCAATGTGCGGCTGTATGCATAACGGTTTAAAATGAACAACAATAAACACATTTTGAGTGCTGATCAAGAGTTTTGTGCAAGAAATTTAAGGTCGCGACTATTGTCCCAAATATAGCAGGCTTCATTCAGTGATTGAAACAAATATTATTAACATTAATTGAAGTTTGACAGTAGCCTATATAGAACCGACATTGAACGCTCCGAGCGAGCTGTGCTGTGGTAAACATGGAGCTTGTCCTTGACATGAAACGGTAAATAATCAAACCAGTGGAAGCAGTGCATTTAACCTTTATTCATGCATGCAGTGTGGCTTACCTTAAGCTCTTTTGTTTTTAGCACATTGTTAAGCATTTCCCAGTCATCATTAATCCAATGGGCCGTTGCTGTAACATAGGATGCTGTCGCTAGGGATGTCCACCTGTCCGTGGTAAGAGCCACATCTTTGTCTTTGATTGATTCCTTTATTTTGTCTGAGGTGCTGTTATACACTTCTACGATTCTATTGGTGACTGTTCCACGGCTAGGGATACGGTACCTCGGTTCCATTGCTTGACAGAACTCCCTGAAGCCTGCCCCATCCACGACACTGATTGGTCTCATGTCCTTACAAATGAACAAAATTAATTTCTTCGTTATGGCCTCTTGTCGTGTTGCAGACAAAGAGCTTATGGCAGGCGGTGCAAAATACGTGTCAAGACGTGACTGTTTAGCTGGAGTTCCACACATTATGCCATGCTCATTTGGGTGTACATTTTCGAGATGTGACCTCATGTTGCTAGTGGTCGAATGGTATGCTAACTGTATTTTACATAGCTTGCATACAACTTTATCTCGCGGCTCAACTATTTTACCTCCTACCGACCAAAATCCAAAGTACTTCCAGACATGGCTTTTTAGATTTTGGGGAGTTAAAATCGCTTTCTCTGATGCGGTCGAGTTGGGCTCTGCACTTTCTGCCATCTTCCATGCAAGACAAGTCAACTTTCAGCAGTGATGCTGTGCCAGACAGTGCGACTCCTGTGACCTGTCCCTGAACCCTCAGGCGCACTCGCAAAGCAGACGGCCAGACAGCCTCTGCTACCGCGAGTGTTTTTTTCCACATTTTTTTTTTATTCAAATATTAATTTTCACCTTCGAAATTCGTTTTTTAAAAACTATTTGAATATATATATTCGAATTTAGAATATTTGTTGACAGCCCTAGTCAGCATTAATTTTTTTTTTTTTTATCGTGTGCCGCCATTTATTAATTTACTTTAGCTGTTTAGCTGTTCTAAAATCACTAGAATCTAGCTAGGCTACTATTTTGACCCTTTGCTGCACCTTGCCTTATCATCAAGCTGCCATACTTCGTCGTAACACATCCTGCTGCTGCAGGCATGATGGAGAAAGACAGCAGCAACACAATTCTGAATGGCGCTTTTTATTTTCCAAAACTCCCGGATGGCTCAGTAGACAAGTCGAAAGCCATATGCACATTGTGTAAAGCCAAATTAAAATATCACCGAAGCACACCAAGCTTGAGCTACCACCTACGAGCTAAGCATAGTAGTATAGTTAATGTGACTCAGGTTGATGCTAGTGGACTAGACTATTGTGGAGAGTGCTACTTGCCGACCTTGTGGATAAAACCAAATCCCCAAAAATTACTACAGCTCTTGCAAAATGGGTGCCAACTAACTGCAGACCTGTCAGCATCATAGAAGACTCGGGTCTTAAAGACGTACTACGGTTGGCATGTTCTGAATTGTGCAATAATGACATGACATTTTTCTTTTGTTTACAGTAAATTAATAATAAACGAATACAAATCTTAAATCAAGTTCATAAAGCAACTTTCTTTGCATTCATTTGATTCCCAATTAAGATACACTGGTAATAATTGCTTTCCATTGTTAATATGTACTTAAAAACTGTTCTGAAATGCAAAATAATAGAATTTTAATCATGTGATAAAACATGCGAAATTAAAAAGTTGTTTGGTGTAAGGTTGGCATTAGCCGCTTTTCAACGTCAGGAACTTTCACATGAAACCTTCTAAAGGACCGCAGGGACCAGGGTCCAAATTAAGTTCTGGGGACGTTTTACGGGGCCTTTTTACCCCCAAAAAACTAGTTAGAGACCTCTTTTGGCCGAGCCGGCCAGTTCCGGTTTAGCGACTCTCCATTCGCTAACTTGAATAGGGATAAAACTATTTCCAAATATTATCAGACCCAGTGGATTGAATTCTGCATTTACTTACTGTTTGTAAGTAAATGAACCAAATGAGAGTGAGGTAATTAAAAATCCATTTTAAATTAAACACAGTGATGAGAACTGATATACTTAAACACCAACATACCAATGAAACTTAATTTGCTGTTAATCTGCCTGGGAAGACTGTCCAAATCAAATTATTAATATTTGGGACACACCATGTGTGATTGACTCTATGAAGTTTACAATAGCTTTTGCTTTTCTCTTAAGAACATATCATCCCCTGAGGCGTCTCCTGTTCACAGGCCGGAGTCCATCTCTCCTGAGGTATGTTCCTATCTCTGTGCTACTAATCCTAATTGCTGATGCAAGCATTTAAATTCTAGTTAAGGCTGACTTGTTCCTCAAATTTGTCTATAATTAATTTTGTCCTCTGTTCTTTCTTCACCTTCAGCCATGTCTTCAGACAGACTTTGACATCCCTCGGCCCCAGTTCCCCGACTTGTCACTTCCCTCCAGCTTGGAGAGCCCTGTGGCGTTGACCTCAGATGACTTTTCCCTTCCTGGAGGCCCTTCAGGCCACGATTCCCAGGGCCCATCATCTGTAGGGACCAGTTCCCTTAACCCAGTGTCCTGTCCTTCCTCAGACCTAACCTCCCAAAACAGGGAACAGGCTTTCAGGACAGAGTTTAACCTCATATACACTTGCTCGCCACTCAACGCAAACCTGGGGAACCCTGTGGCCATGGACCGCCACCTCTCCCAGTCAGAAGGTGGCTTTTCCCCAGCAGAGTCCTTTCACAGTTCCGTAAGCGGCCAGGGGCTGCTGGGAGATGTGGGCCCTGGCTCCATGTCACCATACGGCGAGCTTCATTATGGGGGAAGCTACCCAGATGATTGCACACCTCTTCATACCAGCAACCCACCACAAAAGAAGAAGGCAAGTTCTCCACATCTTAATGATAACAATGTAAAAAATGTTTTTAATCAGGTAGTTTTTCAGCGTTTCATCTGTTCTTCTCAAGCACGAATGACTTTGAGTGTGATATGTGCAAACTGAAAAGCCAAACCTCATGATGTGCTTTTCCCCTTGCTCTGTGTTTGCTCGTTGACTTTGTCTTAAATATCAATTGATCCCTTGTGTCAAGGGGTCACATTCAAAAGCAACAGGCATTTAAAAACATATTTAACCATTTTATGTTTTTATCTGAAATGATTACGACTCTGTAGCTTTGACCCTCCCTCCTCCCCCCCCCCCCCCCCCCCCCCCCCTCCCCCTCCTCTCCCTCAGTCCCCTTCCTCCCCCTCGCTGCTCCTTGACACTTTTTGCCAAGTCTCTCTTCCACTTTTCTTCCAAGGCAGAGGGCCAACCAGCATACCCTTAGTCTGCTGACAGGGAAGCCAGATTACCAGGCTATAGCTGTAAGAAGTGAATACAAGCCAGTACAAAATATGGTGAATATTCTCCCTACAACTACATCTTTAGAAGTGTGCATGTAAATATTGTTTCTTTGCATCTGCATACAACACCCACCCCATGCTCCGACAGCTCCGTCCTCTCCCCTCCTCCAAACCTACATTGAATTATGGCTATAGTTTTGAGCAACAGTTTTAAGTTATGCCATTTCAGTCAAATTCATTGAAGTGTGTAAAGCTTCATCCATTGCCTTCAACACAAGAAGCCGATGGTTCATGAATTCTCATGATGGTGTCTAGATGAAGCCCATGTCTCTTTGCGGCATATCATCCATGGCTCCCACTCTACTATAAGCACTATCACAAGGCACCATGGGAAGGTTCCAGCGCTCAGGTTAAATTAAGGATGTAACATTGGCAAATGTAATGTTAAACTGAGCTAACATGTTTATGCAGCTGGTCACATCACATAGTCATGTAAATGTGAGGGCTGAAATCAATAGCATTGTTGCCTCAGAACTCAGCATATGTCAGACAGGCCAACTATAAAATACCTGTTCTTCCATCGATGCCCACTAGATATTTTAAAGGAACAAATATCAATCCTCCTTACAAAGTGTCCAGTATTAAGATTCTCACTTGCCAAGCAGCTAAAATAAATTAGTGGTTCAGATTACTCCAGCCAACATTACTGATATACATTTTTCAACTGTACTTCATCTTTGTAAATAGAATCACAGCCTTTGTGAGATTCAGACAGATTTAGAGTTGTTATTAAGAGTCTACTCACTCTTTTATGCATATAATTGGGTCTAAAATGTAGCCTTAGTGACTCTGAAACTATGGTTTATTGCAATCTAAATGTTATTTGTATAGCCACAGCTATTGGTTATATCAGTTATAATAACATTATACTCATCCTACTAATTGACCTTTTTCACAGCAGACATTTTGACTTGTCATAGTAGGGAAAGCACAGCTGAAATTGATAACCTTAACGATGGCTCAATTCCATCAAGTGTCCCAGTAAGTTATTTCAGCGAGTCAGCATGCACAATATCAGGGCCTCTCCTAAGTGGAATGCAGCCATCATCATTGGTTTTGAATACACCTGTGCTTTTCCGTCGTGAAAAAGGTATAGCTATAGAGCTGAGATCTATAGCTGAGAGCTGAGATCTTGAGATGTGGCGACATTGCTGAGTGGGTACTGGACACTAGCAGTAAACAAGCCAATAGATATTATCTAAACCACTATATTTTGGTAAAATCAATGTGAGTACACCTGAAATGTTTCCAATAGCTCCTTATTGCACAGGAAAAGTAGTGTAAACAGCTGTGGCAAGTACAGTAGGCCAACGCTGAAACATGGGTGGTTATAACAGGCAGTTTGGATATTACTTTTACCATTCACATTTGTTTTCTCTTTAAATGTTCCACTAACCTACTGGATGTTTGTCTCATCTCAGCAATTGCTTTTTATCGTTCACAATGTTATCAAAACCAGTGATGGCCACAGCTATAAAAAAGTTTCAATTAACCATAGTTTTCCTTTAAACACGTTTTTAAGGTTCTGGAACAGGCAAGTTTTTTGATACAAAACTATTGCTTTGGTTTGACCTGATTTGTAAGAAGCTTTAACAACAGACAAATACTGTATTTATATCCGATGCATGTAAAAAGTACTCAAAAAAGCTACTGGCAAGTCTAGCAGGACACTTAAAGTATTGTGTCCACTGAAGAAATCATTGGTATTTGATGCTTGGTGGTTATTTCAGACCCTGACTTCCAGTCCTTGTGACAACACAGCTGCCTTCTGCAGTTTCCCTTTTATGTAATATTATGTTATTGCAATAAGATCCATCCATGTCATTATCTGACTGTGTGGTCATCATCCCACCCCCCTGCCTCTTTCATATACCCCCCCCCCCCCCCCCCCCCCCCCCCCCCCCCCCTCCCCACTCCCACAAGGCTGTTCTCATGACGACATTAAGCTGGGATGAGTGCTATCATTCATTGTTTAAGCGTAACTCTCGCCAAGATGCAACCTAGAGTGTTTTTGTGAATGTACTCGAGTCAAACTTTTGTTTAAAAGCATAATTAGGACAGAAAGGCCACTTTTAAGATTTACCGTATTCTCGTTTTCGGTCAAATGGCCTTTTAAATGGGAGTGCTAGGAGCACTACTATGATAGCATCAAAATCGCTATTTTTAAAACTCAAAGAAGGTTCGACACAACATGAAACTTTGCTTGCTCTACACTTGAACTCGGGCATTGAGAACAATGTTTGTGTAAGAGTTTATTAAAAAAGGTTTTGAACGACTTACTTTAGCTGTTGGTGTTTCCGGTCGCTGCCATCTCACCAGTCAAAAAGTGTCCATCTCCGAATGCAACATAAAAGGGAGGAGAGTAAAGATGGGAAAGCTCCTAAAGCTTAGTTCCATAAAAAAGGAACGGATGCTCGTTGTTTTGTCGTTAGTGAAAAACAATATTGACCTTGTTGGAAAAGGAGCCTCATATAAGAATATAATTTCCTCCTATGGAGTCCGTTCATTTGCATTCAGACACCGACACTTTTTGACTGGCGACTAGCGACCAGAAACAACAACTACTAAAGCAAGTCGTTCAAAACCTTTCTTTTTAGTAAACTCTGTGTACACAAAAAAAATTCTCAATGCTCGAGTTCATGTGTAGAGCCCCTGGTGATACTTCTAGCAAAGTTTCATGTTGTGTCGCGCCTTCTTAGTGTTTTAAAAATAGTGATTTTGATGCTAGCATTCGGCTGGCACCCCTTAGCCTGGAACAACATTCGAGGTGGGGTAGTTCAGTTTGGACTTGATCCGTTGTGGAGCAATTATGCTCGAACAAGAGCTGTTTGGACCAATCAAATTGTGAGTGCAGGCTTTATACAATGATGGACAGATACAGTAACGTCTCTCTCACATACACACGCACACACACACGCACACACACACACACACACACACACACACACAGCTGATGGTGTCGCTGTGACTCAGCTGTTCAAGTCACAGAGGCTGGTTTTAGAACCTAAGAGACTGCACCTGTTTCAACAGCCAATAGAGAAGTCAATAGAGAAGTCAGCTGGTAAAGTCAGCTAAAAACTATAGAAATTAAATTATCAATAATCAATTTTATTTCTATGTTACAAACAGCTTTACAAAATGGCAGAGATTTAGACAAAGCGGAGCCTCAACAACCTGAAAGCACGGTAGCGTTAGCTATATGGTGGAGCGAGCTAGAGTAACTGAAGAGAGGGAGCGCTCAGCGGCATTAGAACAAAGCCATGAATCAGAGATATAAAACTTGATTCATCTCTAGAAATACAACTGTAGCAAGCATGTCACTATCACTAACGTTATCCACATTCATATTTAGACGAAACAAATGATATATCCAGCTTCTAAAAGTCGGGAGTTATTGTGCAAAGAGTGGTTGCTATGGAGACAAAACACTGTCTCGTCTGTTGACAGTTGAGTTGAGTTCCGTTGCTCTGATTGGTTGTAGGGCTATCCAATGAGTGCAGAGGAATTCTTTCCCTGTTCGGTTGAAACGCGCCCCATAATCGCAGCCCAACGGAGCGGTTTCGGACTCACATTCTGACTAGAATCTGAGTATGACGATGTCAGGCTAAGTGCCCCTAGCACTCCCATTCAAGAGGCCATTTGACCGAAAATACGGTAAATCTTAAAAGTGGCGCTTCCGTCCTAATTATGCTTTTAAATGAAAGTTTGACTCAGGTACATAGTATTGTGGGTACGTTTTTGGCGAGAGTAACGCTTTAATAGTTGAAGTGTGTGTATATGTTGTGTGTGTGTGCGCTTGAACTTTCTATGGAAGTTGATATGGTGTTTGTGTAGTTGTTTCAGCGTGGTTGCATCTGGTGTGGTGCGTTTAAAGTTGCCTGCTCTTTCATCAAAGCTGTATGTTACTAACATTCAGAACACACAGTAATCTACAGTACAAGCCTTTCTCATGACTACGAGTGTGTAGAATGGAACAAAAAAAGAGATGCATACAGTGTCATTTTCATGTCAAAGGTGATTTCCATGGTGATTGAGGTGTTTTTCTTTTTGTTGTATTGATTAGTTGTAAATACTGTTTCCAGGTGAGTCCTCTCTGGTGTGGTGCATGCAGTCTGCCCATCACTTAGTGCAGTTTTGGTGAATGATGTGATTCAGTCAGCGGCCCAGCATCAGTGTAAACGACATGAAGTTGTATGTTAAACATTTACATCAGACTGTGTGTCAGTCCTTCAACAACAGGTATTTAATAGCACCTCTCCTCCCTCTGCTGCCTCAGGTGTCTTTGCTGGAGTACCGCAAGAGGAAGCAGGGCAGCGGCCGTGACTCAGACCTAGCCGGCAGCAGCTCTTCTCTGGGTGGTACCCCCACCAGACCTGGCTCCCACTACAGCCAGGACTCCCATCATCCCCATTGCCATCAGCAGATGCAGCTCCCAGCCTCCCAACACAGCTCCTTCTCTTCCTCAGCACACACTTTCTCCATCCCACAAATAGAGGAGGTCAATCCTCCAGACCACCAGGGCTCTTCAGTGCAGTCCAGACGCCAGGACAGCAACAACCAGTGGTGAGAAGTCCAGAATGATGGCTCACTACATTTAAAGATATATTTCGCTGATTTAAATCCAGCTCTGTGTCATGGTAGTGTGGGCAATATGCGTCTTCCCTCCGTGGCTGCAGTGCACAGAGCTCCAAGCAGCCGAGGTCTCTCAAAATCTGCTCTGGTGACACGTCGTCCTCTGAGATCCTCCGGATGAGGAAGCCACACACTATTAATCTGCACACACTGCCCAGGGTACAAGCGGCCGAAATGGGTTTCCTCAGGAGGGTGGCTGGCGTCTCCCTTAGAGATAGGGTGAGAAGCTCAGTCATCCGTGAGGAGCTCGGAGTAGAGCCGCTGCTCCTTCGCGTCGAAAGGAGCCAGTTGAGGTGGTTCGGGCATCTGGTAAGGATGCCCCCTGGGCGCCTCCCTAGGAAGGTGTTCCAGGCACGTCCAGCTGGGAGGAGGCCTCGGGGAAGACCCAGGACTAGGAGGGATTATATCTCCAACGTGGCCTGGGAACGCCTCGGGATCCCCCAGTCGGAGCTGGTTAATGTGGCTCGGGAAAGGGAAGTTTGGGGTCCCCTGCTGGAGCTGCTACCCCCCGCGACCCGATACCGGATAAGCGGACAAAGATGGATGGATGGATGGATGGACACTGCCCACACAAAGATGACACAGAGCTGGATTGAAATCGGCAAAGTACCCCTTTAAGACATATTTTACTACGTGTCACATCACCTGTCATGTTTTTTTTACATACATTTTTTATTAGTGGTCCAAGCAAAGCTATACCGTTTGTACAGCAGGGCTGTGGAACCCTATTGCTTTTCTAAGGTTTCTTATTATTCTTCCGCCAATAAAACAGATGCTACAACCTAAACCGTACATGGTGGGGGGCTGCCGTCTTCAGGACTGGTCCAGATCCCTGTAGGGACCTCGGACAAAAAAATTCAGCCACTTACACCACTAGTTGGCGCTATAGCAGAAAAAAACGCGTTTGGCCTTATAACTCCCACACCGTACACCCGATATTCAAAAACCATACATCTACGCGTTCACTGGATCCAGCTGAATCACATGATATAGGCCACGCCAATTTCCGCCTAGACTTTTATGCG
Organism: Zingel zingel; assembly: GCA_023566125.1. Lineage (NCBI taxonomy): Eukaryota > Metazoa > Chordata > Actinopteri > Perciformes > Percidae > Zingel > Zingel zingel. The sequence goes on from CM042319.1 coordinate 37,886,497, forward strand.
TGAAAAATCGCGATTTATCGTAAACCTGCTTTTTCTTACTCCTCCTAGACCGTGCGATGGATCTGCATGAAACTTGGTACGTAGCATCTCCAGACCGACCTGACAAAAAGTTATCAAAAGAATTTTTGTCGGATGAAAATTGCATAAAATACGCACAAACAAATTTGTGTAGCTAGCTACGAAGACACAAACGTTGCCATATCTCGGCCAAAATAAATGGTATCATCGCGAATCTTTAGATTGGTTGGGGAGCCTTATAAGGTCATGACAAACAACAATTTAACAAAATTTGGCCACTAGGGGCAATACAAGTACAAAAAGTGTATATCTCATGAACGGCTCAACCAATTTTTACGAAATTTTGAGTGTACCATCTCGGCCCACTCCTGAGGCCACGCCTACAGTGGGGTACTGATTCGTCAAAGTGGGCGTGGCCTATGGGACCCAGGTTTTGATTCACCACTTACACTAATGTGAGCAACTTAAAATTTACAGTGTAGATGTACAATGGTTCATGGACCTAACCTACCAAAAATTACACACATGGACCACTAGGTGGCGCTATAATGACGTAAAACTGTTTTTTGCCTATAACTCCCACAGTCTACATCGCAGATTAGAAACCCTTATATCCACGTCTTCCTTGAATCCATCAGAGTCTGATGATATAGGCCACGCCCATTTGCGCTAAGAAGTTCTTCCGCAGTATCGCGCAATGGGCAAAACAAACTTATTCTATCTTCTCCTCGGCCGTGCGAGCTTTTGGCAAAAAAACTTGGTAGGTAGCATCTCCATACGGACCTGACCTAAAGTAATCAAAATAATTTTTGCTACGTTACACCAGTCGCAATTTACAAGCAAACTAATTTTCGTAGCTAGCCACAAAACATGAACGTTAGCATATCACGGCCAAATTAATAGGTATCGGAGAAAAACTCGGTATAGTTGTTTGACATCCCACACCGAGCCTCCCTACCAAATTTGGTGAAAATCGGCCGTTAGGGGGCGCTATAATGAACGTAGAGGCCTTTTGGCAAATAAGTCAATGCATTTAAATGGGAATAATTTGCAATGGAAATATCTCTGCTGCAGTAAATGCTATCATTACAAAACTTTTATTATAGATTATTGTTCGACATGCCACTCTGCGGCTCTCCACCAGATTTGGTGATGATCGCCCTTTAGGGGGCGCTATAATTTAGGTAGGAGTGTTTTGGCCATTTACGCAATGAAGAGGAAATTTGCAATTGCATTTCACTCGAACTTGGTCAAATTTTCTGACTTTTGCCTCGCTGCCATTGTGCTTTGGGTTCTCCTTTCGTGGGCTCCGCTTCCATGGGCTCTTAGCGTCGTCAGGGGCGACTCGCGCCAGGGGGGACTGGCGCCGGGGAGGCTTGGATCCCGTTCATAATTGCTTGCAGTTCTAGTTATTTTTCTTCTCCGCCTAAAACTCCGACTACAGCCTAAACCGTACATGGTGGGGGGTTGGCATTCTCAGGACTGGTCCAGAACTCCGTAAGGACCTCAGGCGCAAAAATAGACCCACTTCCACCACGCTCTAACGATTTACAGCGATCTGTGTTTTGGAGAAGGGAATTATTAAATTGCCACCTTCTAGATCTTTCTCCTAACATATCACAATGGAATGTGGTTATCAGTGCATTGTGGTCAGACAGGGTTGCTGGTTTAATTGTTATTGTGTGGAACATTGGCTTAAGTTCGCTAGAGCACAAAAAATAATCAATGCGGGAGTGGGTGAGGTGTTGTGTGGAAAAGAAAGTATAATCCTTGCTAGTACATATATCTGTAAAATGGTGGGATTACTGTTTTAAACATGTCTGTGTTTTGGGGCTTTCGTGTGGTTGACCCCTGATCTATCCTGATTTAGATCTAGTACCGCATTCATGTCTCCCCCTATAATTAGTGAGTAGTCATTGAGAGAAAGCAATTCATTGGTTAGGCACAGGAAAAAGCTTTCATCATATGTAGCTTGTGCGTATACCGAAACAAAGGCTATTTTCCTACTCCTAAACGTAGTACATACATATGATATCCTGCCTGATAGGTCTTCACTGCTTTTGTCTAGGTGAGTGCACATTTCCGTGACAGCAACACAATGGCCCTTGGTTTTGTCGTCACTGGAAGAAGCAACAACTTTGAAATATTTATTTTATAGACGATTTACATCTCTTTTACGTAAATGTGACTCTTGAGCGCCACGTCTATGTTCTTCCTTCTTAAATAGTCCAGGAATTTAGCTTGTGTGATCGGTCCGATTAGCCCCCTGATGTTAACTGAAAGGATTGAAAGTGCAGCAATCTTCAAAATTACATGTATACATGTCATGTACCCTACCGGAATTAACTGATACATTTGTAGCAAAGGTTGAGCTGTTAGATCTAAGCAAAGGTGGTGAAAACATAAAAAATAAAATAAATCCCTTAGCCCTCCGAGACCACAGACCCCCTTCCCTCTCTGTAAGATACGTGGCTGCATCAAACGCAGCTCGCACAAAAACTCCAGCTCAAAACTGCCCCTCCTGTCTAAAGTCACAGGTTAACTGAAACAGGTCTAGTGCTTTCCTATGTTAAACATGAACAATGTTACAAAAAACCTTAAAACTAAGTTCCAACCATCTATTAAAGTTCTGAAATAAACTGTGTGAAAAACAAAACAGCCATATAGGAGTATTAAACATAGATTATAAGATGCAGTGTTTATCATGTTCTTTCAGTCCAGTCAAATATTTCTCCACAGTGAAGCAGGTGTCACATTTCCCTCCTCCATATCCATATCCCAACATAACCTGTCCACCTCTTCGGGTGCAGCGAATGTGAGCGTTCTCCCTCCACGGGTTACTCCCAGAGTTGCCGGATAAATGAGAAAGTTTGGGATGCCTTTAGCATGCAGCTTACGCTGCACTCCTATAAATCCCTGGCGCCGTTGGACGGTGAGAGTGATGTAGTCAGGCTTAACGCAGCGTTGCGTTGGAATCACAAATCGGGCCTTCCTGCAGTTCTTGTCTCATCCCCTGGATAATTGCTCGACAGTCCTGGTATCTCAGACATTTGAGCATCAGCATGTGCGTTGTTGTACCCTTGCCATAGATTCTGTGCGCCCTGTCAATTTCAATGGTAGCCCTGTTCCGTAAGGAGGGGATCCATTTTGGCAACTGATTTTGCAGAAATCCAACTGGGTCATCTTTTTCGCTGCCCTCTTTTAGTCCAGTGATGTGCACATTGTTTCTTCTCGATCTGTCCTCCAGTTCGGCTAACTTCAACTCAGATTTCTTCTGGTCATCAATGCAGGCTCCACCGTGTTTCTCATCTGCCTGTTGTCTCTTTGTGCCTCGTCAGGTCGCTGTAAGTCTCTTACTGTAGTTGTGCCTCTCAAGCTCTGTCCTGATGTGTTGTAGCGAGGTGTCACTTTCTGCTAACGCTTCCTTCACTGCGGAGCGCTGATTGAAGCCCATTTTGTTGTTTTTCCATGACCTTGGTCATAGTCTCCTCCATGTGTAGGTCCGCGTTAGCATCAGAATCCTTGCTAGCCATCGCCATGTTGGCAGAGTTCTGTGCTCGGGTAACTGCAGCGAACCCTGTTTTTTCGCTCCTGTAGGCATTCCACTAAGTAACTGCAGTAACAAATGAACGTCAAATAAAAAAGAATAGACCTGTTTCTTAATGAAAATGCAGAGGTGGTCGAGGAGCCTCCGCTTCGAGCAGCCATGCCGATGCGATCATCGGTTACGTGATCTCTCCTTCCTTAAGTCATGTTTTTAAAGCTGTCTGATATTATGTTCAGGATTTGGTCCTGATCAGAGTTGGCAAATAACCTTTCCATTTGTGTTTTTCCAAGGATGGTTCCCACTACTGTTGAACGTCTAAGGGAAGGTCAGGGGGTCCTGGAGCGAGTGCTAAGAAGCATCAAGATGGAGCGGATTCACAAGAGGAGTGATTGCTCTACAGAGAAGGAATCTGGTATGACGATATTAGAAACTTTAGGAATCCCTGCAGAGAAATTGAGTTGACAAAGCTGTGGTGCTCATAAGTTTATGAACCCATGCTAAAGTTAACTAAAAAGAGGAATAAAAAAAATATCTTTTGGAAATTGGAAATCTTAATGCCTTAATTAATTAAAAAAAATGTTGGCATGGTTTTATTTCAGTTAGCCTAATAGCTGGTTTGATTTGCATTGAGAGATGATTTTATGGAAAGTACCCCATAGATATATTTTATGGAAAGTACCCCATGCCATTCTCTAGGTATGATGTGGGGCTATTTTAATTCCAAAGGCCAAGGGAACTTTTTCAGGATGCATGAAATGACTGGCCTTTAAAAATGAAAGTCTGCCTGCCCCTATGGGAATTTAACATAGGGGTTAAATTGCCCCCTGCATTTTAAGGAAGAACATTTATTTATTTACGATACATTATTCATTCACAAATAAAATGGTGTCCTTAAGGATGTATTGTCTCTGTTTTCAGATGCAGATCGATATGAGATGCAGGCAGCGTCCATGGCTTCTCCCATGAAGAGTCCACACGGATACAGTCCCTCTGTGTACTCACACCAGGTAGCCAGTGGCCAGTGAATGATAACATTTCAGTTGGTTTTCAATGCATTTTGGCAGCATTTTCATTTAAAATTGTTGTTACCCTTGATGCCATGTCAATGCAATGCTGCATTTAAATCATATAGAATTAATTGGCATTTTCTGACCTATAACATTTACATAAACTCAAATGCTAATAATTGAGTTGGAATCCTGCATTTTTTAACGTTGTACTAAATAACACAGAAGTATGTAATAAAAGTTTTTAATTTAGCACTATTTTCAATATTCAGTGATTTTAGTCCCACAAACACAAGATAAATATTTATTCACTTTGTAAATAAACTTTTATTGTTAATTCGTATTGTAATGGCATTAATACTTGCATTTTGTAACCATGGGAATGTTTCAGACCAATACCTTGTTTTCCACATAACAATAAATACAGCCTTAGAAATATGCCACACTAAATATTGAGTGTGTGTTTTGTGTGTGTGTTCAGTCATCAGAAAGCCACCGGCAGACCGACAGCCCGTCGTTCCTCCAGCAAACCTCCAACTCTCCATTCCGGGGTTCCTACAGTCCCTCATCAGGCCATAGCTTTTACCCACGCCTCTCCACCTCTCACCCTGAAGTGTTGCAGGACCACCCTCCATCCTCCTACCCTGGTGGCACACCCACCTCCTCATCAGACTCCAGGCCGCCAGCGTGCTCTCTAAACCAGCAAAGTGGCAGCAGTAACTTGGACGGAGGTCATGGCTACAGCAGCCCCTTAAAAACGAGCCTTTTGAACAGCAGCAGCCTGGTAGGGACTCCCACCCCGGGACACAGGGCCCACGAGCAGACTAAGATAGACTCGGGTGCCCAGGCCTCCAGAGAGTGCCAGCAGCAGGTGTCTCGCAGCCTGAAGTCTGGCAGCCCGGGCCAGGCGGCGCTGCAGGCCGGCTCCAGGTTGCTGTCGGCCACTGGACCGACACACTACCCACAGCGAGGGACAAGCCTCAGTCAGTTCCAGCACTCCCCCCTTCAGGGACCTGGAGTAAGGACACAGTCAGGAAGCTTTTAGTGTGTGTGTGTGTGTGTGTGTGTGTGTGTGTGTGTGTGTGTGTGTGTGTGTGTGTGTGTGTGTGTGTGTGTGTGTGTGTGTGTGTGTGTGTGTGTGTGTGTGTGTGTGTGTGTGTGTGTGTGTGTGTGTGTGTGTGTGTGTGTGTGTGTGTGTGTGTGTGTGTGTGGCTGCGTACCCCCTTAAAGCTGCGTTGAAATGGGGAGCAGGGAGTTTGTACAGACCTAAGAGGAGCAAGGACTTCTTTAAGAATTTCTACATTTCTTTTTTTTCTTTTTTTTTTCTGTCTCTCTTTTCAGAAAAAAAAAAATCAAATGACCACATTCTGCACAAAGCCAGTCTTTGACTTTGGACATCATTACAGAATTAGTGGAAAAAGCGATTGGGATGACACATTCTAAAAGAAAAACAAGAAATCACATGTAACTTGAAATTTTCCCGTGTTTCCTCATGTGCCGGACTGTGCAAACAGGCTCTATAATGTCGGAAAGTAAAACCTTACACAAATGTCTGTACAAAGTTATTAAAAGCCGTACCTCTCGCCATGGTACCCAGGTTGGATAAATGCATATGTAACTGAAAGCAAGAATTGTTTTATTTTTTTATTTTATTTTTGTCAATGTTACTTTTTTGATTTGGCAAGGGGCCGAGTCTGTGCTGCGGTAAATAAATGTTTGATTTGGAAATGATGCAAGCAAAGACGCCATGTTAATCATCCGTTCTAAAGATGAATTAGAGAGGTGGGGAGGAGGGGTTCTTCCTGGATAGGATCATTCCATGTGATTGCCAGCTTCCGTGTTCTCTCACTAAACATGACAACAGCCCTTTCCTCTTGAGGTTCTCCGTTGGTTCCAATGTTCCGTTTTGTTTTGGTTCTTTTCTGTTCTCTCATCCCCACTGAACTGTTTTGATTTCACATTAGGACTACTTCGCTGTAAACCTCTGATATTGTACTTGAGACATACAAGTCTTATGATTCATGGTGCTGCATTCTTGTTTTTCCAATAAATTTGAAATCCAGTTATGTTCCCCACATATGGCTGCATTCATCTTGTCATATATAAATGTTTTTTTATTTCTCTCCAAATTCATATTAATGGATGCAGGAACAAAATAAGAGGAGAATAATCCAACTTTAATTCTGAGTAAAAATGTTGGGTTTGAATGTTTTTTTTTTTTTCCTGCAGAATTTCTTTTTATATATATATATATATATATATATATATATATATATATATATATATCCTTGCATTCCATATGACACCAATAAAACCAGGAAAGGGATCTCTGAAGGAGTGTTTGGATTGTTTATAAAACCTAGATTAAAAAAAGCTGCTATATTCTCCTGTGAGAGCTGCTTCTCTTTCCACAGAATGCTGTATTTTTATTTTTCCTCAAAAACTGACTTGTAAGAAAGATGTTCTGGCCACCTGGTGAGACACCTATTTAGCTGACAAGTTGGCGCCAGCAGGAGTCGCCTTCTCCTCCCTCTGAGACTTTTATTCTGACCGGCTGTTTGTGTGGAAGACTTCAAGGACCGAGGGCCCAGTCATGAGACTGGACCCCACCCACCACTACACCCACTGGCCCTCCCCCCCCCCAGTCAATTAACAAACATGAATGTTTGACAGATTTAAAACATAAAGTTGTGACCCAAAATTAACCAGCACCTTAAAATCTAAGAAGTAAAGCCTAAAAGAAAACCTAGGACATATGTATGATTGTGTACTTGTATGGAAGAAATGTGATATAGACTTATATGGAAGAAATTGATATAGACTTATATGGAGAAAATGTAGTGCACTGAATTTATTGCATGATTAATGTTTTCAGGGTCTGAGTGACCAACTTTGTCAGATGGTTGGACCCAATGTTCCTCCAAAAAACAGACACTGCATTCTCTTTTTGTTTTGTAAAGTTCATACTGTTTTGTTTTATTTTTTGCATAGATCATAGTAGTAACTATTTCAATTGTTCCCCTCTAAAAGGGTTAAGAAGCAAGAGATGTAATGCATTTTGATAATAAAATATCATGATGGTAATGTATTTTTAAAACTACCATTGTGATGTGTCATTGAGGGACTCACTTTTTGTTTTGCACGTCACATCAGTCCAAGTGAGGAAGAAAAGGGTTTTATTTACTTTTAAGGTGTGATAGGCGCTTTCTTTTCCCATATTTATTTTGGTAGTACAGTGGAACGTTGCGTGTGAGCTTCAACGAAAGTCCATCAAAATGAAAAAAAAAGTGATGACTCGTCTCCAGTACACCACACTTTATACACCAAACGTTTTTTGTCTTTATTGTTTGTCTTTGTTTGTTTCAAGTTCTTATATAAAAATAGATGGATCTGTTGTGTGATTAATAATACCGCTGATACAAAATATTAGTCATTCAAAATTACTAAAAAAATATTGTCCTCTGGAGGACTGAATGCAAGTAGTGCATAAATACGTGTTTATAGGAACTTCTCCTAAGAAACTACTGTAAAGCTGTTTGTGACAGAAAAAGAGTTAACACATCATAGATGCTCTGTGGAGGCCAAAACGCATCTTTCCTGCATAAAGACGTGTGTAGGGGAACTTCTGCTGAGAAACGACTATAATGCTGTTTAAGTGACAAGAAACCGGGTTTCGCATCATGTGTCGAATGAGTTTTTCATAGTAACATGTTTTTCAGAGCTTTTGTTGTAAAGGAAATTATGCCGAGAAACCATTGTAGTGCTGTTTAAGTGACATAAACAGGGTTAAAAACATCTTTCTGCATAATGGATAAATGTGTAAAGGAACTTATGCTATTTAAGTGAAAGAAACTGGGTTTCCACTTCTGGTTAGAAACGCTGTAACGCTGATAGAAAACAATGTTTACTTACTAAGAAGCTCTCTGGAGGCCTCAACGTATGTTAACCCTTGTGTTGACTTTGGTTCACATTGGCCCGTTTTAAATTTTTGTTTTATATCAGGAAATGTGAAGAAAAATTTAAAACGTTGGAAAAAGCAAAAACAAATTGTGAAAAAAGGCGTCACAAATGTCAGAAAAAAAGTGTGTTTGTAATTTGAATGATTTTTGCATAAAAACATGTTTTTCAGAGCTTCTGGTAAGAAACGCTGTTAAAGTGAAAGAAACTAATGTTTACATACTAAGAAGCTCTCTGGAGGCCTCAACGCAAGATAAGTGCATAAATAGTTTCGAATGATTTTTGCATAGAAACATTCAAACAAACAAGTTTTTAAGTGACAAAAACTGGGGTTAACACGTCATGAGACAGACGTGTAAAGAAACTTCTGCTGCTTAAGTGAAAGATACCGGGTTCCACATAATTTGAATGATTTTTGCATGAAACATCTTTTTCAGAGCTTCTGGTAAGAAGCGCTGAAACGTTAAATGATAGAAAACAATTTTGGATGGAAGATATAGGATAGGATAGGATGGATTGTTTATAGGAACTTCTACTAAGAAATGCATCATCAGAAGCTCTGTCGAGGCCAATACGCATCTTTCTGCATAAAGACAGACGTGTAAAGGAACGTATGCTGAGAAATCACTAATGTCGTTTAGTGAAAGAAACCGGGTTTCACATAATTTGAATGATTTTTTTATATAGACAATATTTTTCAGAGCTTCTGTTAAGAACGCTGTACGTTGTTTAAGTGATAGAAACTAATGTTTACATACTAAGAAGCTCTCTGGAGGCCTGAACGCAAATTATGTGCATAAATACAAAATGCATCTTTCAGCATAGAGAAAGGAAGTGTTGCTAAGAAACCACTTTAATGCTGTTTAAGTAACATGAACAGGCTTAAGTGAAAGAAACCGGGTTTCACATAATTTGAATGTTTTTTTTTTTTTTTTACATAGACAATATTTTTCAGAGTAAGAACGCTGTACGTTGTTTAAGTGATATAAACTAATGTTTACATACTAAGAAGCTCTCTGGAGGCCTGAACGCAAGATAAGTGCATAAATAAGTGTTTCGAATGATTTTTGCATAGAAACATTTCTGCCAAGTAACTACTAAAGCGGTTACGTGACAAAAACTGGGTTAACACGTCATGAGACAGACATGTGTAAGAAACTTCTTACCGATACGCATCTTTCTGCTGTTACGTCCTGGGTATCAGGACATAAACATAAAACCAGGTGTCATTGGTATTAGAAAGGAAATTTATTTTGAATTGGGCAAATTTAACAAAAGAGTTTACAAACGGAAAAATGGGCCGATGGGTGCTGTGGAAAACAAAAACAGAATATAACACAACAAGATCCTCAAAAGGAAGACTATTTCTACACTTATAAGAAAACAAAAGGTTAAACAAAAATCCTTTCCTAAGGTACTTTGCAAAACAAAACACAATACTCACAGCACCCCTAAACCTAATGTGACTAACATAACAAACCTGTGAAATGCAAAGATGTTGTCAGTTTTTAAATCTCAAGCCTTGGCCCTCTTCCTTACTCTCACAAACAATTTCACAAAATGAATCTGGTCTGGCAGCTGCCATCAATCAAGCCTTTTCAACTGGAGGCAGCCTTCCCCGATTGGCCAGTCAGTGGTGGCATGCCACACCAATGAGCTTCCTCCTCCAGGAACTGGGCGGGACTTCCTCAGCAGGGATGCCACAGCCTGCTTTGCATCTCACACACACACACTCAGTTAAATATACAACATACACATGAGGGTGCCAACAGCAACCGTAACACCCCCCCCTAAACACAAACTCTAAGTTTGAGTAACAAACAAATCAAAATCAAAACAATACACACCATCTTTTACTGTAACCTGGACAACGCGTCAGCCATTATGTTCTCTGAACCTCTCTTGTGGCAGACATCCAAGTTGTAGTCTTGTACAATCAGCGCCCAACGCATTAAGCGCGGATTGTGGTTGTACATACGGGAGAGAAAAACCAGAGGGTTATGATCAGTGTAAACAACGACTGGCAAAGAGCTAGATCCAACATACACCTCAAAGTGCTGTAAGGCCAACAACAAAGCAAGTGTCTCTTTTTCAATGGTTGAATAGTTAAATTGATGTTTGTTAAACTTTCTGGAAAAATAGCACACCGGGTGATCTATTCCCTCAGCATCTTCCTGTAGTAGAACAGCACCAGCCCCCACCCCGCTTGCATCTACCTCGAGTTTGAACGGCCTGGCAAAATCCGGAGCCGCCAGCACGGGGGCGTGACACAAGAGCGCCTTGAGACTGTCAAATGCAATCTGACAGTCTGAAGACCACACAAACTCCACCTTGGGGCTCAATAAACGAGTTAATGGCTGAGCAACAGTTGAAAAGTTACGCCAGAAAGCTCTGTAGTAACCTGCCATTCCAAGAAACGCACACAACGCTTTACGCGTAGCAGGAACTGGACAGAATGAAATGGCACCGATTTTGGCTTCCACAGGACGCACCTGTCCCTGCCCTACCCGTCTACCCAAATAGGTAACGGTACATTTGCCAAACTCACACTTAGCCAGATTCAATGTGAGATTGGCCTGAGCAAGCCTACTGAAGACTTTTCCTAAGATATATAGGTGCTCCTCCCATGTATCTGTATACACGATTAAATCATCCAAATAAGCATTACAATTACTCACCCCAGATAACACAGTATTCACTAAACGCTGGAATGTAGCGGGTGCATTGCACATGCCAAACGCCATGACCTTATACTGTGCAAAATGGTTGGGTGTAACGAACCCACACAGTCTATTATCACCCGATCAAATGGCTCTTCTATTACAGGAATAGGATGCAAAGGGGCAGGAGGGATTGTTTGGTTTGGCTTTCCTGCTATCTGACATGCATGGCAACTACGGCAGAATGTTGCTACATCCGCCTTTAAGCCTGGCCAAAAGAAGTGTCTTAGGATCAGCTGATAAGTCTTCGTGACCCCTAGTGCCCTGACCGCTTACTTTCATGTGCTACTGACAGTACGTGTTGTCTATACACGGTGGGCACTACTATTTGGTAGACAACATTCCAATCAGCATCAGTATTGGGGAGTGGGGACCAGCTGCGAACTAAGACATCTTTATCTTGCACGAAAGCTACTTTCTCTACACTTGCTTTGTCACTGTCACTTACCACCCTTCTGAAAAAACGTAGTGTTGGATCCTCTCTCTGTGCGTTCGCCAGACGCCCTCGAGTAAGCGGAAGCGAAGCGGAACTGGGAGGTTCGACGGTCTCAACCTCGTTAGGCAGAGATTGCACAGCGGTCGGCTTCTCCACCTCCTCAGGCTCAGTCCCACCTGAAAACATCGGCATAAGTATGCTGTCAGTTAACGAAACATCTGAATTATCACTCTCATTCTGCAACAAACATGAGCGCGCACGCGTGAGAACGCACGCGGGGAACACCGGAGACGTAGCCAAAAGGTCTGCGGGGGAAGCCCCGCACTGATGTGAATCCCCGCACCTCTAATGTGGGAGTCACCTTACCTCCTGCAATGTCATTCCCCAGTAAAAGTACGATACCCTGAATTGGCAGAGCATCACAAACAGCGACAGGAAAGAATCCTGTTACTAACTCAGACTGAATGTGAACGAGGCATGTAGCCCATTTCAATGCCACTGAGCACCGAACTCGCAAGCTGATTGTTCAGAAAAAGGTAATGCTGACGTCAATATTACCGACTGGGAACAAGCAGTGTCCCTCAGCACCCGGACAGAGCGCTGATCTACAGGCGTGCCGGTGAGTGAAATGCGTGGGTCAAAGACAAACGGTTTGAAGCAGGCATCCAACTCTTCACATTTCTCAGTTCTTGTACCATAGTCTGTTTTAATCAGGCCAATGCCCGTAGACTGGGAAGACCGCGACGATTGCTCTTTACGTTTCAACGTCGGACAGGCAGCAATAACATGACCTGCAAGATGACAACAGAAACATCTCTTTTTCCGCACCCGGCGTTTTGTGGACAGAGGAAGATGAAAAAAGGACTCAACGAGGTCTGTCAGGAAAGGGAGCAAAAGTAGTTTTGTGAATCAACACATACTCATCAGCTAACGTTGCTGCAGCAGCTAGAGTTGTTACTTTCTGCTCATTTAAAATAGACAATGCGCTCCGGCAGACACTTTAAAATCTTCAACCAGAAGTAATTCTCTCAGAGAATTGAAGTTATCAGCAGAGCAGGCAGCAGACCACTTATCAAATAACACACCCTTCTCTCTGGCAAACTCAGTATACTTTGTGACTTTCTATGACTCCTAAATTTCTGACGATAGGCCTCAGGGACTAGTTCATAGATGCGCAGAATAGCAGACTTCACAGAATCATAATGTAAACTCTCTTCTAAAGAGAGCTTTTCCATGGAGCTTACACTGGAGCAACAGAGACCAAACATCAGTCGGCCACTGTAGAGCAACTGCAATGCGCTCAAACACACTAAAGTAGGAGTCAACCTCAGATTCACGAAACAACGGCACTAGAGCAATGTGCTTGCTTATATCAAAAGCCATGGTACTTGGACTGGCAGAATTTCGAGTGGAGGGGGTGGTGAGTGACGTACCTGGAGCAGTAGCAGGCAGGCTTTCCGCCCCCTGAGAGCTTTCAAGCTCGAGCTTCCGTAGCTTTACTGCCGTATCAGCCTCTACTTCCAGCTTCCTCATTTCAAGCTGAAGTTGCATGTGCTGTTTACATTCCCGTTCTTGAGCCTCAAGCTGGAGACGGGCCAGGTGAACCTTTACACGGGCCTCATCTCTGGAACGAGCACTGCTTTCATAACGATCATAACCGCGGCAGCGTGAAGGGTGTTTTTAACCCTCCACCTACCTCGCTGTCCACCCTGGAGACTGCTAGTGGCCTAAGGGTCTGCACCCCCTCTGTCTCTGCTGAGACAGCCACGGGAAGCGTTTTTAACTCTGCTATCACAGGTAACACAATCGACCCACTCTCCACCAATTTAGCAATAACTAACGGTTTAAGATCTCTTTTCAATGTAGTTTTAGTTACTGGAATCTGGAGGTGACTCGCTACAATAACTAACTCGTTTTTTCGACAGGCATTAATTTGCTCAAGAGTTGGATTGGCTAGGAATGTCTCCAAGTCAAAACGCTCAGAAGCCATGACGCCTAATCACCAAGACAGCTGCACCAGATAACCAATTACTGTTTTCACTTACCCTCTTCCAATAAATATCCTTTCACCAGGAATCAATTTAAACATCCCGGACGAGCCCCCATTTATGTTACGTCCTGTAGCTAGGGGTATCAGGACATAAACATAAAACCAGGTGTAATTGGTATTTGAAAGGAAATTTATTTTGAATTGGGCAAATTTAACAAAAGAGCTTACAAACGGAAAAATGGGCCGATGGGTGCTGTGGAAAACAAAAACAAACTAGAACTGCAAGCAGTTATGACGGGGTCCAAGCCACCCACGCCAGTCGCCCCCGACGCCCCGGGGAGCGCGCGAAAGCAGAATTCAAAGCCGGGCGGCGGGGAGGGAAACGTCGGTAAATATCGAGAGGCACGAGCCGCGGCGTCTGTGGTACGTCGCCGTTACAAACGTAGCGGTCAATAGTTCACCTCCATGTATATACAGACCACCTTAAAGAAGTCTCTACAACAAACAAGGTTGAAGGAGCAGGGGAGGTGGTCAAGTTGTTGCAAATGGCGTCATAGGTGCCGATTTGTGTTTTCCTCCGTGCATACATAGTGCAATACATTGTATTGTATTGCTTACATGTTACATGTTTGTAAATAATTTACATATAGCCGATTCATTGCAGTTTGTGGCAATCGTTAGAGAGAATGAATAGACTGAAAGTAATCGGTGCTTTCATGTAAAAGTCAAAACAATTAGCAGGACATCGCAGGGAATCGAACCCCATCCCAGTAAACTAGGAGTACCATTACAAATGCCTTTTGCTTTTTTTGACCCAACATGGAAGGTAAAGCAAAACCTGCATTAGCAACAGCATATAGGTATGAGTATTTAATATTATGGCATAAATGTAGTACATTTGGTTCTGAGAAATGTAGATACTGTAAATATATAATCAGCAGTTTTAAATAAGTGCTAAATATGAACTAAATGTTTATTATGTTTTAGTTAAACATGCTGTTGTAATGCAGTAAAATAAGCCATATTTAACTTATGATCATGCAGCTAAGGTAAGCTGTTTTATGACTAATTTATAGTTTAAAAATGTAGAGCATAAACATCTTAAAAGAATGTTTACAGGATGATTTGAAAAGACATCAAGCAGGATGGACATTTTAGATTAACTCTGGGACTTTGATGGATTAGCTGTGTAATTGACAAACCATGAATTAAATGTATGGATTTATTTTGGGCAGCAAAAACTTTTAGAACTTAAGTTTTATTTCATGCAATGCCCCTATGCCAGAAATGGTTCCTCCTCAAGTGCATAATTAGTCTAGTCCCAAATGAAAAAAGACACAGACTTTAAGTAGATAAGAAACCCATACAAATACATTCGTGATAACTGTAGTATGTTGATATTATCTCTACATTTACTATTGCAGGATCCATGTCTCTAATGTAAATGTGATCAATTGCTGTCCCATTCTCTGTTGTAGGTGAGGTAACGATCTGATTGTAACCTTGATGACTCATTAAGGTTTTTATAATTTTGAAAGTAGTACATTATTAAAATCTCCCATTATTATTTTACCACCTGATAGATCATTGAAACTGTTGACTACAGCCTCAAGTTTTCTTTTGAAAAGGCCAATTTTGTACGATGGTGGTCTGTACAGTACCATGTAATTATGGTTCATAGGCTGAAGATTAAACATTATTGCTTCCAAGTCAGTACATTGCACATCTAAGGTATTGCAGATGATGTGGTTTTTGTGATAGAAGCCAACACCACCATGAGTTTCCTTCTGTAACCTAGAAAAAAGTGTCATGTCACTGTAAGATTGTGATAAAATGTCCATCCTGGCATGTCAATATTAGTCTGTGATGCATTGTGTTGCAACCATGTTTGTTAGACAAATCACATCAGCATCCAAAATTCTGCGATCTTGTTTTAAGTCATTGACGTGTACATCTAGACCTTGAATGTTGTGTAAACAGATTTTCAGAGAAAAAGCTGGTCTTGCTAATGGAGTCTTAAAGTATGGTTCCATGGCATTTAAATGTTCGTCTATATCAGGTTTTGCATAGATAGCAGAGGCTTTAAAATCTTGAATGATTAGATTTTCTACCGATGTTACACGACTCAAAGCCACATACGCTTGGCCAGCAGAGAAAATCTTTTTAAAAGAAACCACTGCTTTGTCCAAAGTTAAGCCTTGAACTTTATGTATTGTACAGGCCCACGCCAGGCGTAGTGGGAACTGCCGTCTAATTCCACCACTGTTTGTTACTTTGTTTTCATCAAGTCCAATTGGTGTTGCATTTTCAAGTCCAGGTAATGAACATGGAAATTTTGCTCTCAAATTACTGCTAATCCTTTTATCAAAATTAACATAAATTGTTTGGGGACTGTAGCATTTTCATCAAATTTTAAAAAGACAAACCGTACCAACAACTCCATTAACTAGCCCATCTGAAATGTCTATATTTCTAATCAGCATGACTCTAGCATTTGTACCAACACTTAATTTGCTTAAATAGGTCTTTTGATCACAGGTATGCGAGGTACTTTTTGTTGAAAAGCGACCCGTTTGCGGATTTTTATCAAAGTCTTGGGCTTTGATTTGGACTATATCAATACAAACTTTATGTAGCATGGTGAAGTTATGCATGTCTACTTGACTGTTTGTTGCAAAAATGTGAAGGTCCTCTGCATTTTCTCCCAAGCCTGTCTCACATTGTTTTAACATCATTTCATCTTGGTCATCAAGTTGTTCTCCTTTCTTACGTTTTCTGAAGCGATTGAGTGTTATAGCAAAGTCTTGATTTTTCTGCCGAACTATTTCTTTTAACTCAACATGAGTAAAAGTATCCTGCCACAGGTTCATCCCTGCTTGCTCTGAGTAAAGAGGTCTTCCTTTAACAGGTGGGAGTTGAAAAAAATCACCAACAGCTATTACTGACACATTGCCAAAGGGAGAAAAATCACCACATTGTTTAATTTGCTGTAGTCTGCCATGGATATATGTCAAGAGTTTGGGGTCAACCATAGAAATTTCATCTATCACTAATATTTGTAGGTCTTTATAACTGGCTCTTAAAGTGTTTACTCTTTCCTCTCTTAGAGGTTGATAGGGTAAAGACACATTATTACCTATAGCAAAGCTGTGGTGTATTGTAGTAGCATTAATGTTATAGGCAGCTACTCCAGTAGGTGACGTTAGTAAAACGTGAACATCATCTGGATAATTAGACAGTCTTGCTAATAATCGGCATGATTCGTAATACACAGCTTTAATCAAATGAGATTTCCCTGTGTCTGCTCCACCAGAAATAAAAACATGAAAAGGTTCAGGATTATTTCCATTTACTTTCTGTAGGCACCACTGTCGTATTTCATAAAACACCTGAGCCTGCAAATCATTTAATGAACGCAATATAGACTGCGCTTCAGTATGACTAATTTTTTGTTTTTGGAATTCCATTGACACAAGTGTGTTTTGTTCTGGCTGTAGATCTGGAATAACTTCTTGTTCTGTTGGATACACAGGCTGGTTTAGTCTCATTTCCTCTAAACATTCCAAACGCTCTGATTCAGTTTCAGGACAAAGAGAAGCCCATGCATCTTCTGGAAATCCATTGCTTTCTATAATTTCTTCACACTCTAATTTTTCTGCTTCAATTTCAAATTTAGACCTGTTCATATCTACCACCTCTTTTACAGATATGTCACCATTACAGTTAGATATGGAGCCTGCATCATAAAACTCTTCAAAACCAATAAATGGTGGAGGTTTCAATTCTTGATCAGTATAGTGTGGCAAGAACAGCTGAAGTAAACTTTGATAATGCTTCTCAGGCTGGTTTGTTGGTGAAAACCGCGCATATCTCACAACAGCCATGCCTGTCCTCATTCTAACAAAGCCACAGTTATCATCCAATGTGATTACACCTGGTTTAGAGCTTTCGTTTTTATAAACCTGCCTGTATTCTGATGCAAAAGTAGCCAAATACATGTCTTTAAAATCATTAGTTTTAGGTCTACATTTATAACGATCAGTAGTGCTAGTCATCCATATTTGGTCTGTGTGTGTATCTTCATGTTCTGCTCTCTTTTGAATAACACTGAGAGGAAGATTCATCCTAACAATGTTGTCTCCAGTAGGAACAAATACTACTTTTCTGGAACTTTCCCTTAATCTCATATTTGTGAGTCGATACACTTTCCTGTGCAGAAACCTCTCGATTGTGTAGAAACACACTACCCAACTTGTTTAGAGCCTGTTGGGCGTCTAAATTTCCATCAGCTTTAATTTCATGTTGTGCATGTGAAAGCAACAATTCTATTTCCCCTTTCTGCTTTAGAGATGTATGATATTATATAAACAACACAGGCATACGGATCAGTAACAAACTGGATGTCCATGTTGGCATTCCAGCAATGCAGGTCTCTATTGTACCGATTTATCCAAACCCCACTAGTGTTTCTTTTATGCACAACACTGGTTTTCTTGGTAGTTAATCGATGAGCCTTTTCAAAGATTGCCTGATTGATTCCAATTGAATCGAACAAAGCATCAACACGGTCATATGTTGCTGCTTCATTTGAAAGGGCTAGTTTTACTTTTGCCATAATATCTTTTGCTAGTTTCAGCTGCTGTTCTGCACTAGGTTGATCTTGTTGCTTTTGCGCTTCAGTTGGTTCATTTTGTTGCTTCTTTTCTTCTATTTTACAAATAAACGTGTTATTGCTTAGAGGTCGTGGGAAATTAAATCTACATGCTGTGCCCTTCTTTTTACAAGTCTTTGTGTGTTTTTTACTGTGCATCTGAACACCAGAAACAATTTCATGCATAGCATCACTTTCAGGAGGAAGTTCACATGTAATATATTTGTCAATGTAATCAACAACGTCTTGATCTGGGTTTGTTCCTATCTTTGGGGCATTCGCCTTTCCTCAATGCTATTGATACACTTGAAACAATTTGATAAGTGTCAACAAAAGATTGTCCATAGAAGATGAATTCTACATTTTTGTTAAATCTACCATCAGCATGAAGAATTCTGTTATTGAAGTATTTGGATGGTGTTAACCAGAGATGTTCACAAGTCATTTTTTGGAAGTCCAAGTCAAGTCTCAAGTCTTTGAGGCAAAGTTCAAGTCAAGTCTCAAGTCTGATCTGTCCCTAACACTGTATTGTTACATCTTATGAATTCAAAGCATGTCCTGTAGCTACCATCCATACAGTACAGTATCAAAATCAGTTGTAGGATAACTTTATGGGGTCTACTGCAATGCAATCTGAAGAAACACAAATTAAGGACTCTGTTTCAATTTCATAACTGTATTTTTCAACATTTTGGTATCTGCACCAAAGAATACATTTTTGTCCGTGTTACTAACTGGCTGTAAAGCCCAACCTCATCATGCATTACATTTTTCAGTGTTCAAAGTTTGGAGGAAAACATCTATATTGAAAGTTAATACACCAACCATGGTGCAAACATGTGAGAACTGATACTTTCCGTATTGCTATTTAACAACAAGAAAAATAAAAATTGGAATGAAAATAAATTGGAAAAAAATGAAGACAGTCTAATCTTAGTCTTAGTCTAATCTTCTGCTACTGGTGAAATATTAACCTAAGTCTGTCACATCATATGGATACAACTATAACAATACAATGTGCCTGTCCCCAGCATTAGCACAACACTTTGGATTGTTAGCTTGTTACCTGTGGCGATATATGCTAAATGTAACATCTCTTTCACATTAGCGTGAGTGACTGACCTATCTGGGTGCTTTTTGACATGCCTGATGAAGTTCGATGTTGTTGATCCAGCGTCATGTATCTTGGTGCCACACTCCTTGCATGTAGCTGTTCGCTTACTGCCACTGTTTATGAAGTTATTGTAAGCAGAACTAATGACAAAAGGCACAACTGCAGGAGGAATTGGTTTCGCCATCGTCGCTGCATTTTTTGATGTGTGCGCGCGCCGCATAGCGCATGCGTACATTGCACATTACGGCAAAGGCCAAGGGACACGCAGCTCGTGTGCGTTTCCCTAACGTATATGCGCCAATAAAAGAAAATAGAAATACATGAATGAATTTAGATTTAAAAAGCAATAATTGCATGAAAATAGGTTGTTGACGAGTCTCGAAGCTCGAGTCCGAGTCAAGTCTGAAGTCTTTTGGGTCGAGTCGCAAGTCAAGTCTGAAGTCAGCTGTTTGTGTGACTTAAGTGTGACTCGAGTCCGAGTCTCAGACTCGAGTCCCCATCTCTGGTGTTAACTTATGCTGTCTGACATCATGAAATGTTCCAGTTCCCTTTGGAAATAGAATTGTAAAACACCTGGCCTCATTACTTATGTCTGTTAGTACTCTTACCGGATTGTTTCCCTCTGCTGGTGCTACTGATAAAATACTGTCAAAGTTGTGATCCATTATTTCCTGTGCCATATCCACCGGTTGCAAACATGTATCCAAATACATCCCATGCTGCTGTCTGTCATTTATATGTTCTTCTTCAATGTCATCTACAACTGCATCACATTTATCTTTTTCATCATTTGTTTCTTTTTCCAGGGGGTTTTTCCAATTCTTATTAAACTCAACATCTTTATAAAATTTGTTGTGTTTTTTTAAGTATCTTAAAGCGCTATGAATTTTGTTTGTGTGGACATACCGATAGTCATAATGGCCTTTGTAGGCAAGTTTTCGCTTTAGTTTAACTCTAATCATGAGACACTGCTTCAGGTACTTTACCGTTCTGTATGTA
>CM042319.1:37969435-38006935 GCA_023566125.1 Zingel zingel
TGCACACAGTCTCCCACACAGAGGTCAGTATGCAGCAGAAAGAACACCATGAACATAACCTTCTTTATAACAGTTATGGTTTACATTGGTCTACTTTTCCTTATTAGGGTGAAGCAAATGAAGACACTCTGTCTGTGTGTTCTGAGACAGTTGCTGAGGTGAATGCCCAGCATGGGCTTTTTTTTTTTTTTATCATACAAATAAATAGTTAAAAAATCATACATTGTGATTTCTGGATTTTTGTTTTTTAGATTATGTCTCTCACAGTGGACATGCACCTACGATGACAATTTCAGACCCCTCCATGATTTCCAAGTGGGAGAACCTGCAAAATAGCAGGGTGTTCAAATACTTATTTTCCTCACTGTATTTACTAACCAGCAGCTATCGGGTCGCCGGTGAAAGCATGCCTGTAGCCCTATAACCCTGTTTCGGGGAAAGGGGGCTATGCGTTCTCCTTTACCTTGTTATGGTCAGCTAGGTTAGCCTCCTTTTGGGATTTTTTTCCTTTAATAAATTGTCCACATATTTTACCAGCTTCCACTGCAAGGCCCTTGCTTTTATCTGACACACATACTGTAAGTCATAATCAAATAGGACGCTTTCTTCAGACTTTCAATTTGCCATGGAATGTCGGAATTTCTGGGTTCCCAGTCGGAAATGTCACCTCTGAAAGATATATTTGCTTTATGAAATACATTATATATATATATATATATATATATATATATATATATATATATATATATATATATATATATATATATATATATATATATATATATATATATATATATATACATATATACACACACACACACACACACACTACCGGTCAAAAGTTTGGGGTCATTAATACATTTCCATTCCACTCCATTCCAGACAGAATGCCAGCTGAGATCAGTTGCATTAATTTTTTAATCAGAGCAGCAGTTTTCAGATTACATTATGTGTTTACATAATTGCAAAAGGGTTCTCAATTGCTGCAGACAGAAGTGGCTGAAGAAACGCTTGAAATCCATGCTTTTTGGTCTAAACGTCATACCCAAATTAAAAGTGGTACAGCTCCCATATACTTTGACACTCTGGGTGTGCCTGATATCACTGGAAAGGTGATTGATGTGGGTGTGTTTGTGTATTTGAGAAGTGTTTTATTTTGTAGTTTTTTTTTTTTTTTTCTTTCAATCCAGTTTTGAGTCTTTTGGCTTCATTTTTTCTGTAGTAAGCTGAGACATGTGGCTAATGCCCTGTGTTGTCTGTCACCTGTCAGATGTGTTTACAGCAGTGTATTCTAATAATTTTACAGATGTATCCTTTTCAATGATATCAGGCACACCCCAGAGTGTCAACATATATGGGAGCTGTACCACTTTTAATTTGGGTATGACGTTTAGACCAAAAAGCATGGAATTTCAAGCGTTTCTTCAGCCACTTCTGTCTACAACAGTCGAGAACCCTTTTGCAGTTATGTAAGCACATAATGTAATCTGGAAACTGCTGCTCTGATTAAAAAATTAATGCAACTGATCTCAGCTGGTATTCTGTGGAATGGACATTTCTAAGTGACCCCAAACTTTTGACCGGTGGTGCATATGCTATTATGTATGTATGTATGTATATATATATATATATATATATAATTTTATTTGAGTTAGTTTTTGCAAACAATACAGTTTTAGTTAGTTATCGTTTTTTGCAATACCTCGTTTTTATTTTATTTCACAGATAGAACTTTTGACGCACGCATTTTTGATAGCCCCAGTGATGGTGAACGTAAACTCCCATGCTATAAAGTTTTGGGCTTTCCGCTGAAGTTTTGAGGTCCGCCGGTTCGATCCCCTGTACAGCTCGTGCCAGGCGTCGCTTTAGCTAATGCAGGTGTTGCTTTACTTACCTTCCATGTTGCGTCAAAGATAGGCAAAAGGCACCGGTAATGGTACTCCTTGGTTTACCGGGATGGGGTTCGATTCCCTGCGGTGTCCTGCTAATTGTTTTGACATTTACATGAGAGCACACCTGTTACATTCAGTCTATTACTTATCTCTAACAATTGCCACAAACGTAAGTTATTAGATTTGACTTAAATGTGATCTTGTTTAATAACCTAATCTATAATATGGATATATATATATATATATATATATATATATATATATATATATATATATATATATATATATATATATATATATATATATATATATCATCTCAAGAATAGGAACATGTTTGAAGCATTAAAGCACCACTGTGTAACCTTTCCCACTTTCCATGTCTGTCTGTTTAATCAAAATGCATCCATAACTGAACACGCTGCTCACACACAAGGTTTTTATTACATAGAGACTAATAACGTGTGTGTAACATGCAGCAGTAAGGTTCTTGTAAGATTATTTTATATTTTATATATTATATTTTATACATTATACATCATATCACATCATACAGAGATAGTAGTATACAGCCGTTATACATCATATCACATCATACAGAGATAGTAGTATACATCTGTTAAAACATAACAAAATATATGACACACACTGGTATCGGCCGATACGCAAGTTCAGGAATCAGAATCGGTAATCAAAAAATGGTATCTGACCAGCAGCTAACCATAGTCCTCATAAATCCACCGGAGGTTAGAACGCCAACACAGAGAAAGAGGAAGGGGAAGCACATCTGGCAGCACTACACTAGAACAATAACTAATTAAAACAAAGCAAAATAAAAAAACAAAACTGAACGATACAAAATAATTCCCAGAGGAGACAGAAAAGGAAATAAAATAAAAAGGAAATAAAATAAAATAAATCACAGCCCCGGCCCCCCAGGGTCTCTGGCCATGTTCCTCTTCATCTCCGCAGTCCACTCCTCCACAGATTTCCCGCCGGCAGCTGCGCACTACGCCACGCCTCCCACACGTGTGTGGCCAGTTTCCAGCCTTTTGGGCTGGCCACACTGGCTGCAGGTATACTGCAATATCTGCCGGCGGGGTTTGCTCCCGGGTGGCGGACCCTGCCCTGCAGCGGCAGCCTCGGCCGCCTTCGTCTTCCTGTAGGTTGTTGTCCTCGACATAGTCAGTGGTCCAGGAAGAGGAGGAGGAGGAGGACCCGGGAGCAGTGGTGGAGGAGTGGGGCGTAGGCCTCCAGATGAGGGTCCTGGATGCTCCACATCTGGAGGAAGAGGGAGATGAAGAGGAGGAGGAGGAGGAGGAGGAGGAGGAGGGGGCAATCCTCTTGTTGAGGGGCCGGGCTGCTCCTCTGGGACAAAAAAGCTAAAGGGCTGTCCTTGTCCCGCCTGGACACAGGACAGCCCTTTAGCTGGAGGAAGAGGCTCACCAGCCAGTGCTGCCACAGGCACGATGCCAGATGCCTGCAGCAGCACAGCCTGGTCCCTCTCTTTCTGGCGCTGAGAGAACCTGGAAGACAAACGTGTTCTGCTTTTAGACTCTTGAGCTTTCATCAAAAGATAAATGACAGTACAGATTACAACACATCAACACAGCTTTATGTTAAACTTACCACTTAGACAGGGTCTTCTGGTTCAGCTCATAGAGCTGGATGTCCGTCTGAGCCATCAACCTCGGGCTGGCCAGCACTGCTGCTCTAATGGCCACGTAGTCCGAGAGGATCAGGGACCACCTAGACCTCTTGACCCCCCTGGACCGCGTGTCCGATGGGTGGAGCTGGCAGAGCTGGCTGCAAATGGCCTCCACCAGGCGACTGGTGCTGGGCCAGCTTGCAGGGCCCGAGTACGGTCCGAGAAGACAGCTGAAAGAGTCAGTGAGAGCACAGAGTGGGTTATTATACACCATGTTTTTATTAGAGAATTAATATAATAATATTTGCAAAGAGTCTCACCGTTGGAGACTCTCCTTTCCAGGGCAGGAGGTGTTTTTCCCCTTCGCTGCCTTGAACCGCCCCTTAGGCTGCCTCTCCCGGTATCTGGGAGGGTAGACGACTCGCCTCTTGTCGTGCTCCGGCAGACGATGCCAGAGCACAATGAGTCTGTCTACCCTCTTGACAGAGAGCCCCAGAAGGCTCCGTGCTTCCAGCCCAGAGTGCGAGACCTCAGCTGTGCGACCACCCTCAGGTCACAGGACAGCCTGCAGAAACAAAACAAACATCATATACAGCAAGACATACAGTATATACATCATACAATATGTTAAACATACACTGATATTTCTTACTTGTACGTAAGTACAGCTGGGAATTGGCAGCTGTAGGTGGGGGACAGCTGCCTGATGATGCCCTGTGACCACCCTCCGACCTTCTTCTTACACCGACGGCACTCTAGGTACTCAGTGGCCATGAGATACCAGCCGTCGATGTCCAGGACCCTCCGGATGGTCCTGTACAGCCCAGCCTTTGTCATGGTACCGGTGCACAAAGGCTGGGGGCATGTCAGCTGCAGTTGCCAGATCCTGTGTGGCATCCACAGGAACAGCCAACATGCAAAGAAGGGGTCGGGGGACGCGGGAGGCTGGGTGTAGATCGGCCGGGTCTGGGGAGGGTACCACCATACGTTCAGCTCCTTGATGAGCTGGGACCTCCCCTTGCTGTTCCTGGTAAACAGCACCCGGCCGATCCACTGCTGCTGCTCCGCAGTGAGAGCTGACCGCCAGGACGCAGGCAGCAGCTGGAGAGATAACAACACAAACACACAGGACACTTTAATATCTAAAGGAAAACACTGTATGTGTGAGGGCAGCAGAGAGGCCCGATATGTTTTGACAGACATGTATATGTAATATGTTTTTACCTCAGAACTGCCAGCAGAAGGCGGGGGAGGGAGGACGGCTGGCTCCGTCAACTCCTGTACTCCAGGTCCAGGTGGCGGGGGACTGGCAGCTCCAGGATGTGGCGCGGGAGCTGGTGTCTCTGCCGTCATCTCCATGGCTGCTGGAGGTTGCTGGTCCTGGTCCTGCGTGGCCTCCAGCAGCTTCTCATCCGTGGGCTCGTCCACGGCAGAGACACCAGCCCCCTTCTGTGCTGCTGCTGCAGAGGGGGGAGGAGGTGGATGCTGCAGGAGCGAGAGAGGGGCCTGTACGTCTGAGGCTTTGAGAGAAATAAAATGTTTCAGTAACACGAATGAATGAGATTGTTGTGTTAATCTTAAAATGTATAGACAGTACAGTTGCATATACTATATATTCTTTGCAAAAACAAATTCATGCCCACATTCAGCCAAGCTGCATACAAAAACTACTACTACTGAAGCTGAGAAAGCGGGGATGAGACAAACTGATGATAACAGATTACAAAGGTTGAGTGAGTGATTCAGATAGCAGACAGATTACGCAGGTCTCTAAAGGATGAAGAAGAAAATGTTACTCTACACATACAATGATTAGGGATGTTATGATTGATTAGCCACCATGTCGGTTAGTGATTTGAAATGACACCACATAACCCGTTTTGAATTCAACACAAACCTACCTGTCGTTTCCTCTCCTCCTCTGATTATGGAAACAGTTATAAGCAAAATAAATACAACGGTTAACAATGAATTCAAGCTTCATCGTCATAAACTATTTGCCAAATTGTAAAATAGTACTTGGCTGTTTACTTACACTTCTCCAAGTCAACTACCGCCTTGACCAGCTCTTCATCCGAGGGCTCTTTGGTGGAAATGGAGGGAAGAGCTGGTCTGAAGGGCCGGAAGGAAGAGGCTGTAATCACACAGAGAACAGAACTTAAGAAAGTGATCAGAGGGAATACAATAGTATAAACATTTAACTTTGTATTTTGGACTTACCTGGAAATGCAGGCTTAGGCACAATCTTTTTTAATTTAGCCTGCATTTCCACCGCAGACAGAGAACGCCGCCCAGAGACAAAGGCCGCAAGCGCAGAACCAAGAGGCCTATAACAAAAACACAACAACATTTATAATGAGACAACATTACAAACACATCCAGGTACATCAAACAAACAGCTTTACAGTGAAACACTTACTGTGAGGCACTCCTGGCTCTCTGGCTTGCGGCCGAGACAGAGGCTTGGCTGCTGCTGTTGCTGGTGGTGGTGGTGGATGCAGCAGTTGTGGTGGACGCAGCAGCAGCCCTGGCTCTCTGTCTGTCTCTGTTCCGGACATATTGGACGGCGTTCTCCATCTGCGTGCCGGGAGCTGGCGCCTTCCTCCGGAGGTAGTTGACAAATCTGCACAAATCAGACAATTTTTCACATAAAATCTTATGTGCTGTGCTCAGTACAGCAGCTATATTTATAATGGAATTAATAATGTTTTAACAACTTATCGGATCTTTTTGGAGTCCTCAGACTCGTACAGGCTCTGCAGGGTCTCAAATTTAAAGTCCCCGAAGCCAACAAGTGCCTGTCCCTCCTGCCCCGGCTGGAGGGACTTCACCCGCACCTCCTCGAACGCCCGGTGGAACCTGACTGCCTCCGAAAAGTCAGGGTACGCCGAGGAGTAGCGGGTGAAAGCATCCTGTAAATTCACCAAGGGAGGTTAAAATTGTCATCAGATCATCCTTCTTTTAATTGTTTTGTATGAGTCAGACTGAAGTACTCCACCTTGTTGGCCATCAGCGGGGACTGAGACCCTGTCCTCTCTCGCTCCTTCTGGTGGGAGGCCACCAGATTGACGCTGTAGCCCACTTCATTCTCCAGCAGCCAGTGGAAGGTCCTCCCCTGGTATTTCCCAAACTGGACCTTCCACCGGCTCAGGATGAGGGTGGCGTTTGTGGTGTCGCCACCCTCGGAGTTGACGTGGGCCCAGGCCTCCGCATCCACCTCCTCTGGCTTCTTGGCCCTGTAGGCGGCCTGGCTGCCAGGCGGCCGGGCCCGGGTGACAAAGGCTTGGGCCTCGGCCGAAGCCTTCAGCAGAAGGGTCCCATTAGGGGCCCTTCTGAAAGTAGGATTCTCCATCTACATAAATAAGTGAACATTAGCAGAATACTGCAGTAGATATTTCAACATAAAAAGAAATAAATAGAAAATGAAAATGATTGAGAAAAGCTACTTACAGTAGAGATGGAGATGTCTTAATCTATAACACAGAGGATAACAGTTAGCACCTACTTATCCCTATATTTACACTTTCACTATTTTATTCTTTATTCCTTTTTTATTGGAGCAGTTTCATGACATTATCACAGATATTACGACATCTTTTATATATAAAAAATAAAATTAGGCAGCATACACTTGGCGGCTAGCTAACATGCTGACCCAGGTAATAGTCTATAACACTGTTGCTAACAACACTCCCCAAAAGGACCGTAAAAACACCGCGTTAAGTCGGCGTGAGTACTGTCAGACTGCGATACGAGTGTCTACAGTGTTCTGCACTCATATTTAATACAAATATTAAAAAGTGTCTACTCCAGTGTCACTGTCGTGTCCCGCCGGCTAGCTAAACATCGCTACTGTATCTACTGTCTGTACTGTCAACAACACTCAGATATTCCCCCAAAGGACCGTAAAAACGCCGCGTTAAGGATACGAGTGTTTACAGTGTTCTGCACTCATATTTAATACAAATATTAAAGAGCGTTTACTTACTCGAGTGCCGCTGTCAGGTCCGTAATATGAATGACGGGGATCGCTAAGCGGAGAATCCAAGATGGAGGATGAGAATTTTTCACTTGAAACAAATAGAGCATCTGATTGGATGAGGTCGGGAGCAAAAAGCGGGTTTCGTGTGATTGGTCTAGACCTTGAACTCCGGAACAAGGCGCACGGTTCTCCGATTGGTTGAAAACTTGGAACAACTTGAAACACTTGAAACAGAGAAGAAGCGCACCCGGGAACAAAGCGCAAATGAGAAATTTTATGGCAATTACATTTCCAAAATGGCAATTTAATTTAATTTAATTTAATTTTATGGCAATTAATCATGCGGATCGTTGATTGGCCGGCCGGCCCAAACGGCCCATGAGGGCATCTGCCCAAATGCCAGATTACCAGTCCATCACTGGCAGTCGGCAATGGCCGGCCTGGTCCCGAGATGGGCTGGCCGACCCAATCAGAGGTTACTTAAATTGGGACCTTCAGTCAAAATCAAACACGTCACCTTCAAACGGGATCTCTGTTTGCAGGGTTCAGGCTGACCCTCTCGGTGATCATGCTGCACTGGGGGACCGGCTGCGCAGTGAGAAGCCACTGCTGACGGGCGCGATACTCCGACTGCCGTCTGTCCGTCTGACAGCATCAGTATTAAATTGAGACTGTAGGAGTACACATGAAAACACTGAACAAGCAGCGTCATTCTGCTCCGTCTTTCTGCTGTGCCCCATTCACGTAGTAGTTTTACACTATGTAGGTTAAACTCTGCAATTAATCCGCGGTTCACATGTATGAACTGTGGTGGTCCGTTACACTGTATTCAACATCACTGATTAAGTGGCCTAAGTCAATCCTACATTTTTCAACTTGGGAGCAAAACATACTCCTTGGGGAAAAAAAGTTACCATAAAGCCCTGTTCATGCTAATTAAACAACTGGACTTTGGGGTCAAGTGTTGTGTATCCAGCCCATATCTGGGATGTGAAAGGCCTCTGACTGGACTACTGAATATAATAATATTCCATTATATTTTGTATTTTGAATTGTTACCTGCCACCAGAATTTTGTGATTTCCTTGCAATAAATATTGACATTTTTACCATAAATTGGTGCCTAAAAATGTATCAGAATGCAGGAATTGAAGTCTTTTACCCTGAAAATGGGAGAACCCCCAGACCCCCCGCCTGCTTTATGTGTTCCCCCAAAGACCAATTCTGAGCAAGGAAAAACCCTGAAGTATAATCACAGACAGCCATAAAAAACATTTAAACTGCAGAGTTAGAGAATTAAAAACAGATGAAAAGATGGAGACCCAGACAGACAATATGTACAGTGTCAACAGAGAGAAACACGGACAAAGATTATAAACGTGTGCTCTTTAAAACGTAGTAAGCATTGTTTGCCAGTTACATTAAATGTTTAAAAATATGTTACATAAGGTACTGCTTATATTATTTCACCATCTGTACAGAAATGTGAGTTTTGAGTACACTAAACATAAAATAAATGTATCACATGAGTGTTATCTGAAAGGAAATTTATGTCAGTTTAACATAATTTTTTTAGTCATCACCACATCTATAGCAAAGATAGCATGAGTGCTTGGGTGTGGCCGCCCAAGAGCCCCATGCAAAATAGGGGCCCCTCTAAAGCCACTGATCTTGCATCACTTTACACAAAAGGGCCTCTAGTGAAATGACACACCACAGCTTAATGGCTGAAAGAAGCCTATTACTGCTCAAAGTCTAATGCTGCAGTACTCCAGCTCTTATCAAACATAACAGTCACTTAACTCATGGTTACAAATGTAAATTAGCACAACAATGACAACTACCAGGCAACAAAAATTCTAAGCAGACACGTTTAATAAACGGAATTCATGAAGTTACATTTGTATTTCGAACAAACTGCAAACTTTTCAACAAATTTTAACACAACTCTATTTACCGCCTTGCATCATGGGAATTGACCAGCCAATGAACCAATTGCATCTGACTGCAGTACGCAGATCAGGGTTGGGCTAAATGTGGGCGGAGCTAAACGTTTGACTTTTGAAAAGTACTTTCCATTTTAATATGGGAAGAGTGAAATGCCAAATTCACAAGTCATTGACAGGTACTTCCTCCGCCGGTGGCGCTTTCTTGTTTGCCACAACACGTGTTATATTTGAGTTGAAATTTGAATAGGCTACATCACTTATCTGCGGTGTATAATTCATTTATTGTGTCCATGCTTTAACTTTGCAACTCTTTATTGTTGCAACACACACACGCTTTTTTTCCAACTGATAACTTAACTTACGTACCCAAGTTCAATCAACACATACATATCTGACAAAAATATAAAATAGTTAACCCAATGAATAAATGCAAGTTTAACTTTCAAAAACTCATAAAGTTGAGTTCAAAATCCACAACTTGTATAAGCTTGTTCAGTTAAAAATAAGAAATAAGTGGACATAACTAAATGGGTCGGTACTTTTTTACAGTGTAGCTTTCACCCATTATTTCCTCCAGGTGGTCATATCTAGAATACCAATAATCATTATTTTTATCAAGTATATACAACAGTATGTCATTGAGTTAGCCTAATGAATTTTTATCAAATTCAGCTGAAATGTAATGATTACATTAGCTAAATGAAAGTGATTTACATTTGTCCAACTCAAACAAACATAATTATTGTAAAGGAAATTAATATATAAATGAATTTTTTATTTGATCCACCATTAACATACACATGAAACAAACCTGGTTGACACTTTATACATTAAGATTTGAACATCTTCTACTTAGAGCCCCTCCACTCAAAAATATGTTTTTCTTCTTGTTCCTCCTGTTGGATGTTTGAGCTCTACCGTGCTGAATGATGTAAAGTAGAATGAACTTTATTGATCCCCACAGGGGACATTCACATGTTACTACAGCTCACAAAACATAGCTGCAGTAATGTGAACTTCCACTGTGGGGAATCACTGAAGTGCTATCTAATCTACATTATTCTACAGTGAATCTCAAACATGTATGTGCAGAGTTTGAGACATAAAAGGCTGTTTTCACACTCATCTGCTGAAAGTGGGAATTTTCTCCAAGCTCAGTGAAAATCCAGTTTTATAGGGCAGGCCTACTGGCATGATTTGTGATATCACAACTAATTTGGAATTCAAGTCTGAGCCAATATTCAATTAATATTAATGTGATGTAGAAACTTGAAGCAGTAAAGTGCACATACACTGAACATGGGTGTGCAGTACGGCATGCATGTAACACATGCATGCAATAACATGTGCATGTTACTGCACCACTGGACGTGGAAAACTTAGATGTGCAAATTCATAGATACTGGGAATTCTAATGAGGTAGGAGTAAATTCCCCTTTTAAGGATTTACATGTGAAAAGTATATTTTTTCTGCGTAAAAAAAAACCAAGGCAGGAATTATTGTTCCAAGCAGATTTGTATGCGTATTAATACTAATGTCTGGAGGGCATCTTTAAACAAAAATAAACATGAACTTTTTTTACTAGATAAAACACAAATATATGAACTTGAATTAACAGTATACTGGTACAAAATGAATGCCCAGCTATCCCAAATATCAACAACAAAGACACTATAGCTTGCACGTGTCAAACTCAAGGTCCGTGGGCGAAATTCTGCCCCACGCAAGTTTTGGTCCGGCCCTGCATATGTGCACCAAAGTAAAAAGTCAGAAATGTTTTCAAACTAATTACAGGGACACTCAAAGCAGAATTTGGCAGATTTGCCGACTTTGACACACTCAGAAATTCCCACAGAAGCAGAGTTTTCATATGGCTGTGAAAAAAATGTAACCATGCTTTTGCTGAATTTGCTGAACTATGATGGCTAAGGAACTTTTTTGCTGACTTTTTAGGGCTTAATGTCAACCAAACTGTAATTAAGAAAGCTATATGCAGTAATACACTCCTGCTACAGCTGGATAGAATGCACTGCAAAAACTCTGTATTGGATAAGTATATTGTAGTTGCTTGCCTTGAACTACCATTACATAAAAAGGGAAAGAAAAAAAAATCTGTAATTGGCATCTACAACCAATAGGCTATGGCAAATACAAAATTCCCCACTACCGTTCATTTAAATTTAAAACAGCCTTGGTGGTTGGTGTTTTATCATAGCTGGTTAAAAAAATAAAAAAATAAAAGTACTGTGGCCCACTGTTAAGACTAGCAAAAGAGGAAAAAAATAAAATAAATAAATCACAAAACATTCTGAGTGATTATAACCAGCAAGGAATTAATTTAAAAATGACTTCACATAAATGTCACTTGACACAAAAAAAAAGTTCTGGCCACTCACAAAGTAAAATACAGTGTGTTGAGCTGTTTTTAGATCAATTTCAATCCATCTCGAGAGTCATGAAATCAAATAAGTAGAGATGAATGGCACAGAGGAGGTAGAGTCGAGCAATTATGGAGAGGTGAAATGGGCAAACGTTCTGGGTGTAAACACTTGTCCAAGCCCAAGTAATCCGTCTTAAACCCTCCATCAAGGTAGATTGTCACATGCTTTTGTTATCTTATGCAAACTACTTGATTTTCAGCTGTTGTATCTTTGCATTCAACTTGTGCCCATCCAAATTCATTATGATCTTCTGGAAAAACTCGAAGGTGTATTTGAGGTTGTCTGGAAAACTCAAATCAAGGGCATAAATGAGCCCAAAAAGCATGACGAAGCCCATGATTACACTGCCCAAGTTGCTCAGGACTTTGATGCCTTCAATCACAACTCCAACGTCCTCAGGCTCCTGATCCCCATCTCTTCGGATCACGTAGATCCCCATGACTGTGGTTGCTAGGTCCCTTTCTGCATACGCAGTCGCCAGTGCCTGAACACCACAAACACAGAAAACACCGCAAATGTTTAATAAAGATGGACAGAGAAATAAGGGGACAGACAGTGATGCAGGGTTCCACAGGTGATGGACACAGACAAAAAAAATACACACACACACACACACACTTACTTCACTATCTTTGTGGGGACCAGTCATTGACATAATGCATTCCCTAGCACCTTACCCTAACCTTAACCATCACAACTAAATGCCTAACCTTAACCCTCACCCTAACCTAATTCTAACCCTAAAACCAAGTCTTAACCCTCAAACAGCCCTTTAACCTTGTGGGGTCCAACATTTTGGCCCCACAAGGCTGTGCAGACCCCACAAGTATACTGTATTCCCCGGTTTTTGGACCCCACGAATATAGTCAGGGAGTAACTGTTCAACACTACATGACAAACATATTGTGATGAATTTACCAGATATTCTTTGAAGAAGGTGTCTGGATCTTCATTGAGGTAGATGACGAGGCCTCTCAGGATACACTCCCTCCTGGTGTTGATGTTGTCACACTGAAGCAGGGGTGGAAAAAAAATGACACAATTTAGCCAAATGTGGTTGTAATGGTGGCACAGGGAAGGAGCAGGTTGTCTAAAGATCTGAGGTCTGAGTCTTTTCAGTCTAAACAGGACGCCTAACCCCTAAATGCCCCCAACAAGCAAGTTTGTAGATGTCTTGCATGTTTTACATAGCCATTGGTGTGAGTGGGTGAACCAAATGAAAAAAAACATAGTATTTGGATAAAAGCACTATACAAGTAGGCCATCTATAAAATGTGTTAAAATAAGCAGCTATGGAGAAAACAATAACCACCCCAAACAAAAAAAAAAAAAAAGGTACGTTATATGTATTTTAACTAACCAAATTTATGATAGACAGGACTTCCTTAATCTTCTGCCCCTTCACTCCTCCTTTGGTCTTGAAGATCTGCATCAGCTTGTCTGAGAAGTGGTCCAGCTGTGACATGAACTTTGACTGCCGTGGCTTGGTGGTGATCCGCATAAACTCTGCATTTACCTGAAAAATAAACAAAATGCAGCCATTTTTAAAAATTTGTTATAATTACCACCATTTGGCTCTATGGGGGAGCTCAATGTCTGATTTTACATAGTACAGTCTGCATGTGTGGGCGTAGCCTGCATGTGTAGAAGAGATGTTCCAATCATTTATCACCATTGATGAACAACAGACTATTAAATCCTAGCCTAGTTAGAATAGACCCGCGAGGAACCTCGACGTGAATGCAATTGTCAGCAGACATGCACAACTTAGCACAAGACTGGTGAATGGCAGGCGAGCAGAGAGAAAATGGTTAACAAAAAGCCTCAGTTCAGCTGTAAATGTACAGTGACTAGTGTGTACAGTGACTAGTGAATAGAGACTGCAGCTTCTCAAGATTATACACACGATTCAACGATCAGTTGAGTAAAGGCCAGATTTGACAATTCTGATTTGACTATGTAAATCTTTAGCCCTAGTAAGGTCAAAATACAGTTGTGCAGAAAGTTATAATGGACAATAGAAAATATCAACTCATACAAACATGTACACATTTACGTACTTCACTCTCCTGGAATAAGGCAGGCCACCCGTTTACGAAATCTTCTATCAGGCGCCTCTGCTCCACAATCTCTAGTCGTCTGTGGGAGAATGTTTTTCTATTTTTTCTTGACACTTCATTGTCACGC
Organism: Zingel zingel; assembly: GCA_023566125.1. Lineage (NCBI taxonomy): Eukaryota > Metazoa > Chordata > Actinopteri > Perciformes > Percidae > Zingel > Zingel zingel. The sequence continues at coordinate 37,983,532 of CM042319.1, forward strand.
TTTTTCAGTTCTGACAATAAAGCAATTCTCTCGTTCTCCAAGCTTTCTGTGGTCTCGCCTTTTGGGTGCAGAGGAATATAGTTAACTTCAGCCTTTCTAGGCTTCTTGATGTTGGCTGCAGCTTTACCTTGGCCTTCTCGTTTGTGTTTCAAAGAGTTCACACGGATTTCAGGATGTCCAAGTCGGCCGAGTTTCGTACGATAGTTTTGCATTTTATACTTAAGCGACTGTTTCCATCCCCAAAATCCTGTCTTGGATCCCAGCTGCCCCAGACAAGGATGGGCCCTTGTCAAAGCTGCTGCAACCTCTTCACACTGATAGTCTTTTGGATACTTTGTGTATTTCATCATTTCTTGCGCAAGGCCATCAAGGATGACCCCCTTCAGTTTTGGGCCAGGGTTGAAGTATGCTCCATTGGTCTCAAACTCTGTGTTTTTCTGTTGTAGTTCAAATTCAGCCTCATAGTGAATTTAGGGACTACAAAAATCTTTGGCCAGGAGGCCAATTGTGAGGGCTGAGTTTCTGGGGATGAATGCGGTGTTTATGTGTACAGTGTATCGTCACTGCAGGATGAGGCTATTGACGAAACAGGGGTTTCAGGCTCTGAGCAAGTGGTAGCCGAGGTCTCACCAAAAGAGTCTACTGTGTACAAAGTGATGCAGGGCTCCACAGGTGACAAGATAGGATTACAGATTATTTTCAGTGTGCTTTTGTTTTGAATGTCAAACACCGAAGTTAGGTTCATGAACTCATTAAAATCAGAATCCATGTATTGCATCCGGAAGTCCTCTTTCAATTGAAAGAATGTCTTTATTAGCACATGTAGTTCTTCCAGTGATGCCGGAATTCCAGAAGGAAGGTGCAGTTTTCTAGAGTCAGACGCGTCACCAAAAATGATCCGCAGAACAGCCGGACTTGCCATTTTGCAATACCTTTAATCTAGAGCAGGAAACAGGGAGGACAAGAAACAATAACAGCATGGTGTAACAGTAATATTTATGATTAAAAAAAAGTTTGCAATTATGTAATTCTGGCATCAAGAGCTCATACTATTTGGGTTTAACAATGACACTAACCTTTAACGATGATGAATATTTTCAACATTACCATACGCAAACCCCAAACCATGTATTCCACAAGGGGATAAGGGTCCACCAAGTCATCAAGTTCAATTAGGGCAACCTCTCTAGTGGGTGATGCAGACAGCTCAAAACCCCCATAATGCTCCCTATACCAAGCACATACATCTTTCACTAGAAAACACAACTTCTCCTTCAGAACACACAATTGAAGGAGCTTATTAAATTTAGGCAGTCCATCTACAGATCCGTTTACAATACGCATCCCCTCACTGTAATGTATACCACTGCAAGACACAGTTTTTGCTATATGAACTTCAGTCACATCTGGGTATCTCTGGTTCAGAGCAGACACTACTCCTTCACTAAGGACATCAACAGGCATGATTGAGACATCTGTGACCTCTAAGGGTGACTTGAGACTGGAGGAATGTGTGTGGTAAGCAAGCACGAACTGGTGTTTAATAGCTAGTGAGCGAGTTCTATTCTTAAAGCAATTCGTATGACGTGCGACCTGCTTGAAGAAGCTATGTTTAGCCTCAAATCTCATAGTCCACAGAGCAATTAGAGGTCCAAAGCAACGAATCATTTGTGGATAGTGCTCCAAATAGTGATGTTTTGGTAGGAGCTTAATGTGTGGAAAGAGTTCAATATAGCGGTGTCTGTGATCATAGATTCTGGCCTCAAGATATGCGACAGTCTCCTCTGTATGAACAGGAGCCACAACCAACTCAACTATTTCCTTAAGATCTACAATTACCTGCCATGCTGGTTCACCTTCTGGCAAAATGTGTCCAATCAGCAAGGGAAGAAATCTGAGCAAGGCCCAATTTTCATGTGCGTTGCCACCTATAGTGTTGCTAGTTTTGAAAAAGCGTGATACTGGATGGGGGCGATTGGTTTTGTCCCCCCATTTGTACGGAAATGTCTGGATCAATTTGTTAAGGCCCTCAAGAGTGAAGTATTTTTTGGAAATCAATAAACTGATACAGCGTGCTAGTTCGACTGGAACAACACCCTCAAAGAGGTCGTGCACAATATCAGGAGGATAGCCAGCGCTTACATGAAAATGGGAAAGGTGGTCTGTTAAAACACTGTTTTTTGACACCACAGCAAATAGTTGCATTTTTCTGAGCAGACTGGACATTAACATCATGGAGGTCTCTGGTTCTGAGTTTGAAAGCACCTGATTTGACATCTTTAGTCTGAAACTCTGATTTCTCTCCAGTACAAAACCTGCATATGGACCCACCAGAATAACTCAACAAATCCACCTATTCCATGGGCTCCAAGATTGTCAGCGCTTACACACTGAACAGTACCTTTGACAAACTGACCAAGCTGAGAAATAAAGACACCATGCTGTTCTAATGTACCCAAATCTTGCAAGAGAGGCTCTTAAACTTTTTCATAGCCATAGGCCTTGACATCATCTGATTTGCATAGAACAGCCAAATAGATTGAGGTTAGTGTTGAATGGGAACCTGGTGGCAAATTACCTAAAACCCAGTAGACACCACAGAGTTTGTGTTTCTTTCGAGATGTCCCAAGAGGGTTACAAATCTCAAAATCATCCACATAAAGATTTACCGCTATTCTCAAACCTTAAGCCGACAGAAAATGATTTTGTTTATAGTACTCACCATCTCTTATGGTTCTGTACTCTTGGTGAACAGATAATAGCTGGTTTTGTTGAGTTTTAAGGTGTTCAAGGACAGCTTTATGAGAGAGCAAAAGTTGCAAAGATTGTAATATAGGGATGTATTGAAATGTCCTATTCCTCTGGGCATCTAATATGTACTCAATTGGCTCTAAAACACCAAAATGAGAGGTATAGTACTGTGCACGTTTATACGCAGTAGCAAGAGGGCCATCCTTTGCAATAGCTATGCCCAATGGATTGGATTTGCATAGAACAGTGGAAACCTCATCCACTACTGACTCTTCAACTTGTAATTTATGACTGGAATACATCAGAAACAATAGATTTGGTGACAGGCAAAGATGCTGTACTTAAAATGTAGTGAAGTTCAGAAAGAACCTCATCAATAACTGCCTTTGGAATGTGAACAATATTTTCCAACTTCAATAAAATGCAACCAATTTTCTCATCAATAAAATGTGGCCTGTAGAATTCTGCAGCATCACCAGAACTTAATGTTTCATTTTCATTATCTGCATCCACAGACTCTGTAGGGCCATCTGCACAATTGATTGATTGACGCAACTGACTTGTACTGATGACATTGGCTTTAAAATCTTTCAATGAACGTTTGTTATGTTTCCTGTTTTTGTGTGTGTTGAATGTACTATAAACATTAGTTTTAAATGTGCTTCCTACAAACATACAAGGAACCGTTTCATCATGCCTGAGATGTCCATTTATGTGTTGGAAAAAAGCTCTTTCAGTTGCTAGTTCTCTGCATGAGCACACATGACACTGGAATGTAGACCCTTCTACTGGGTTTGGAACTTGATGTTTTCCATGACTTTTGTATGTGTGATTTAATAGCTTACTCCATGTATTAAAAGGTACAGGGGCAATCTGTGTATGGACATGGATAGCGATAACTGCCCCTAAAGTGCCAATGAGCCTGCCTAAAATGTTGCAACAACAAATACCTGCTAGCTAATTCCAAACTGCATTCTTTGCACTGCCACATTCATAATCCTAAAAAGGAGAATAAAGAGAATTAGCACATACCACATTGAACAAATTACATTGATGCAAATCAGCTTGTGCTAGCATTGAGCAAGTAGTCTTTTACTTACCATGCCTAAGAGGTTGCCACAAGCTGCTTTACAACTTAAACTGCAAAAGATACATATATTAGAGCTGTGAGCAATGGAGAAAATACTCAGGCAATGTATCCTATTAAAAGTAATTATTAATTATAGTCAAACACATTAGTGCATATGTGCTATACTTCAACCTACAATATGGCTTATGATTTCTGTGATGCAGAAAAATCAGATGGAATCTGAGAATTTGATAATAAAAATAGAATCAACTGTTAACACTCAATATTGTGGAATGCCAAAACGTAGCAGAAATTGTTAAATTAATACAATAATTGTAAATGTAAACCTACTGACAGACTAAAAATTTCACAGCTACACTTTGCCTCTGTGCCGATGGGCAGGCAGGCGGTTGGAGCAGAAGAAAAGTGCAGAGCAAGCTCATCATTGTGCAAAAAAAAAAAAAAAAAGGTCAGCACCAACAAGGTCAAAGTTGAAATAATTTGAATTTTAAGCGCGCAGCAGTTCTAAGCGGTGCATGACACAAAGGGTAGCACTTCCTCAAAGATATCTCCACCGCTCTCCCCATAGGAAACTTAACACTTGTGTTGTCTTCCAATCAACCTTGTTTTTGTCTTTTTCCAACGTTTCAAATTGTTAAATTTTTCTTCTACACATTTTCAGCGCTTATTTCTATGTCCCATATTTTGTGATATAAAACAAAAATTGAAAACGGGTCAATGTGACCCGAAATCAACACAAGAGTTAAGACACAGACACCGTAGAGCAGGTTTACAGCGGATCAACTGTAGGCGGCTTAACTGCACCTGCCGAGCCACAAACCCCTATGTCGCGCACTTTCGTTGCCGCCTTAAATGACACGCCAGAAAATACGCAGCTGCCCAGTGTACAACCCGGGTTCGGCAGGCTGCCATAACTAGTATACCTACGGTCTAAATGCATAATCACCTAACGAGCCATAGACATTTAAACTAACGTTACGTGGCTTTGACCGCTTCGGTCCGTGGCTGCTTGACGCCGCCATATTGGACAGACACACACTCACTCACTCACTTACTTTTGTCTACAGGCCAGTTTTGCCCGGTCCAATATTGCGGCGACGAAGAGCAACAAATAGCCAAGTTAACCAAAGCAGTCAATGCGTGGCCTCTAACGCTATGTCAATAAACAGTAACATTAAAAGTCTAAAATTAGCACTACCTAGCCACCAACTCCCTTCAACTTTGAAGAGTGAAATTCGGCTCGCTTAACAGTTGCACACATTCCAGTCAGTAATACGGAATTAACGTTATTTGACAGTTAGATACTTTCTAATCTACTACAGAAAACAAACACTTACCAAGTAGTGGATTTTCCCCTTTATTTTGCAGCGTCCCCCAAACGTTACCGTCGCGTTGCAGCCGGAGGATGAAGAAATGGGCGGAAATTGAAAGAGCGCGCTGTCTCACACATGCGCAAAGAGCTCGCTGTCTCGCACATGCGCAAAGGGCGGTCCCGTATGACACTTTTTTTTTTGGCGATCTAACATAAATCAATCTCTTAGGTGGAGCTATTAATACATTTTTAGTTAAACCACTTAAATGTGTATACATATAATCTTAAATAGATATATTTAAATAAAGCAAATTATATTTAAATGTGTCACTTCTAAGAAGGGCTTGAATCATTTTTTTGAGTGTACCTCACACAAGACTCTACGTCTTACATTTCATTAGCTGTGAAAAAGGGCGTGGCTAAAGCATAGGGGGCAGGTCAAACCATCACCAATTAAAAAGAAACTCTGCTGAGTTCAATGATACCTCACACAAGACTCTACCTTAGATGGGTCAGCATGTATGAACGGGGGCGTGGCTTAAACATCAGGGGCGGGCTAAACGATGACAAATGAAAACGGAACTCTCGGCTGAGTTCAATGATACCTCACACAAGACTCTGCCTTAGATGGGTCAGCATGTATGAAAGGGGGCGTGGCTTAAGCATAGAGGGCGGGCCAAACCATCACCAATGAAGAAGCAACTGTCTACTGAGTTCAATGACACCTCACACAAGACTCTACCTTAAACGGTTCAAATGTTATGAAAGGGGGAGTGGCCTGAGTAAGTGGGTGTGGTTAAAGTATAGGGGACAGCTCAGTATCACATGTAGACCACACATTATAAGTTTCATGTAAATCGGATGATGTTTGTCATATAAGGAGCATTTCCTGTTGCCAGCGGGGGGCGCTATGACCAAAAGTCAATTTTGGCCTGTAGGTGTCCTCAGGCCTGGACCCTTTTCGGGCAGATACGACAACGTACACTCAAGTTACAACAACTTCTTTGTTCATCGCTAAACACTCAAAATGGCCGCCACGCCACGTCCACACCGTCTGACGAAAAGTTTTTCTTTTAATAACTTTTCATCTTTAAGGTGTTGAGAAGATACAGACCAAGTTTGAAGTCCATCGGATGAAATCTCTAGGAGGAGTTTGTTAAAGTATAGCACCTTGACTTTTAGGCCTACTTCCTGTTGCCACTAGGGGGCGCTATGACTAAATAATGAGTAAATATCAGCCTTTATTTGTCCTCAGGGTTGGACTCTTGTGAATCCTGAAAGGTTTCGAGCTAATCGGACAATCTACACTCGAGTTACACCCACTTCCTGTTTCGGCGGCGAAACGCACAAAATGGCCGTCCTGCCACGGCCACACCCTATGACGAAAAGTTTTTCTTTTAATAACTTTTTATCTTTAATGTCTTAAGATGGCACAGACCAAATTTGAAATTGATCGGAAGAAATCTCTAGGAGGAGTTCGTTAAAGTACGACACGTGGAAAAGGCCAAAATCACACTAATTTCGAACATTGAAATCAAAATGGCGGACTTCCTGTTGGGTTTAGGGCTCTAATGAAGTTTTTTATACATCTTGACATGTTACATATGTTTACCAAGTTTCGTGAGTCTACGTTAAACGCACAGCAGGGGCTCAATTTTTAACTTTCTAGGGGGCACTAGCGAGCCAGTTTTGTGCGCCTATTCCTGTAACCCTTAAAATACGTACATTTTCACCAGACTTGATGCGCCCGCCAATTTTGGTGAGTTTTTGAATATGTTAAGCCCCTCAAAAAGCCAATTTATTTGCAGAAAATAATAATAATAATAATAACAACAATAATAATAACAATAATAATTCCTTCAGTTCCAATAGGGCCTTCACCGCTGTCGGCGCTCGGGCCCTAATAATACCTGCTGGTAGCAGGCCAACCCATGGCGGTCTCCTCCCCTCAGTTTTGTCCTCTTCAGCTAGTCTTTCTGTGCTGGAGACCAGAGTGAAAGCTCTATTTTAAGGGTCTTTATGTGGTTTGGAGTTTGGTTTCATTCCTGTTTTTGTGTTTGTACTTTCAGATGAGTCTTATTTTACCGTTTAATTATCACTTTCAATCATTTTGGAGCTCTGCTTTTACTGCTAAAGCATACCAAACCTCTCCTGCTGTTGCAGCTACACATGAAAAGCTTTACACTGGTGAACCGGGGGGACTGAGCTTTTATTGTGAAAAAAGTTATTTGAAAAAAAAAAAAAACCTATGAAGTAGGACAATTGATTCAAACGGTTTTATAACATGATTTGATGTTGAATTATTTTATTGATACAGTGGCACCAGTATTGTGATAGTGTTGTATTTCTGAGTTACTGTATTCCTTTTTTTCCCTTTCTGGCAGATGCACAGAAATTCTATGCTGTCCATTGAGCTTAACAATATATGCCATTTTAACAGTTAATTTGAATGTTGTATCAAATCAAACATAACACAAATTGTATGTATCCTTTCTATTCAAACATTTTAAATTAGACAAAGAAAGAAATGGAAGTTGTTCTCAACCTTTAAATTTAACGTTGCTTTGACTAGTTAAAACTAATTATGTGTACTAAAACATAATATGTTGGTAAAAACACAAAACTTTGTGGCAGTGTTATGGTAAAACAGCACAAAATATTTGTGTTCAGCATAACTCTGGAACTTATGTTGTAATATTGTGTTTTTGTTGTGTTAAGTGAACACAATATTTTCATTTTGTTGAACATGAAAGTGACTGCTTGTCATATGAACATAAAAACATTGAGTACATATTTTGACAACCATTTTTTAGGTTTACTTAACTATAAAAATATATGCTAAGTGCACAGTATATGTGTTGTTAATTGGCCTTGAACTAATTATGTGATGTTGACGTTATACATTTAAGTAGAATGAACTCAAAAGTCAAAAATTGTTGACCTAACATAAAAAATTATGTCAACCTCACATGGGATGATTTTTTGTGTCAAATGAACATAAAGTTTTTATGTTGTTTTGACAATCCTGAACATTTGTGTGGACGTAACATTACAATTTTGTGTCATGGATGGATTGGGGTTTACAGTGTGTTTTGAAACCATTTAAATTTTTTTAATGGCAGCCAATAATCACACTTGTTGCCCTCCCGGGTCAAAATTGACCCGGTCTTTTTTGGCTATTAATAAAGCATAAAGTATAAATGATCACCCAATTCTGTTTTAAACCTTCTCAACAACTTCATTACAACTCATTACCACTAGTTTTACACTTATTTTTGGAATTGATGGTGAATAAACTTCATTTACATGAAATAATAGCTAATTTTTTGGGTAAAATAAGCATAAATTATGAATTATTTTCATTATAGTTAAGAACAGATTAACCTATGTTTGTGGATAATCACTGACTGGTATATGTTAGTGATTAGTCAGGATATGGTTTTGAAATCATTTTATTATTTTAAATGGCAGCCAATAATCACACCTGGTGTCTTCCTGGGTAAAAAGTGACTTGGTCTGCTTTGCTTGTTTATAAAGCATAGACAATCATAATTAATCACTCAATTCTGTGTTACCACTTTTATTCAACGTCATTCCAATTCATCTCAACTAATTTTACACTTATTTTTTTCTATTTACGGTCAACAGACCTCATTTACATGAAATTATACCTACCTTCTGAGTAAAATTAGTTGAGGTCATTAGTTGTGTTTGGATTAATGGCTGGTATGTGACAATTATTATATCCCCAGGTTAAAATGAACTGATGCAATTGTATTCACAAACAAAGGAGAGCTACCAAAATGGAAGAAAAAAAAAATACGGAAACATTTCTTGTCCCCATTTAGGAAAAGACACATCAAAGGTGTTATAACAACAACTTTACAAAGCTGTAGTTGTGTCTGTATGTTTGTATTTGTGTGTGTGTGTGTGTTTGTGTGTGCATGTGTGTGTGTTTGTGTGTGTGTGTCTGTCTGTGTACATTTTTATGTCAGGACAGCTCAATAGTGTGATATATTGCAGGTCTCAGCTGGTTGTGTGTGTGTGTGTGTGTGTGTGTGTGTGTGTGAGAGTGTGTGTGTGTGTGTGCGTGTGTGTGGGCACGCATGTGCGTGCGTGCATGTGCACGTCTGCATGTACATGTGTGTCCGTGTGTGTGCGTGTTCATCTGCTGAAAAGTACAGTATTGTGAACCACTATGCAACGAGTGTGTGTGTGTGTGATGTGTGTGTTTGTGTGTGTGTGTGTGTGTGTGGGCATATGTGTGTGTGTTTGTGTGTGTGTGCGTGCGTGCATGTTCATGTGCTGAAAAGCACAATTGTGTGGTCGTTTGCAGGTCTCAGCTACTGTGTGTGTGTGTGTGTGTGTGTGTGTGTGTGTGTGTACTGTATGTGTGTATGTGTGTGTGCACGCGAGCATGTGCGTGTGTGTGTGTTCATCTGCTGAAAATCATAATGATCCATTGCCCAATTTCAGTATGTTGTGTTTGTTTGTGTGTGTGTGTGTGTGTGTGTGTGTGTGTGAGAGAGAGAGTGTGTGTGTGTGCGTGTGTGTGGGCACGCATGTGCGTGCGTGCATGTGCACGTCTGCATGTACATGTGTGTCCGTGTGTGTGCGTGTTCATCTGCTGAAAAGTACAGTATTGTGAACCACTATGCAACGAGTGTGTGTGTGTGGTGTGTGTGTGTGTGTGTGTGTGTGTGTGTGTGTGGGCATATGTGTGTGCATGTGTGTGTGTGTTTGTGTGTGTGTGCGTGCGTGCATGTTCATGTGCTGAAAAGCACAATTGTGTGGTCGTTTGCAGGTCTCAGCTACTGTGTGTGTGTGTGTGTGTGTGTGTGTACTGTATGTGTGTGTGCACGCGAGCATGTGCGTGTGTGTGTGTTCATCTGCTGAAAATCATAATGATCCATTGCCCAATTTCAGTATGTTGTGTTTGTTTGTGTGTGTGTGTGTGTGTGTGTGTGTGTGTGTGTGTGTGTGTGTGTTTGGCTGCATTTCCATGTGCTGGAAAGCACAATAATGTGATCAATTACATGAGGTAGTTCTCAGCTGCTGTTTGTATCAATGTGTGTGTTTGTGGGGGTGGGGGTGTATGTGTGTATTCATGTGTGTGGGGGTGTTTGCGTGTCTCTGCATGCGCATTCATGTACGTGTGTGTGTGTTCATCTGCTGTTGAGCGCAAAAGTTCCCCATTGCACTACTGGTCAAAATTGAAGACCACTAATGCTATAAAATTAAATTAAACACCAAAAATTCAATGAAAGTAGTGATCATTAATATTACTTGCGAAGAACGTCATTGGGAAACACCCAAGAAACCCATATTTCTGATAAAGAAACTTTACATGTTGTAAGTAAAGGTTTATTGCTGCCTTTATTTTATTTTATTTATAACCTTATTTGATTTAGATTTTTAAACTTTACTTTTTTTCCTCTCCTTTGTGGAACAGTAGAGGAAGAATGAGGTAATTCAGAATTGGTGTTTTATATGGTGCCACATTTTGTTAGTTGTGATCATTAATTTATTTAAGGAAGGTAAGTAAACCACAGACTAAGAATAATAAGTTATTGTTAATTGGCCTAGGAGTTTCGGAGTAAACAAACTGCGGCGACAGACAGACAGACAGACAGACAGACAGGCCCAGTCCAAAACATCCAGTTCGTTCTGATCAACAACAAACGTCATTTAAAGGGGGAGATGGCTGTGTGACGTACTCGTGTCAGCTTCCTGTTTACCGCCTGGTGAACCTTCAGACTGTAGTACACATATTGCAACACCACTGCTGGGGCTTTCATCCGCAACAACATATGCAGCATTGCGACCCCGCAGCCACAGGACTGACTACTGTATAAGTTTAATCCCTTTATCGTCATGGTCGTGGTTACTAAGGAGACATGAAGACGTGACATTGGGGAAACGTGAGCAGGCCGGGAAGGATCCTGGAGATTTCCTGACTCCAGCGGACCGGAGTTCAGTGAGCTGGTGCTGAGAGTCGGGCATCACTTATGTCACAAACGCAAACAAAACAGTGGTGATGTGAACTACTACAAAAGTCTTAACATTGTCTTAAATGAGTATACGGGTGTTTTGAGTTTGTGCGAACCACCAACCTACGGCTGGAAAACTGAACTAGCCTGTTAGCTTGTCGTGCTAACTCCGATAGCAGCAGCAGTCGTGGTGTCAGCGGCTGGCTGTGCGGGCTGGCTGACGGCTTGTGTTCGGAGAGTGGAGCAGCTCGCCGGTGCCCTGAATTCAGGAAGACTCCCCGGCTCCGGCCTCCTCAAGCAGGCAGTCAGGAAGAAGCTGGCTGGGAAGGGATGGCCTGCTCGGTCTTCCCGTTCCAAAGGACAAGGCTCTGCGGTGTTTGAAGGAGGTCGAGTTCGGCTAGAGGCCACCACCGCGGGTCGAGGCGCTATGATGGCCGCCTGCCCCTCCTCGGCCGGCGGCTACTCAGCCTCCGGTCTGTCGGTCAGGAAGAGCGAGGAAATAGCGGATTTGATAGATCTGTTTTCTAAGATGCAGTACAGAGCTAAGGAAGTCACTCCTCGGGTAAGATCGGGGTCATCATTTTGTGTGCTTTTGCTACTTTACAACCTGTCATTGTCTTTTGTGTCAACGATTAACCAAACTGCCTTGCAGAATCAAGGGAATTAAAGTGACCTTGTACATCAGCAAAACAACAATACTGTAGGTATTGATTTATGGAACTACGGCTCAATTCGGCATAACTCTAATCCACCAAGCTGCACTTAATGTCCCTACATTTAGTGTTTTTAGACACTTTTTTTTTTTTTTTTAACCTCATCATGTTGATGTCTTTTCTGTACTCATGGCCTTCATTCATCTCTGGAATGGATGCGATTTTGTTGGAAATCTGCATTGTTAAATGCCTAATTGAATATATTTTTCTAAATATTCAGAGCAGTTCTCACGTTACATTAAAATGTGATCAACGTGTAATACTCAAACAGTATTTCGGTAAATTAATGTTCATTCAAGGGTTGACAGCTAAATAGAGTAAAACTGCCTTATTTCAGGCAAGTGCCAGCACTCTTCAGACTGTAATAATCCTGAATGGTCTTACACACTGCATAGTAACTCTCACTCTGCTGCTATGGGAGTCTGCCACAGAACTGCTCCATGTGCTTGTACAGTATGGGTAAATTATTTTTATTGGGGTTTAGTAGATCAATGACTGATGACTGACAATATCCTATTTGGTCATTAAATATGTCATTTAAGATACAAGTGTAAAGGTAATACTGATTTGAATGCTACCTGTTTATAAATTCCTAGATATGTATGCTTAATTAGTGTCTAATAACAATGTCTAGTGTCTAATAACAATGCAACCCATTGAGATGAAGCTAGGCTCTGTGGCAAGACCTTGCTATACCCAGGTATGTTACCCAGATGTAAAATGAGGTTCCTTTTTAAACCACTAGCATAACTGTTTGTTTCTCCTCAGGTGGAGGCGATAGAGAAGCGCTGTCTGGAGTTATTTGCCAGAGATTACAAGTACAGTATCATCCACAACTCCAATGGAGAAGTGTGTGGCCACTACCCCCGGCAGATAGTGTTCCTGGAGTACGAATGCACAGATGTGGAGAGAGACAGGTACCTGTTCACCACTCAGTCAAACTGCCGTTCTCCCATACAAAGTTCAATCCACTCAGTTACCCATTCCCCTCGGTTTGTTTGCATCACTGTTCTAATCATGCACCCCTTACTGTGGTGGGGGAGGGGAGGGGGGGGGGCAAAGGTCTGCCTCCGTCTGCAGCCCCTCTGATCGCATCAAGGCAGCGGGTAAGGTGACTGTTTGTTTGATCACATGATGTCCCATTGCAGCCAGTAAGGGGAAATGATTTGCAGTGGTTCTCACTGCAGTTTAGTGCAGTTGAACTAGTTTCCGCTGTAGTGCTGAAAACAGAAAATGTGCTTAACATGTTTTATTTCCCTGATTCACTGCTTTGTTCAATGCCGCTGGGTGCTCCCTCTCTTCAGTCTCTATCTGGCTTGACCATATAACGTTACTGTGCTTTCAGGCGGTTCATTTAATTTCTATAGTTTATAGCTGACTTTACCAGTAGACTTCTCTATTGGCTGTTGAAACAGGAGACGTCTCTTACATTCTAAAACCAGCCTCTGGAGACTTGAACAGCTGAGTCGCAGCAAAAACTGGTTTGAGTCGAGCTGAGAACGCTGCAACTTTTCCCTGCGACATTCTAAAACGGTTTTGTCTCGTTGCGAATCTTTGGTCTGAACGGGCTTCATGGGCCACAATGAAATTATTTCAAACTTGTTCAGTTGTCTGATAACCAGATGTTTGAAAAACAGATTAAACTCTATAATCTCGAGTAATATTTTTAGGGATAAGAATGCTGTGCTCCAACCATGGCTGTATAATCAGAGCTGGATCCAGCGTTGAAGGCGGAGAGTTGCTCAGTGGGGCATTCAGCCAAACAAAATATAACAGTATGTGTATGTAATGAGCGGGATGACCGGCTGCGTCCTCTCTGGGCGGCCCATAGAGCAGGCCACTGAAGGCCTCTGCCGGCCCAGCCAGCTACTTCCTGTTCAGCACTTTGATAGTAGCAGCATCTACTCAACACTTAGCTGTAGACATATATAGCTAAGTGGGAGCTCTCGGAATTAGCTGCAGCAGCTCCATGATGCTAGCACCGATTCGGCTCATTTTTTCTGCTATCGACAGTACTCACATACTTATAGCGATCAAGATTAACGTAAAAATTGCCCGGAGTTCTCCTTTAATATGTGTATTGATACTGGGATGTCTACACAACTGTGTGACTCGATTGACTTCAAAAAGTTTGCCACTTTACGTAAACCAAAGTTCAAAACACTTGTTCGTCTGTCTTCTTTAGTCTTTAGTCTTTTGACTTTTTAGTTTTTTTCCTGGCACACGTCACTTAAACATTTTGCACTTACTCTGTCTTGTGTAGACTGTTTACATATTTGTGCTCATCATATGTACATTTTATGTACTGGTGTTATTGTTAAAAACAAATTAAAACTAAACTGAATTTGAAAAAAAAAAAAAAATGAAATGAAAAATGCAAAACTATAAACCTTGGTTGCAATGCCAGTAATGTTTGGCTATTTAGTTGAGTTGCCTCTTTAGTGAGGGAATTTTAGTTGGGCTTTTATTGTGAAAGGTAAAACTGTAAAGAGTAAAGCTTTAAAAAAAGTTTGACAGCTTAATGTAGACATAGTCTTGGTACCCAAATCCCCTGCTGGCTATTGTCAGTTCACCCTTAATTACTTTAGACGATCATGTGGCAGAGGCTGAGGCTGAATGTCCCATGCCTCCGAGGAAAAGCCCCGCTGATGATCTGGAATTGGGAGCAGTGCTAGGGTTGGAATATGAGGGTCTAAATGCCATGGAAATGATTAAGTCCACTGACTGATTGGGGGGGGGTTGTGTGCAGGTTTGAGAGCGCAGTGCAGATCAGTAAGCTGCAGGACCTGGTGAACCGGAGTAAGCTGGCTCGCTGCAGAGGGAGGTTCGTCTGTCCTGTCATCCTCTACAACGGAAAGGTACTGTCAGTCCGCTGGCTCAGTCTCTACTGTTAATGTCTATACTAGTAATCATGGGCATTACCAGTGTAAATCACAGTATTTATAGACACTCTTTATGTTTCCTTCTTTTTATTTGCCTTCTGTGTCTCCAACATTCCTAACTTTAATATTTTCTGGTACAGGAGAGTTAATTTGGAACAATGTTTCTTCCCCAAATCTATAGATGGGTTTACACGTGATGTACTGGGCAAAACATTAAGTCACACAAAACGGAACGAAACAGCTAAAAATCCCAAACATTTATTCCAACTTCCCTCATGGAAGAGCAAACCGCAGAACCATGAGATGCTAAAGATGATGTGATGCCAATAGCAGTAGTCCCTGTTGTCTTAACTCTGAACAGAAATAAAACATGTAAGAAGAAATTCAACAGGCTGCAATGGCAACCAAATGTAAAATGTGTTTGTGCAGAGCACCGACTTAGTATCATTACAGCTGAGGAAGGTCTCACGCACCAATCAGTGAACAGTGAATCCCAAACCAGACCCAGAATGAAATGAGCATATTTGATCTTGTCTGTATGTTTGGGCTGGGAAGTTGGTAAGATATGAATTATTGTAGCAACATGCGAGTTTAGCAGTGAGACAACAATCTGATCCAGTACACTCTCTGCCTCGTTGCAGCACATCTGTCGCTCGTCCACTCTGGCAGGATGGGGGGAGCTGTACGGACGCACAGGCTACAACTACATCTTCTCAGGTACCCCACACACACACACACACACACACACACACACACACACACACACACACACACACACACACAAACACTGGCGCAACTCTGACACACGTTGCGCACTCCGTGTCCGCGGACAGCTGTAGGCTTGTACGGTGTTGATGTTCTGTGCATTGTCGGGCACATGTAGCCACTTTCTTGAAACCGCTTGCGAGACTGAAAAGTCCACAGCGGCGTGTATGTCCGAGCCTGTCTCCACCGCCACCACCTGCAGGTTGTCAGCTGTGTGGTTTGGAACGAAAGGGAGAAAACAGGACGCCGAGTAACACGGCAGATATCGCTCATATACTTTTTTGCTGCGGGAAACTCTGCTCCAACATGCAAATGGCAATTATCGCGGCCGGAAAAATTATCGAGCTCATTTTATTTATTGTGATTAATTGATTTTATTGACTATCGCGACAGGCCTACACACACACACACACACACACACACACACACACACACAGACAGACAGACAGACAGACAGACAGACAGACAGACAGACAGACAGACTTTAAAGTTAGCCTGAACAGGGAAGTTGGGACAGCTTCCTTGTGTGCTGTCTGAGCTGTTAATAGCTGCAGCAGTTGTCAGCCAGCTATCAAAGGTTTCCTACTAAGAGTCAGTGTTCCTCTACATTACTGGGTGTTAGCTTTATTCAGAAGTCACCAAGTACAACAAATGTGAAGGAACGAGTCTTTCTGGTACATACTGTAACCCCGCCTAGTGCTGTAGTTCTCAGACTGCATAGAGAGGCAGTTTAAACACAGCCACCGCTCGATCAGCAGCAGAACTGAACAGAGCCTGCGGTCCTCTGCTTCATTCCCCGCTAGGAAGACAGCAGTACCGGGAGATGGCTAACCGGACTGTCCCTCTCCCGGTCTGTCATCCGTTCTCTCGGCAAAGAAGTCTACTTAAGGTGGGAGTGACCGAATGGCCGGCTGCTGGCTCGCTGGCTCATTGGCTAACGTTAGCTTGCTAAATTCACCCACCCAAAATCCCTTCATCCTACACTGGTTACAGAAAATTAGTCAAACTAAATTGTCACTTATCTGGTGATAGCCATGTGTAGGGCTGGGCGATATGGCCTAAAAAAAAGATGACAAAGAAATTGTTCAAATCAACTTCATTTTGTTTTGACTCATACACACGCACACACACACATGGGGCATGTATGCCATTATGATTATTCATGCAAATGTTGTGGAAATATAAATTGGTTTGAGTGTTTTCCCTACCATTGTTTTGGGGGGGAGGCAATGACAAAATTATATAATTATGCTATATATTCAACAACAACACGGATGCGTGAGATAAAGCTGTTTTCACACATACAGGTAATTCACTTCTCGTTCCTCGCTAAAAGTTCAAATCATTTAGACTTTAGTCGCGCAACCTTGCCCCTATTTTCACCTGTTGCTGAGTAACGTACATTAACATCCCATGGTCTCATGAATGTAGCATAACTGTAGCAAGCTCCTTTGTAGTAACTAGTGGTTAAAAAAAGTCGAAGAGGAGCTCCGTGCTACAGAGCGGCGATTGCTAGTTGTTTAAGATACTACAGACCTCCGTCACAGCTTGGTCGTATCAGCAGCATTTAGTAGATGTGTTCAGCTGCAACAGAGTTCCTCAACACCGCCTCTGGTGCTCCGCATGGTGCTCCGTCAGGTCAGCTGTAGTTGGTGGTTCAGTTATCTGAGAATAGGTGACTGTCAGCCGGGTACAGAGCACCGCGAGCTGCTGGTCATTTTGGCGGAGATTACGGGTAAGTAAGTAATGAAATGACTAGTTAAGAAAAGAACTAATGTTAGTCCCTGTCGCTGCCATGTCGTTTGTGGCAAACGCGCGGGGGGAGGGCTGAGCCCGTTTGGAACTACGGGAGCGTTGGCGGATGTTAAGGAGAAAAACGATTGTCATTTAAACAAATCGACGTTAACTACACATTCAAGTAAATCGATAAAATCGATTTATCGCTCCCAGCCCTAGCAATGTGCTTTCCTTTGATTTGACAAGAGCATGTGAATTAAACATTAAGTTGTTATATTGTACTAATTTAGAGGTTGGCTAGTAAGCTAGCTTGATTGCTGTTGCTCGGGGGGACATTTTTTTGCGTTGCAGAGGGCGCCGAGAGAGAGAATTATATTACGGTCTATATCACGGTATGGGATATTAGTTTATTAACGTTGATCAGATGAGATGAAAAAAGCCTTGGGTGTGCCTCTCGCGGTCGTTTGTTTGTTTTCCTCACTCTTGTTTTCAAGCTGAACAGCCAATCGGATGAATTGGCTGAGGGCCGATGCCGATTCAACAGGTTGATTCGGCTCAAAAAAGGCAGACGCTTGGCGACGGTGTGGGACACACTGCACAAACTATGGCCAACGGTTGGCTTGGTGTGTCAGGGCCTTAAGCAGACTGACTAGGCTAACGGCATTAGCCACACGTGTTGCACAGGGCTTGTACTTTGTTGGTCATTGTTGGTTATATACACAGTAAATGTGTAATGCTCCCATACAGCAGACAGAGAGAGCACCTCAACCGTGCCGACTGCAAATTCACTACAGTGCAAAGCTTTTTTTATTCATCATTGTTTTTGGGGGCTTTTCCGCCTTTCATTTTTGACAGGACAGCTAGGTGAGAAAGGGGGGAGAGAGAGGGGGAAAACATGCAGGAAATCGTCACAGGTCGGATTTCAAACCCTGGATCTCTGCGTCAAGGCATAAACCTCTCAGTACATGTGCGCCTGCTCTACCACTGACCCAACCTGGCCACTATCATTTATTATTTTATCATTTGTTTCTGCAAATGAAGTCTGTGAGGCTAAAAGGAACAGAAGAATACCTACATTCTCCAAACCGAGACTAGCGGACCCAACGGTTCTGGTTCTTTACGGGGAGCGTTCCAATCCTTGCCTAGAGCACAGGCCCAGCTGCTTGTTGTTCCTGCAGTCAGCAGCAGATCTCTAGCAGGGACAACAAGCCTCTCTGAGCTTTCTCACTTAAGTCATGTGGACATGGCCTTGAACAGGTGAACTATTAGCATCTGAAGTCTGGTGGAGAAGCTCGTAGCCCACCCGCGGCGCTACCATTGGGCCCGGGTGGGCCTGGGCCCACCCATTTTAGCTCCGGGCCCGCCCATTTTAACCCAGGCCTATAGTGAGTAGTGAGTGATTTTCATTCTAGCAGTTTATCCAATAAGCAGCCCGAGGAAAGCTTTGAGTGAAAGCTTCTCAGCCAATCAGCGGCTTCTACCCCACGTGTGGACTCTTAAGCCAGCCCACAGGCTGCATCGTCACCAGCAAGTGATCCAATGAAATGAATGACGTTGGCGCGCAAGCTTTTCAAGCACAGACGGTAGCTATTACCTAATATGAAACGCAAAGCAGCTTGTTTTCATTTAAATTCAGCAAGAAACGCTCCGAGGAGCAGGAGGAGGAAACTCCTGCCATTTTAAGTAACACGGTTACAAGTGACGAGTAACCATCCTGCTCGGCCGCCCTCTTATCTCCCCATCAAGTCCTCCCGTAGCCACTCCCTCACACCATCAAGGCAAGTAGGCTAATGCCGTTTTTCCATTACATGGTACCTGCTCGACTCGCCTCGATTCTACTCGCCTCGGCACACTATGCGTCCGTTTTCCATTGCAGACTTTAGTACCGCCTCAGCGTGGCTGGTCGTTATATGCCTGCTCGACGCACACACACCAGCGCACAAGTATAAACATCAGGCCACTTAAGCTTGTTTTACAGTTTTGTGGAGGCTCCACGCAGAGCTTTTGCCGTAGCCGATGTAAGTGGCCTGATGTTTATACTTGTACGCTGGTGTGTGCGTCGAGCTGGTCATGTGTGTGTCTACTAGGCTACGGCGAAAGCTCTGCCTTGTGCCGCAGTAAACTGCCGTGACCTAACGCGACACACAGAACGTCGAAGGTGTGTTGTTGTTGCCACAGCCAGATGACACATTTAGTTTCTAATGAAGCTAGAGCAGCAAAAAAAAAAAAACACAGCTGGCTAAACTATTTAAAAATAGCGGGTTTGTTCAGGACACCCCCTTCTGTCGCTTTCACGTCACCTTTTCGGCTGGTACTAAAAAAGTACCTGTTAGCCGGTACTTTTTTTCGTAATGGAAAACCAAAAAAATGCGAGTCGAGGCGAGTCGAGCAGGTACCATGTAATGGAAAATCGCCATAACAGTTAGGCTAACGTTAACGTTAGTGTCTGGCTGTAATAATTCCGTTTCAGTCTTTCTGTGTATTGAACGTTCAAAAGAAATAAATGAAGTTAGGCTTACTGCCAAGGTGTATTTGTCCGCTTCAGCACTGAGCTGAGGACAGCGACACAAGAGCCACACAGGTAGGCTACTGAGTCGCTGTCCTCAGTGCCGCAGAAAAGTGCTGAAACGGAGATGAAGGGGAACCCGTTTTTTTTTTTTTTTGGCTTATTTTAACTGGCCCATCCAGTTTCTGGAGGCCCACCTACAATCAAAATCCTGGCGCTGCTAGTGTCGTAGCCCACCAGTCTTTCTATGTCTTTCTAATCCACTGGAGCCTACATTTGAGTCATCAAATAAATGAACGGAAGTGGTTAACTGCGTAGAACTGGTTTATTATATGATATGATATGTATTACAGGTACAGGTAGAGGACACGGTATAACGATCAACTCGAGAAATGTCCATCCTGTTGGACAATAACAATGTGTTCTAACTCTCCCTACATCCCTAATGACCAACTTTGCACCTTGAATTTGGACATTTAATTTTCTAAATACTTATTACATATAGAGCATCCAATATGTACATTTAATATTAATTTTGTCTGTCAACGACATTAAGTATTTATTAGTTTGTTAGTCTGTTCTGTGAGATAGCAAAGGTAAGATGATCTGCAGCTTAAGGCTAAAGCATCACTTACACCTAATAAACATCCAGTATACATCATTTTAAATTTCTCAGTCCATTGATCCAGAGCGCCACAGATCAACAAAATGAGCAGCTACTGAATTAAAATAGTTTCTACTGGATGATACCAGACAGGTCATATGGTGAAAATAAATTACAAATACACTTTACTTACAGGATAGAAGGTAAGCTGGAACAGACAACTTGTCGTCGTTGTAAGATATATTCTATTCTAACTCTCCCTGCCTCCCCGTTGACAAACTTTGCACCCTGAATTTTGACATTTAATGTTTCTGGGCTTTGAGAAGAACAGTCTGATGCCTCTTGTGTAGTTACATTCCGCTGGGATCCACCCTCAGCCAGCCAGATGCTCTGTTGCAGCCTGTTAGCTCTGCTTTGACCTGAAAACAATGGTAGATACAGTTAGCTAAATGAATGGAAATAATGGTAGATACAGTTAGCTAAATGAATGAAAATAATGGTAGATACAGTTAGCAAAATTAATGAAAATAATGGTAGATACAGTTAGCTAAATGAATGAAAATAATGGTAGATAAAGTTAGCTAAATATAAACATAATGGTAGATACAGTTAGCTAAATTAATGAAAATAATGGTAGATACAGTTAGCTAAATATATGAAAAATAATGGTAGACACAGTTAGCTAAATGAAAAATAATGGTAGATACAGTTAGCTAAATGAATGAAAATAAAGGTAGATACAGTTAGATCAATGAATTAAAAATAATGGTAGATACAGTTAGATCAATGAATTAAAAATAATGGTAGATACAGTTAGCTAAATATATGAAAATAATGGGAGATACAGTTAGCTAAATATATGAAAATAATGGGAGATACAGTTAGCTAAATATATGAACATAATGGTAGATACAGTTAGCTAAATGAATGAAAATAAAGGTAGATACAGTTAGATCAATGAATTAAAAATAATGGTAGATACAGTTAGCTAAATATATGAAAATAATGGGAGATACAGTTAGCTAAATATATGAAAATAATGGGAGATACAGTTAGCTAAATATATGAACATAATGGTAGATACAGTTAGCTAAATGAATGAAAATAAAGGTAGATACAGTTAGCTAAATGAATGAAAATAAAGGTAGATACAGATAGATCAATGAATTAAAAATAATGGTAGATACAGTTAGCTAAATTAATGAAAATAATGGTAGATACAGTTAGCTAACTATATGAAAATAATGGTAGATACAGTCTTAGGACAAGTTCGAAAAAGTTGGTATTGCGCGAAATTGCGAAAAAGATTTTAAGCAGAAATGGGCGTGGCCTATATCATGTGATTCAGCTTGATTCAAGGAACACGTGGATGTAAGGATTTCTAATGTGTAATGTGGGAGTTAAAGGCAAAAAAACATTATAGCGTCACCTAGTGGTCCACATGTGTAATTTTTGGTAGGTGTGGTCCGTGACCCATTGTCCATCTACCCTGTGAATTTAAACTTGTTCACATTAGTGTAAGTGGTGAATCTAGACTTGGATCCCATAGCCACGCCCACTTTTTTATTTTTTTTAAGATTTTTTTTGGGGGGGCATTTTAGGCCTTTATTTTATAGGACAGCTGAATAAATTAAAGGGGAGAAAGAGGGGGAATGACATGCCGCAAAGGGCCACAGGTCGAATCTAACCCGGGCCGGCTGGGGCCCGGGTTAGCTATGAAAACAAATTTTCATAGCTAGCTACCACACACGTATCATATCATATCTCGGCCAAATAAAATGTTATCAGCAAAGAACTTGAGATCATTGTTCAACATCCCACTACGATGCTCTGTACCAAATTTGGCGAAGATGGGCCTTTAGGGGGCGCTATAAGTAACGTTTATTTGTTTTGGCCAATAACTCAATGCATTTAAATGGGAAAATTGCAACTGCAATATTTCTGCCACAGTAAATGCAATCAACACGAAACTTGTGGTGCTCGTTCGGCATGTCGCTCTGAGGCTCTGTACCAAATCTGGCGAAGATCGGCCATTATATATAATCAATGTAGATGAGCTTTGGCCCTTTCACTCAATGTTAATGACATATTTGCAATGGAAATGTACCACAGACCTTGTAGCTCACACTTCTCAATATTTACTGATGTTTGCCTCCTACCGTTTTGGTTCTTACTTTTGCGTGCTCCTTTGGTTTTTTACAATAAACAAACTTCTTAACCCACCTGACAAACCTTCATAGTGGACAAATTCAACTCTTTTCTCTCCCTTTTTCAATCCAAAATCAACACCATTCAC
This sequence comes from Zingel zingel, assembly GCA_023566125.1. Taxonomy (NCBI): domain Eukaryota; kingdom Metazoa; phylum Chordata; class Actinopteri; order Perciformes; family Percidae; genus Zingel; species Zingel zingel. The sequence continues at coordinate 38,006,178 of CM042319.1, forward strand.
AGGCGCCGATACCGTGCAATTAAACATTGCAGTTGGTGCTAAGTGGAACATCTGTCATAGTGTGATTGGTTATGTCGGTGTCATTGATTCTTAATTTTTTTACGATGCAACCACGGAGGAAAACATAAATCGGCGCCTATGACGCCATTTGCAACAACTTGACCACCTCCCCTGCTCCTTCAACCACCACACCTGCTTCCCCTCTCCGCTCTCTCGGTCACTCTCTCATTTCTCTCTGCTGTCCGCTGCGGTCAGGGTGATTAAGAAGTTTGTTTATTGTAGTCAGGGGGATTAAGAAGTTTGTTTATTGTAGAGAATTGTTAAAGGTAGTCCGTATATGCGTGCAGGTAAACTTTTGACCGCTACGTTTGCAACGACGACGTAATGCAGACGTCGCGGCTTGAGCCTCTCGATATTTACCGACGTTTGCCTCCACGCCACCGGGCTTCGGGTTCGACTGCTGTGGGTGGCTTGGGCCCCGTCATAACTGCTTGCAGTTCTAGTTTTTTTTTTTTTTTTTTTTCTGAAGAAGATGATGTAGATTGTCATGTAAGTAAGACCGTAAAGTGATATTGATCTTGTAAAGCAGCTTGTGTTTCGTAGGGGGCAGTGATGACACGTGGACCGAGTCTGAGGAGGTTCCAGAGGATGACAGTGCAGTCAGGTGATAATGAAATTCAATATATTACTGACTGGACGACAGCTTAAAACTAGCCAGAGAAAGAACACTTTTCTTCTCCTCTACTCTTCCCATACCC
>CM042319.1:38011935-38149435 GCA_023566125.1 Zingel zingel
TTTTTTCTCTCCGTCTATTTCCTCATCTCCTATCTTCTCCCATGGTGTCTCTCCACCCGACAGCTCCAGCATTCATTAGTGACTTGAATAATCCCACGCTGAATCCATCGGCCTCTGCACATTCACACCTACTCCACACACAACTCAGTTACCATTTTAATTAGCCTCTTCTTTATTCATTGCCTCTATTAAAATAGAACCCTTCTGTTCTAAATATGTAATCTTTTTCTTAGGACATGGTCCACACTGGAAGCTTCTCATCAAAGCACAGAGCACACATGGAGTGAGAAATCCCATGTGGTGTCCTGTGGACTGTTGGCTGCTGTGTTTATGTAACAAGGGATATTTGACTCAATTTTGTCATCATTCTTCACAGGATGGCGCCGTGCACGCCAACCTGGAGCCGGCCCAGATCCTGTATCTGACCATCGCTTACGACTGGTTCCTCTTTGGGTAAAAATCCTCATTTAAATTGTCCCTATCATAACTTCATGGTGAGCCATTACTCACATTGCATTGGCCTGCAGAAATACTTAGAGGTGCATTTGCAACTTCTCTGTGCCATCTGGTTGGAGACGCACCGTGTTAGTCTGCGACGCATGACACACACGCACGCACGCACGCACGCACATACTCGCACACACACTTTTTATGTTTGAAGTAATCTTCTTATGTTATATGGAATAAAATAAAAGCAAATCATGGTTTCATAATACCCATGATGCTCCCCAGTGAAGTGGTTGATTTCTGCTTTGATTAGCTGAATATTTGCTGACTCAGCCACGGTGATATACAGCCAGATAGTTTGGATCTTAGGTGCTGACGTTCTATATCACTTCCTTAAACTCCCTCTGCTGCCCCAAAACACTGGAGGGGAAAGGAACTCTGTTAATGCTCGTCAATACACTGAAAAATGACATTAGAAGAACCTCTCTGTCAACTACTTTTATAAGATCTATTTTATTTGATCCTCATTGTCAAACTATTTACATCAAAGATGTTAACTAAAGCAGGTTTTTGGGGATTAATTCATGTTCAAAGACTTTGTTACTGCGTCTTCACATGGACTTCACATGGACAACATGGGATTTAGTTGAGTATTTGTTTGACATTATCAAGTGCTGTAATGCAGTTTTCTGTTTGTTTCCAGTCACATGCTGCCAGATCGACTCTCCAAAGGGGAGGAGGTAAGTTAAGTTTTTTATTTTTTTTATTTTTCTATTTACAGATGAGAGACTGACAGGTACACAATATTACATGCATCAAATCATCATCCTAAACAGTTGATAAATAATATTCCTCTAAGACAGTTTTTGAGTTTGAAACACATTTGTAGCAATCAGGTTTCTTCTGTTCTGAGCACTGATGGAAATATTTAGACAATAGCATAAAATAAAGCATATAAAATGGATACGCAAAAACTATTGGATCCATTGGTTTGTAATTCCAAACAAAACTAGAACTGCAAGCAGTTCTGACGGGGTCCAAGCCTTGCCGGCTTGCGTCACCCTGACGACCCGTCAAAGTCAAACCCAAAGTGTGACGGGGTCACGAAACGTCAGGAAAATATCACATGTGAACTTCAAGGTGTGTAGTTCATTGAAAATGCTAACTTTTCATTTACGTTCATTTAAAACATCCATTCTATCATGCGTTTGTTTTGGGTTTAATAGGAGTGGCCCTAGATGGCACCCTCCAAATATCGTAAAAATTGCATGAGTTGTTCCTGAGATATAAACTTTTTGTATGTGTAGCGCTCCCTGTTGGCCAACCTTTGGCCCAACTCTGTTTCCAGAGCCTCGGAGTGGCATGGCAAACAAGAATCTTGAATTTGGTGTTGATAGCATTTACTTTGGCCAAGATATGCCAAAGTGTTTTGGCAGGCGTACGCGGTTCCCAGCGCCCTTGGGCTTGGACCACTAATAAGGTCATGTTTGTATCAAAGCAGTTAAAACAATCATTTGAAAACATTGGAACATACTTAGTTGTGATCCAACTTTACAGGAAAGTCTTTATTTTAAAATAGGCACGAGTTATGTTATCTCTTCATAGGGCACCCAGGAAAAGGTCCCTTTTCAGAATGACTGTGTTTGATGGTGTTAGTCAAATCAAAGTATTGAGAGATGTGTTTCTTGGCTTGGAATGTTGTAAGTTGTGTTGTATAGACGTTGGCTCTCAGCACCACCTAGTGGTTAGAGTAGAAGTTGCAACTTTTTCACCCCACCCCCTCGTTATATGCACCTGTAATTGATAGATGTGTGTTTGACCAAGTTCGGTTGACTCAAACTAGAGTTTGTTTGCCCCGCTGGTGCGGTTTGTTTTGGCAGGTGAGAACGCGGCAATCAAACTCTGGTGCGCACTAAAAGCAGACCAAACAAGTGTACCGAGACCTGCTTGAAGAGGTGGTCTCGGTACGCTTTCAATCGAACTCTGGAGCAGTTCGTTTGTGGTGAGACCGTGAACCGTACTCGAACCGCACCAACTATACAGTGAGGAAAATAAGTATTTGAACACCCTGCTATTTTGTAGGTTCTCCCACTTCTCCCACAAATCATGGAGGGGTCTGAAATTGTCATCGTAGGTGCATGTCCACTGTGAGAGACATAATCTAAAAAAAAAATCCAGAAATCACAATGTATGATTTTTTAACTATTTATTTGTATGATACAGCTGCAAATAAGTATTTGAACACCTGAGAAAATCAATGTTAATATTTGGTACAGTAGCCTTTGTTTGCAATTACAGAGGTCAAACGTTTCCTGTAGTTTTTCACCAGGTTTGCACACACTGCAGGAGGGAGTTTGGCCCACTCCTCCACACAGATCTTCTCTAGATCAGTCAGGTTTCTGGGCTGTCGCTGAGAAACACAGAGTTTGAGCTCCCTCCAAAGATTCTCTATTGGGTTTAGGTCTGGAGACTGGCTAGGCCACGCCAGAACCTTGATATGCTTCTTACAGAGCCACTCCTTGGTTATCCTGGCTGTGTGCTTCGGGTCATTGTCATGTTGGAAGACCCAGCCTCGACCCATCTTCAATGCTCTAACTGAGGGAAGGAGGTTGTTTCCCAAAATCTCGCAATACATGGCCCCGGTCATCCTCTCCTTAATACAGTGAAGTCGCCCTGTCCCATGTGCAGAAAAACACCCCCAAAGCATGATGCTACCACCCCCATGCTTCACAGTAGGGATGGTGTTCTTGGGATGGTACTCATCATTCTTCTTCCTCCAAACACGGTTAGTGGAATTATGACCAAAAAGTTCTATTTTGGTCTCATCTGACCACATGACTTTCTCCCATGACTCCTCTGGATCATCCAAATGGTCATTGGCAAACTTAAGACGGGCCTTGACATGTGCTGGTTTAAGCAGGGGAACCTTCCGTGCCATGCATGATTTCAAACCATGACGTCTTAGTGTATTACCAACAGTAACCTTGGAAACGGTGGTCCCAGCTCTTTTCAGGTCATTGACCAGCTCCTCCCGTGTAGTCCTGGGCTGATTTCTCACCTTTCTTAGGATCATTGAGACCCCACGAGGTGAGATCTTGCATGGAGCCCCAGTCCGAGGAGATTGACAGTCATGTTTAGCTTCTTCCATTTTCTAATGATTGCTCCAACAGTGGACCTTTTTTCACCAAGCTGCTTGGCAATTTCCCCGTAGCCCTTTCCAGCCTTGTGGAGGTGTACAATTTTGTCTCTAGTGTCTTTGGACAGCTCTTTGGTCTTGGCCATGTTAGTAGTTGGATTCTTACTGATTGTATGGGGTGGACAGGTGTCTTTATGCAGCTAACGACCTCAAACAGGTGCATCTAATTTAGGATAATAAATGGAGTGGAGGTGGACATTTTAAAGGCAGACTAACAGGTCTTTGAGGGTCAGAATTCTAGCTGATAGACAGGTGTTGAAATACTTATTTGCAGCTGTATCATACAAATAAATAGTTAAAAAATCATACATTGTGATTTCTGGATTTTTTTTTTTAGATTATGTCTCTCACAGTGGACATGCCCCTACGATGACAATTTCAGACCCCTCCATGATTTCCAAGTGGGAGAACATGCAAAATAGCAGGGTGTTCAAATACTTATTTTCCTCACTGTATGTACTCTGCAAGTCTGAGCTAATGTCTCCTGTAATCAGGTATGTTTAGCAATCTGCGATGCAGCAGAGCATCAACTGTAGCAGCTTGCAGTGTTTCTATCACAGAAATAGACTGCAGTCAAGCTTGCCGTCCGTCACTCGTATCGCCGTGGTCAAACCAGCTGCCGCTAAAATTGGAGACGGACGCCGGCAGAGCAGAGCGAAGTCTCGGTGACCAGAGCAGATGTAGTAACATCTCTCGCGAAACAATGTCTGATAATTTTAATGAAGTGAGCTGGTTTGACCAATAGACCAGAACACAGGACCTTCTTCCTGTATTTACTTTCTTGCCTCCGCCCCCAGAAATATCTGACCAATAAGAGGGCTGGACGTTCTTGCCTGATTTGTAATGACGCATTTTGGTACGCTTGGATTTTTCTAGGTGTGAAACCAAACCAAACCAAACCAAACCGACTGAGGGCAAATCGCTCCAAGTTTACTAACTCACCAACCGATTCGGACCAAAGCAAATGAACTACAGGTGTGAAAACGCCTCAAGACTATTTGCTGTTGTGTATTTGTGTGTAAGATGATTGTAAAGTGAATGAGTTTGCCTGTGGCCAAATGGATGTAAATACACATGAAGTTATGAAGAAGACACTCAGTGCAACAACAATCTTTTCTGTAGAGCCCAGCCCATACCTCAGCGTGCCCTGTCATTGGCTGATATTAGCTCATCACATGGCTTGGCATACATGTCAGCCTATAAGAAACAAGACATTTGACTACAGAAATCCCAGATATGATGCCCGCCGTAAACACCTGACAACTCTATTTCCCAAATGAAAATGTCCTACTTACACATGTATTTCACGGTCACAAATCTTTAAAAAAAATAACACAATAACACAATAATTGTGTTTTAGGACACAATGATTGTGTTATTTTTTTGTGTTTTATAAAAAATAATGACAATATATCATTTTCTTATCTATTGATGATGGTATTGGCCTTATAAAGTGAGGCAAAAAAGTATTTAGTCAGCCACCAATTGTGCAAGTTCTCCCACTTAAAAAGATGAGAGGCCTGTAATTTTCATCATAGGTACACTTCAACTATGAGAGACAAAATGAGAAAAAGAAATCCAGAAAATCACATTGTAGGATTTTTAATGAATTTATTGGTAAATTCCTCGGTAAAATAAGTATTTGGTCACCTACAAACAAGCAAGATTTTTGGCTGTCACAGACCTGTAACTTCTTCTTTAAGAGGCTCCTCTGTCCTCCACTCGTTACCTGCATTAATGGCACCTGTTTGAACTTGTTATCAGTATAAAAGACACCTGTCCACAACCTCAAACAGTCACACTCCAAACTCCACTATGGCCAAGACCAAAGAGCTGTCAAAGGACACCAGAAACAAAATTGTAGACCTGCACCAGGCTGGGAAGACTGAATCTGCAATAAGTAAGCAGCTTAGTGTGAAGAAATCAACTGTGGGAGCAATTATAAGAAAATGGAAGACATACAAGACCACTGATAATCTCCCTCAATCCGGGGCTCCACGCAAGATCTCACCCTGTGGGGTCAAAATGATCACAAGAACGGTGAGCAAAAATTCCAGAACCACATGGGGGGACCTAGTGAATGACCTGCAGAGAGCTGGGACCAAAGTAACAAAGGCTACCATCAGTAACACACTACGCCGCCAGGGACTCAAATCTTGCAGTGCCAGACGTGCCTGCTTAAGCCAGTACATGTCCAGGCCCGTCTGAGGTTTGCTAGAGAGCATTTAGATGATCCAGAAGAGGATTGGGAGAATGTCAGATGAAACCAAAATAGAACTTTTTGGTAAAAACTCAACTCGTCATGTTTGGAGGAGAAAGAATGCTGAGTTGCATCCAAAGAACGCCATACCTACTGTGAAGCATGAGGGTGGAAACATCATGCTTTGGAGAAGTTTTTCTGCAAAGGGACCAGGACGACTGTAAAGGAAAGAATGAATGGGGCCATGTATCGTGAGATTTTGAGTGAAAACCAATCAGCAAGGGCATTGAAGATGAAACGTGGCTGGGTCTTTCAGCATGACAATGATCCCAAACACACCGCCCGGGCAACGAAGGAGTGGCTTCGTAAGAAGCATTTCAAGGTCCTGGAGTGGCCTAGCCAGTCTCCAGACTCCTAGCCAGTCTCCCTTTCAGAGGGAGTTGAAAGTCTGTGTTGCCCAGTGACAGCCCCAAAACATCACTGCTCTAGAGGAGATCTGCATGGAGGAATGGGCCAAAATACCAGCAACAGTGTGTGAAAACCTTGTGAAGACTTACAGAAAACGTTTGACCTCTGTCATTGCCAACAAAGGGTATATAACAAAGATTGAGATGAACTATTGTTATTGACCAAATACTTATTTTCCACCATAATTTACCAATAAATTCATTAAAAATCCTACAATGTGATTTTCTGGATTTTTTTCTTCTCATTTTGTCTCTCATAGTTGAAGTGTACCTATGATGAAAATTACAGGCCTCTCTCATCTTTTTAAGTGGGAGAAATTGCACAATTGGTGGCTGACTAAATACTTTATTGCCCCACTGTAAATCTAGTATCAGTCGCACTTAAAATGTGCAGGCACACGGGAGCCTCATTAGAGAAAATGTGTCGCTGGTCTAAAAAATCAATATTAATCCATGTTCTGCTGTCAGGCTTTGAGAATCAAAGAGAGGGCTCCTTTAATAACAGCCAATGACCACAGAGAATAGGATGACATCAAAGATCATGTTGCTTCAGGCTGGTTTGTACCTGGTGCTAACAGCTAGCTGTAGTATGTATGACTACTGTCTGATGTGAAGGACAGCTAGTGATTGAGTTTGGATTTCTATGTTTCTTCTCTGATTTAAATATTTTTCCTCCCTCAGATTTTCTTTTTTTGCTTCAATTTTTTGAAGCACATTGTCTCAGAGAAGTTCTCCGCTGTTAAGAAACAAAGGTGTGTTATTTCATGTCATCATGCTCTATACATGTCTGTCATGTTCTAAGTAGGGGTGGGAATCGATTCACACCTTCCGATTCCGAGGCCTTCGATTCTAAACCGATTCTCGATGCAACAGTTTTTTAATGTAAAATTCCATGCTTGATTTTTAAAAATATACATATAAATCTGAGTTTGCTACTCAGAGTTTGCTTCCCAGACAAAGCAGCTAGACCAAGCTTAGATTTTGACATATACAGTATTTGTCACACACAAGTTTTAATGAAATGTTTTGTCTACTGAGGTTTTTATTTTATAGTCATTCCATGCTTAAGCCTTAAATATGAAAGTCACCTTCTCTCACAGTAATCTTCCATGTCAGAGGCCCAGTCATGTTTAAAGGTGGATAATTGGCTTCTTAGAACATGAAACATGAGGTGGTCAGATGTCATGGTAGATGAACAGCCTAAATGTGTTTTGCCTAATTATTTTAAGTATGTCTTATTAGATCATGTGTGTATATATACAACATTTATTTATTTTTTTCCTTTTGGCCATTTCTGTGTTTGTTTTTTTTCTGCACTCTTGCCTAAACTCTAAGTTGTTGTCTATTATCCCATCCTCTTTCAGTCACTCTGTTTTTTGATTTGTACTTGTCTGGAGACAGTAAAAAAAAGTAGTAAAAAAAACTTTTAAATAAAATAATCTTTTTTTAAATAAATCTTTTTTTTAATAATCGATTATTAACTTATCAGAATCGAGCATCGAATCGTTCTAGACAGAATGCATCTAAGAATCGTATTTTTTATTTTTTTCATCCCTAGTTATAAGAATGTATTTATTATAAACCTGTAGTCATCGGTTGCTAAAGTTTTATACTAACACTCATACAAGAAATAAGTAACTAAGTGAATTTACTTAGACAAATATCAGCTGTGTGAATCCAGTATTCTTTCTCTTCTTCTGATCTCTGATGTTATGTCATCATCATGTTTTTCTTTCAGAAGGAAGAACTCCCACTTCAAAGACAGTAATTTTACTGTGGAAGACCTCTGCCAGTTAAGTAGGTGTCGTACCTTCCTCCCCACACATAGGGTTCCTCTGACAGACCGCTGATGGGTGTGCTCATTCAACCAACAAATGAATTGTGTTTATTTCATTAGCATTATGATGTTTAATTGGAGTAGTGCAACTACTTTTGTACCGTCAGCTAGTATTCGAACAGTGACTGTGGAGTCCAACTGCTTCTATCCTCTTGAGCTCTTGATGTTTGGTGAGGTAGAGCAGGGGGGGGGTCCCGCCTCCTGCGTCTGGTCTGATGTATTGAGTGATACCAGAGGCTGTGACACGCTGTCGGCCCAGACTCAAAGCAATCAGACGGTGGCTGAGAACACGGCGCTTTCATCTCTTTAGAAAACCGCAAGGCTTTATTCCAAAACATCTTGTCACAAAGCTTTATGTCTGCAGGCTTTTAACCTTCAATAGTCAGTTGCATTTGCATTAGAATACAAATGCACAGTTTATCAAGTTCACAGCTATACATGTTGTTATTTCTGTTAAATACAAAGTTTTTACAGTTTAAAGTACATTTATAGACACTTCTGGAGGAGGAAAGGAAGAGAAAAGCTGCTGATGAACAATGCTCAGAATATGCCTTGAAAGCAGCTATGCAGTTTTACACTGAAAATGATCTTCAGAGGTTGTTGGATATTGTGTACTGTTGGTACAGTAAATGGAAGTTTGAATTTTGTCATTCACTGAGCTTTACAAATACTTTGAATTACTCTAGATGAACATCTGAACTTAGAAGATGAATAAAAGTGTTCTGAGACACTGGGAGCTAAGCTATGTAGGGATCTTGGTTATAAAACTGTTTAAAATAAACTTATGGATTATGGTGCAGGGGTCTTGCGTTATTGTAAGCAAACAAAATGTGACAGTTCAGAGCTGAGCAATGTGCTGTTTTCTGGCTGTGCAGTATGTGGTGACATGGGATGGAAGCCATTTGAAGTGCGGCAGAAGGAGACGTTTTGCCACTGTGGAACAGATGGATCAACATGCCCTGATAACAGACTCACCCAACACATTTTCTATTGGGGTTCAAATATTTATTTTTCGGCAAGGGAGTTTGCTAAAAGATGATTAAGTGTATTCCCATCCAGAGCACAGAGGTCTGTCTGTAGACGCTTCCACTCAATGCCAGGGAAGAATAGAAAGTGTCACCTGTGTGATCTGGGACAGGTGCAAAGATGAAATCCCGTTTTGTTCTGTAGTCTATTATATAACAATCTTAGACACAGGCTTTTCCTTCAAATTGTCTGTAGAATGTCCTGAGTTGTAAACTTCTGTACCCGTTTACAGACAGGGTTCCGCCTGGCTCAGTCTGTGTTAATGCCCACCAACAGCGTGGGAGGGTGCTCTATGTTTGAAGTATTAAAAGCTCAGTCTGTGCCTCAGAAGTACCTACGTTATGTTTTAGAGTTGTAATGTCTGAGGAGTAGGATTGTGTTTGTTTTCTCATTATGGTATTGCTCTTGTTTGTTAGGTTTGTAGTGTCTTATAATTCCATGCAGGCTGGGCACCTTTTTAGTGCATGACGCTTTGAAAAATAAATGTGTGCTATTAATAATAACTATAATGGTTCAGTTACAGTGGGGCAAACAAGTATTTAGTCAGCCACCAATTGTGCAAGTTCTCCCACTTAAAAAGATGAGAGGCCTGTAATTTTCATCATAGGTACACTTCAACTATGAGAGACAAAATGAGAAAAAGAAATCCAGAAAATCACATTGTAGGATTTTTAATGAATTCATTGGTAGATTCCTCGGTAAAATAAGTATTTGGTCACCTACAAACAAGCAAGATGGCTTGTCACAGACCTGTAACTTCTTCTTTAAGAGGCTCCTCTGTCCACTCGTTACCTGCATTAATGGCACCTGTTTGAACTTGTTATCAGTATAAAAGAGACCTGTCCACAACTTCAAACAGTCACACTCCAAACTCCACCATGGCCAAGACCATAGTTTCTGGTGTCAAAGGACACCAGAAACAAAATTGTAGACCTGCACCAGGCTGGGAAGACTGAATCTGCAATAAGTAAGCAGCTTAGTGTGAAGAAATCAACTGTGGGAGCAATTATAAGAAAATGGAAGACATACAAGACCACTGATAATCTCCCTCGATCCGGGGCTCCACGCAAGATCTCACCCTGTGGGGTCAAAATGATTACAAGAACGGTGAGCAAAAATCCCAGAACCACACGGGGGGACCTAGTGAATGACCTGCAGAGAGCTGGGAGCAAAGGAACCTACCATTAGTAACACACTACGCCGCCAGGGACTCAAATCCTGCAGTACCAGACGTGTCCCCCTGCTTAAGCCAGTACATGTCCAGGCCCGTCTGAGGTTTGCTAGAGAGCATTTGGATAATCCAGAAGAGGATTGGGAGAATGTCATATGGTCAGATGAAACCAAAATAGAACTTTTTGGTAAAAACTCAACTCGTCGTGTTTGGAGGAGAAAGAATGCTGAGTTGCATCCAAAGAACACCATACCTACTGTGAAGCATGGGGGTGGAAACATCATGCTTTGGGGCTGTTTTTCTGCAAAGGGACCAGGACGACTGAGCCGTGTAAAGGAAAGAATGAATGGGGCCATGTATCGTGAGATTTTCAGTGAAAACCTTCCATCAGCAAGGGCATTGAAGATGAAACGTGGCTGGGTCTTTCAGCATGACAATGATCCCAAACACACCGCCCGGGCAACGAATGAGTGGCTTCGTAAGAAGCATTTCAAGGTCCTGGAGTGGCCTAGCCAGTCTCCAGATCTCAACCCCATAGAAAATCTTTGGAGGGAGTTGAAAGTCCGTGTTGCCAAGCGACCGCCCCAAAACATCATTGCTCTAGAGGAGATCTGCATGGAGGAATGGGCCAAAATACCAGCAACAGTGTGTGAAAACCTTGTGATGACTTACAGAAAACGTTTGACTTCTGTCATTGCCAACAAAGGGTATATAACAAAGTATTGAGATGAACTTTTGTTATTGACCAAATACTTATTTTCCACCATAATTTACCAATAAATTCATTAAAAATCCTACAATGTGATTTTCTGGATTTTTTTTTTTTTCTTCTCATTTTGTCTCTCATAGTTGAAGTGTACCTATGATGAAATTAACAGGCCTCTCTAATCTTTTTAAGTGGGAGAACTTGCGCAATTGGTGGCTGACTAAATACTTTTTTGCCCCACTGTACATTTAGTGTACCAATAAGCTATTTTAGCACGCATAATACCAGGACCTCCTCTAAGTGGAACGAAGCCATCTTTAGGCCAGGCAGCTTAATTTATACAGTACATTTCAACAACAAGGCAATTCAAAGTGCTTAACATAGAACATTTAAGAGTTAAAAATAATAAATAAAACAGTTGGGTATAGAATAAAAGTTAAAGGGCAGTGTAAGAAATGGAAGCATAGGATAGCATAGTGGAGCATAGAAACTGAACGCTGCTTCTCCATGTTTAGTTGTGAGTCTGGAGTCAGGACCCAGACCAGCTGATAGGGATAGTAGGCTGACTGTGTAATTGTCTTAATGTGGCTGTTGAGGTTCAGGTCTGAGTCTGAGGATGGGGGGCAAGCTGACTTCCAACGAAGTAGTATGAGCCGTCTAGCTAAATAAGAAAGCCACAAGGTCTGCTTTAATTTTACGCAGGGCCACCGTGGGTGGCAGAGTCCCCAAGAGAGCTGTTAATATTGCTGGAGCAAACGGTACCTAAAGAGCAGCAGATAATGTTTGGAAGATATTGGACCAATAGTTGTCTATAGACGGGCAGGACGAAAACATATGAATAAGCAAAGTGGGAGCTATTCTACACTTGTCGCAGACAGGATTAACATCCAGGTAAATCTGAGAGAGTCTGAGAGAGTCCAGTGAATGCGGTGGAGGATTTTACATTGAATTAGACCATGTTTGGCGCACATAGAAGAAGAGTGAACTCGGGAAAGAATCTCCCCCCCCATAAGTCACCAGAGATTCCTTGCCCCAAGTCCATACCATGAAATGATACCTTTTGGCGATGGGAGCTGAAGTAAAAAAGTGTCCATGGGGAGGTCTACAAGCTGAGAGGGGGATTGGGAACTTGCACTATGTACAAAGCTACGAACCTGAACATATTGAAAATAAGTTCTTTTTGGGATGCTAAATTTAGCTGATAACTGCTGAAAGGAGGCAAAAACGCTTTCAATGTACGAATCATTGAATGATTTAATGCCAAAACTGGACCACATGGAGAATGCTCCATCTGCCAGAGAGGGTACGAAAGCATGGTTCATAGCTTTTGGGGCATGCAGTGAAAAAGTCTGCCATCCAAAATGACTTCTGAGTTGATTCCAGATTTTTAGAGTCTACTTAACCAGAGTGTTTTTGCAATATGCTGAACAAGTTGAGAGATAAGGGGAGTAAATCAAAGCAGATAGAGAAGATGGTCTGCAAGAATTCACCTCTAATCTTAACCAAGCTGGGGCACACAGCAAAGCTGAAGTATGCTGAAATTGGCTGCCCAATAGTAGAAGAGAAAGTTAGGGAGGGCCATGCCCCCCACCTTTTTTGGTCTCTGGAGATATATTTTACAAATTCTTGGACTCTTGGTCTGTAACTTGAACCCCCAGATATGTAAACTTGTCAAGAACAGTTCTAAAAGGTATTGTGTGAAGAGGGTATTTGCGGGCCGCAGCGTTTATGGGGAATAATTTGCTCTTATTGAAATTCAGTTTATAGGCAGAGATGAGAGCAAATGAATCAAGAACAAAAAGCACGGTGGGTATGGATGTATCTAGCCTAGAGACGTAGAGGAGCAAATCATCCGCATAGAGCGAAACCCTGTGCTCGATGCCGGACCGCAATGGCGAGAGGCTCTATGGCGACTGCAAAGAGCAGGGGTGGATAACGGGCATCCCTGTCTCGTACCCCTAAAGAGAGGGAAATAGTCAGTCAGAGTGGTTGTTATTAGTTCTGACAGAGGCGAGTGGGTGGATGTACAGTAATTTCACCCAGGCTATGAACTTCTCACCAAAGCCGAAACTTTCTAACGTACAGACAAGATAGCCCCGCTCCACTCTATTGAAAGCCTTCTCGGCATCTGACGATTTCTGAGTTTTTCGAGCTGGAGAAGTTGTACAGAACATTAAATAAATGTCTAACATTAGAAAAAGCATATCTATTTTTAATAAAGCCTGTCTGGTCAGGGGAGATTACAGAAGGCAGGATCGTTTCCAAACACATAGCCAATAGCTTAGCTAAGATTTTATAATCATCACTGAGTAACGAAATGGGGCGGTAAGATCCGCAGGAAAGAGGGTCTTTGTTTTTTTTCAATATCAATGAAATGGAGGCCTGAGATAAGGACTCAGGGAGAGAGGCGGAGTCGAATGAATAGGCGTAACACGTTGGTTAGGAATGGGGCCAGCTTGACTATAAACTTCCTGTAAAACTTGACAGGAAAACCCTCTGGTCCCGGGCACTTAGAACACTGTGAAGAACCTGCCGCTCGTGAAACTTCCTCCACTGTTAGGGGTTCCTCCAGTTGTAGTTTGGAAGTTGTAGCAACAGAGGGGACAGCAAGATTACAAAAAAGAGTCAAAGAGTGAGGGGTCTGATGACTGTTCAGAAGTATAAAGAGTGGCATAAAAGTCCCTAAACTCATCGTTTATCTGCTGAGGGTTGGTCGTTACACCAGTAGGAGTTAGACTTTGGGGGATTTGATGTGCTGAGGATGTCTGGCGTAGTTGGTGGGAAAGTAATTTACTCACCTTATCACCATGTTCATAGTGATTATGGTATAATTTGAGCAGCATTCCTTCAACTTCAGTAGTAGAAAGGTTCAAATTCTGCCTGTAGGGAGAGGGACTCCTTGTATACTGATGGTAAGGGGGAAGTTGCATAAATGTTATCCAGCTGTAGTATACGGGTCATCAGCTCAGACATCTTCTTTTTCCTGTTTTCTCGCAAAAAAGGTGTATGACATGATTTGCCCCCTAATGAAGGCCTTAAACGTCTCCCACAGCAGGGATGGTGAGACACCAGGCGTTGTGTTAGTGGCTCTAAAAAAGTCAATCTGACCATTTCGAAATTGAATCTAAACGCCATGGTGCACACGACACTGGTCCCCCACCCACTACTAAGTCTAAAGTCATCGGGGCATGATCTGATATAACAATAGGATTATGAGAGCCTGAGCGGACAGAGGGTATAAGTCTGTTGTCAAGAAAGAGGTAATCAATGCGGGTGTAGGTGCGGTGGACAGGGGAGAAGAATGAATACTCACTGCCCGTGGGATTGAAAAAACGCCATGATTCTGAAACGGAGAACTCCTGAAGCAAAGTTTTGATAGCCTTAAGGCCCTGACACACCAACCAGACGGGCTGACCGTCGTCAGAAAAGGCAGTCGGACTGATCAGTTGGGTCCCCGAGGTCCAAAAAATGCCTCAGAACACACTGAGGCGACGCCAACTTTAGCATACGCTCTGCGCGTAATACGTCTCCATAGCAGCAGGTGGCGCTGCTCTGTATTGTTTCCATTAACAGTCTGATTATTTCCCAGAAAATGAAAACCGGCAGCTGATTGGACGAACGCGTCACGTGGTTCTTTTTTCTCCGGAAATTCACAGGCGGCTTGTTCAGAATACGATCTCATATTGTACTGAAATAGTTCACCGAAACGTGTTCCTGAAAACATTTTAAGCGAGAAATAGGCCGTGCAGTTTCTGAATCTGTCTTCATTTCAGATTGACAAAGTTTAACAGTTTAAAAGATTTCTATCAGATTTTGAGAGGCTCATCCGCTCTCCATTTCCGGGCGAGTCCCAACTGCCCTGTCTCCGACTGAACATGTCGGGTCGGCCCATATTAAAGCAGACTGCTCCTCGGACGGCCGAATGCATGGAACACACCGAACAGACTCGAGTCACCGACCTCGCCAGACGGTCCGACGGCCGATTATCGGGCTGATGTGTCTTCTCTCTTAGAGGATTTGGATGAGTTACTAGGTTTACTAGAGGATCGATCAAGAGGGCCCAGCCAGCAGTTAAATCCCCCCGAGGACAAGAAGGTGTGATGAAATTTCTGGAAGTTTAGAGAAAAATGTGCAAAAAAAAGTTATCGTTGTTATACGTTAGCAAGAATCAACTTAGTATCATAAATACTCCCAGTGACCACAATAAATCTACCATTGGTGTAGACGGTATAGACTTGTGTATTAAAATAGCAGTACCCGTGGCCTTGCTCTGGAAATTAGAATGATAACATTGCCCAACCCATCCCCTTCGTAGTTTCAATTGGTCTGAAATCTTCAGGTGCGTCTCCTGCAAAAAAGCAATCTTAGGTCCCAAATGTTTGATATGGTTGAGCACTTTAATGCGCTTTATTGGGTGGTTTAAACCTTTGCAGTTCCAACTACATAGCCTAAGTGTGTTCTCAGCTGACTGTCCATTTTAAGTTATCCCGTGAAGATGAATAAAAGAAGCACATTTTAACATGGCAGACATTAGATAAGGCAAACGAGGTGTGATAAACCCATAACCAGTCGCATGATAACATATGATCTACAGAGTCATATATAGCTCCAAGTTAGTAGCTTCTTAAGAAAAGAAAAAAACAGGATATTTCATGTAATTAACCATCAACAAATTAAGTGAAAGTGGTTAAAAAGGACAAACATTTAAAAAAACAATTATGAGCCAGCATCCTCTCAAGAAGAGTTATATTGCGGAGGCTGATTTTCTAGCATACCTCAGGCAAGTGAGATATACAGCCCATCAGAATTTTACAGTAACATACTCACTAAATGCAGGATCATCAGTGTTTAGTGGCTAAGGATATATTGGTTACAGGTCGAGTCTCAGCACCAACGTTCCCATCACATTTGAGAGTCAGCCCTTCTTAAGTTTTTGTTAATAAAATCAGCAGCAGCAGCGGGATCGGTGAGAGTGCCGCCCGGCAAAGTGATCCTCAGTTCAGCTGGGTAGTAAAGGCCAAACTTGACCCCTGGGCAGGCGTGTAGAAGTTACCAAACTGAGTGTTTTTTGGCCACGGACGGGGTATAATCAGAGAAGATGGACAGTCTCTTTCATGGTGTAGTAGAGGGGCATCTTTTTCCGCCTTGCGTAGGATCTGTTCCTTGGTATGAAAATAGTGATACCTGATGATAAAAGGCCTGGGTGGGTCCCCCTCCTTGGGTTTCGCTCGGAGAGACGTGTGGGCACGGTCCAAGAGGGGTTTTTCATCCAGGCCTAACAGGTCCTGTATGAGATGAGCGATAAAATATCCCGGATGAGGACCCTCCAGACCCTCTGGAACACTCAACAGGCGAATGTTGTTGCGTCTTGTTCTTCCCTCTAAATCTTCACATTTAGCTTGATGCACTTTAACATCAGCTTTAAGGATATTCACTGTGTTGCTTGGAGCAGCCAGATCATCACTTCAGGTGGTAGCTGAGAACTTAAGGTCCTTTTATTGTGGAGTGTGAACTCACTGTTATCTGTAGTGTGGCCACAGGCGACTTCAGCTCATCCTTAACTGAAGGTTAAGTGGAACGCCTCGGTCATCACTGGTTTCTCCCACAGCAGGATTCTCCCTGCGCCGATTTTTGTGTGTTTCCTCCTTATCAGCCATTTTAATCAGTGGCAAGTGTCAGAGGCTTGAACTACTGTTTATCCAGAGCTGCAGCGTAATGCTACTGTGCAGTTAAGACCAAAGTACTAAGGTCCGATGTACACTAACTAGGTTAGCTACACCGCTAGCGAGAATGCTAGCCACCGGGTGACGTTAGCGGGGATGCTAACGAGAATTAGTGTCCGGTTAAATTTGCAAGCTACTCACTGCCAACTTCGTGTTAGAGAGGGGGGTTATGTGAGCTGCCTCCACGAACAGACGAAATCTCAGCACAGCAGAAATCGCGGCCATGAGGATTGAACTGCTCCCTCTTAGCTTGCACTGACTTATCGATGATCAGATCAGGAGAGTCCCTGGCTTCAGATGTGGCCTGCGTCAGTAAACTTCCAGGAGATATACGCAGCCCATACCAGTCTTTACAGGGGACTAAGGGAATCGGAAGGTGCTGGTAGTATTGTCCAATATAATATTTACATAAATGGAGGAAAAAAAGTGCTTCAAATAAGACAAAAATGCAATTATATGGCAGAGCTTGAGAGACGTGACCTCACTCCATTGCGTTAAACCGGAAGTCCCCCCATTTTTATTTTCATTTTCAAAGTCAATGTCAAATCATAACAGATGTTATCTCAGGGCACTTTACAGATAGAGAGATCTACTCCGGCTTCAACAGTTTTTTTTCTAATCTCGGCTCCATATGATGTCATAAAGAGCCGGGTTTTCATATATGGTCATCTGCTCCAGACAGGCATGTTAATGCAGTGTTAATATTACATACCCTGCTACATGTAGCTACAGTTGTGTTCAGAATAATAGCAGTGTGTTTTAAAAAGTGAATAATGCTCATAATTCTTAGAATAGCTTTTAATTCCATAATATCAATGCATTGGGAACACTGCACATTCAATTCCAAATCAAAACATGACTTTATCAAGTTTGTGTTATACCTTTTACAGAAAGTGAAGAAAAAGGAATATTAGGCTGCAATAGCAGTATTTGCATTTTTCTTTACCAACTCAAACGGAACTTCAAACATTTACTGTATAAACTGAAAAATGTCTCAAAGGTTTGCTTTACTTTGAATCACTGCACTAATATTTAGTTGCAATACTATTATTTCCGAGAACTGCTTCACATTTGTGTTGCATGGAGTCGACCAACTTCTGGCACCTGGTATTCCAGCCCAGGGCGATTGAACTACATTCCACAATTCCTCTGCATTACTGGGTTTGGCCTCAGAAACAGCATTTTTGATGTCACCCCACACATTTTCTTTGGGATTGAGGTCTGGGGATTGGGCTGGCCGCTCCAAAACATCAATCTTGTTCATCTGGAACCAAGACTTTGCTCGCTTACTGGTGTGTTTTGGGTCATTGTCTTGTTGAAAGACCCATTTCAAAGGCATTTCCTCTTTAGCATAAGGCAACATGACCTCTTCAAGTTTTTTGATGTATTGAAACTGATCCAAGATCCCTGGTATGAGATAAATAGGCCCAACACCACAGTATGAGAAACATCCCCATAACATGATTTTTGCACCACCATGCTTTACTGTCCACACAGTGTACTGTGGCTTGAATTCATGCATGGGGGTCGTCGGACAAACTGTCTGTGGCCCCTAGACCCAAAAAGAACAATTTTGCTCTCATCACCACAGAATGTTGCCCCATTTCTCCTTTGGCCAGTCAGTGTGTCCTTTGGCAAATTTCAACCTGTTCAGTACATGTCTTTTTTTCAGCAATGGGACTTTGCGGGGGCTTCTAGCTGATAGCTTTGCTTCACATAGCCTTCTACTGATTGTAACAGTACTCGCAGGTAACTTTAAGTCTTCTTTGATTTTCCTGGAGCTTCATCAAATTGCCATTTTGGCTATTCTTCGATCCATTGAAATGGTAGTTGACCGTTTTTTTTCTGACGTCGTTCAGGCTTTGGATTCCATTTCAAGGCATTTGAAATCATTTTGACTGAGCAGCCTATAGTTTTCTGCACTTCTTTGTTATGCAGAAATGTTTTCCCCTCTCCAATCAACTTTTTAATCAAAGTCTGCTGTTCCTCAGAGCAATGTCTGGAATGACCCATTTTGCTGAGTATTTCAGTGTGAAATGCACTATAACCAGCATGCACAACATTTTCTTCCTTCCTTCCTTAAATATGGGCCATAACTGACACCTGTTTCTTCACAGAATCAATCACCTCACTAATTGAACACAACTCTGCTATTATTTTGAACATGCCCCTTTCAATTACAGATTCAGTTACACAGAATGAGCAGAATGCATGTCATGACTGTTGGGTCTGTTGGTTTTCTATGACTCTACAACACTTAATAGTAAATTATTTGCCATGTGGAAATATCACTTCTACCAAAAAATTTGATTTATGAGGTTAGTGATGTTGGACTGCTATTATTTTGAACACAACTGTACATGCTAATGTAAGAGAAACCTGTCATCCTGGCTGCAGTTAATCTCTCCCAATTTCAGATCACATTCCTGCTGGAACATGTCCGGTTGTGTACTTTGTTTAGAAGCCTTTATTGGGGATTTTTCCCGTTATAAAGTCTGCTATATACTAGGGGTGGGAATCGATTGGCACTTCACGATTCGATTCCGATTCAGAGGCCAATGATTCGATTCTAAACTGATTATCAATGCATCTCGATGCAACAATTTTTTTAATGTACATTTCCATGCGTGATTTTTATACATATAAATCTGAGTTTGCTACTCAGAGTTTGCCAATCACTTCCTAGACAAAGCAGTTAGATACAGCTTAGCTTTTGACATATATAGTATTTGTCACACACAAGTTTTAATGAAATGTTTTGTCTATTGAGGTTTTTGTTTTCTAGTGATTCCATGCTTAAGCCTTAAAGGAACACGCCGACTTATTGGGACTTTAGCTTATTCACCGTAACCCCCAGAGTTGGATAAGTCCATACATAACCTTCTCATCTCTTTATTATTTTTCCCACCCCTACTATATACTCTGTTACAGTCAGTCTCCGGCTGTAACAAACTGTACAGAGGCAGCAACAGCAGAGCAATCTCCCGGATACGGGCGCTGCCATCTGCCAGAGTCTGCGCTGTAGTGATCAGGCAGTGGAGCCGCAGTATCCAACTTCCGCCCATACTTGAGACAATCCCAGCTGTCAATCATGAAATTTAAGCCCGTTTTCATAGCATCAAATAACCAAACTGATCAGAAAAAATTAACACTTGAACAAACATCAGCGTTATCAGAACTACCTAAAAGAACACTATCTTTGGGAAAAATTATTTGATGTGTTATTTGACTTTTTAGTTTGGTCCATCAGCTAACATGGAGGGGGGCTTATGAACTATACTGCATCCAGGAGGCATTCCATATGTTTTGGCTTGACTTATACAGTCTATGCTTTTACCCCTGGTTCCCTCACCGCGACCCCACAAATGTCAATGCCATTTTGAATGAGGTTTTCTTACTTGTATGACAGAACCCAGACATTGTGGTTTGACTACAGCTCCTGCTATAATACATCATAAGGTCAGCCATTAAAAAGGAAGTGAGCCAACAGTCTCACACATGTGTGTTTGCTTTCAGAGCCCAAAGACCGCGGCAGTGTGACCAGTCTGAGCAGCGACTTCTCCCTCATCACTGAGGAGGCGGGCGCCGCCTCCAGCCTCACCAATGACACTGTGGACCTGTTCCCCAGCCAATCCCAGGCCTCCAGCTGGTCAGTCACAAACACACACACACACACACACACACACACACACACACACACACATACACATACACACAGGCTCACTTCATTTATTACAATTTTTTTAATTGGATGTTTTGGAAAGTAGATAGATGACCTTTTCATATAAGTGAATCGTTCATTTTCAAATGTAAGCATTTCAAGGAACAACACACGGGGCTCATGTATTTCAGTGTTGAACACAGCGTTGGCATGGGCATGTTGCTTCAGTGAGACTAGATAATACTAGAGCATTTTTCAACTTGAGAAAGTTATCACAGTAACAATCAATGGCTCAGTTCCAAGCATTTCCACCCACACGCTCAGTGAGTTGATGAGGTCTCGGGGGGGGGGGGGGAGACTTTCTGTCTGTCAGTCCATAACTCTACCTGACTGCGTCGGGGCATTTATGGTGATGACAGGAACGCCACATCAGAAACAAAGGAAACGGGGAAGTGTTTCTGCTCCAGTCCATGAAACACTGAAATAGAAACTGTCTGCAGAAATGTTTCCTAGACGTTCTGGTACTCGCCGGGATGAGCTCCCTACACATGAGCAGCGGTAAAACAGCAAGGTAGGGTGCCTAGCATAGAAGCGTCTGTGGCTCAGGTGGTAGAGCAGTTGTTTACCAACCGGAAGGTCAGTGAATCGATCCCTGCCAGTCCAATGTCGAAGACAAGGCAGCCTCGGCCTCAGTGTATATCATTGTGTGTGTGAATGGTGTAAAAACACTTTGAGTACTCGTTAAGACTTGCAAAGCGCCATATAAATGCAGTCCCATTTACAGCAGAGGCAACGCAGGAATACATCATCACAGCTTCTGGCTCCCTCACACACAGCTCTTATTTCATTGGTTTGCGCTTTGGAAGTTTAGTGGTAATGAGGTTGATGTTGGAATAATGTAAATGTTGTGTGGCGAGGGGGGATCCTGCCCAGCTTAGTTTGAATGGCTCTGCGCTAGAGCTGTCAGTGTTCCTCTAGAATACCATTAACATTTATTTAATTAGGGGTCTCAGGTGCAACAATTGACCCACTTACACCACTAGGTGGCGCTATAGCAGAAAAACGTTTGGCCCTATAACTTCCACACCGTACAACGGACATTCAAAAACCATACATCTACGCGTTCCCTGGATCCAGCTGAATCTCCTGATATAGGCCACGGCCATTTCCTAGACTTTTATGCGTGAAAAATCGCGATTTATCAAAAACCTACTTTTTCGATCTCCTCCTAGACCGTGCGACCGATTGGCACGAAACTTGGCAGGTGGCATCTCCAGATGGGCCTGACAAAAAGTTAATGAAAAGAATTTTGACAGGATAAAAATTTCACATATTACGCACAAACAAATTTGTGTAGCTAACTATGAAAACACCAACTTTGCCATATCTTGGCCAAAATAAATGCTGTCAACGCCAAACTTTAGATTCTTGTTTGCCATGACCCTCTGAAGGTCCCCCACACGGTTTACGAAAATTAACTCACTAGGGGGACAAGTACAAAAAGTTTATCTCATGAACGGCTCATCCGATTTTTACTAAATTTGATGGGTACCATTTAGGACCACTCCTGAGGCCAACCCTTGAGTGGGGTACTGAGGGGTAAAAGTGGGCGTGGCCATCTAAATTTACCACTAACACTAATGTGACAATGGGCCACCTACCAAGAGTTACACATGTGGACCACTAGGTGGCGCTATTTTTTTTTGCCTTTAACTCCCACATTACACATCGCACTTACATCCACGTGTTCCTTGAATCAAGCGGAATCACAGGATATATGCTTAAAATCTTTTTTGCAATGTCGCGCAATGCGCAAAACCAACTTTTTCGAATTCGTCCTAGGCCGTGCGATGAATCAGCACGAAACCTGGTACGTAGCATCTCCAGATGGACCTGACCAAAAGTTACTCAAGGAATTTTGCTACGTTAAAGTATGCACGACCAAACTAATTTTCCTAGCTAGCTACCACACACGTATCATATCATATCTCGACCAAATTAAATGTTATCAGCAAAGAGCTTGAGATCATTGTTCAACATCCCACTACGATGCTCTGTACCAAATTTGGTGAAGATCAGCCTTAAGGGGGCGCTATAAGCAACTTTTATTTGTTTTGGCCAATAACTCAATGCATTTTAATGGGAAATTTGCAATTGTAATATCTCTGCCACAATCAACACGAAACTTGTGATGCTAGTTCGGCATGCCGCTCTGAGGCGCTCTACCACATTTGGCGAAGATCAGCC
This sequence comes from Zingel zingel, assembly GCA_023566125.1. NCBI lineage: Eukaryota > Metazoa > Chordata > Actinopteri > Perciformes > Percidae > Zingel > Zingel zingel. The sequence continues at coordinate 38,034,617 of CM042319.1, forward strand.
ATTAGGGGGCGCTATAATAGACTAAACTAAACGTAGACTGCTACTTTTTTTTTTTTTTTTTTTTTTTTTTTTTTTTGCCTCTCCGCCGCCAGGCTTCAGGTTCCGCTTTCACGTGCTCGCCGGGGGGGAGACTGGCATCTGTGGCTTGGGCCCCTTCATAACTGCTTGCAGTTCTAGTTTTTATTTTTATTTTTTTAAATATTCAAATAATATTCGAATATGTAATACTCATATGCAGCCTGTTATTAATATGTACTACACTACTCAGCCTTATGCATCGTCAATGCCACTATAAGCCAGTGGTTGTTGTTACACGTTCTGTCCACTAGAGGGACTTCCAACATCAGCCTGGCCTTGAAGGGGATCTACGTCATGGCGCATTGTATAACAAGTGCATTGAAGCGGCTATGTTGTAAAGGCTAACTGTGGATTTCCACTGGATGTGGAACGGCTGCGGACCGGCTCCGCTGTGGAACGGCTGCGGACCGGCTCCGCTGCGGAACGGCTGCGTGCTCCGCCGTCCGTCAATACCCATCAGGTCCGGATTTGTTGCGGCACGGCTGCGGCCATGACTGACAGCTGTAGTCACGAAGACCCACAATATCTCGCGAATTCACGTAGAATAGAACCACAAAACCAACAACAGTTTGTTTCCATCCAGAGGAGTAGAGGGGAAACAACTCTGTGCTGTGTTTTTAAGGTGTAGTGCAGGGAAACATGATCCGCCGTGAGCATGGTGTTTTTTATTTTGAAAATTAACCGGATTTTTATTTCGTTTCTGTGCTCGACTTCCTGTCCCGCGCTATCTGCCGTGTGCTGAATTGCTGCGGAGCTCTCCGGCATCCGGCAAAAATAGAAGCTCTGCGTATCTGCTCCAGAGAGCTCCACCGGAGCTGGGACGAAGTAGGGACGCAGCCGTTCCGCATCCAGTGGAAATTGCCGGTAACGGTGCTCGGTTAGCACAATGATGCTATGAAACCAGAACGAGCTAACTATTGATAACATAAGCATTTTGGCTCGGTGGGTGTCGATTTTAAAGTCATGTTAAAACTATTTCCCATCCTTCTTCTGATTTCCGGCCGCAGCCTGTCCTTAACCCCCCCGGACTAACGTTACTTGGTACGTAATGTTAGCTCACAACGCCTTGTTTTTCTCACTCCCGTAACTTAATGTTCATCAGACGTGACATGCGAAGAGGGAGATTAGCTCACGTTAGCCAACCTATTTTATACAAAAAATCACATTTGAATAGTATTGATTTTTTTTAACTATTCAAATTATATTCGACTTTCGGAATTCGTTCCAACAGTCCTACTCAGCGCCGGCGACAGCGTGTGTCCGCAGATATATTGGACTCAAGGATCAACTGATGAGATTTTGAGGTCAAAGAATAATATGCTGATTATGACAGTTTCATCACATGTCTAATAGGATGAAGTGATGACATTTTATATCCCAGGAGTCAACTTCACTGTGACTCCATAATGCTCTGAAAAAGCCCGTTATTCAACGCCATAACTCCAGAACAGAAGGGGAGACATCTGGTCGGATACTGAATTGGTGACACTAATCTTGAAACTGTGGTGATTGTTTTGAAACCAAAACATACAATTAATACCTTTTTACTAAATTGCTTCAAAGTCTTCAATGCATATATTATACGATTCCGGACAGACATGGATGTGAATGCAACGGACCGGCAGAAGCATAGAACCACGAGGAGGTCTGTGTCCGAACCCCTTCTGTGCCCACCTACCGCTCTCATTTACCTTAGCTCCAGAGTCTGAGGGATTTGGATCAATTGAATAAAAATAACCCAGCAGACTACTGTCAAATATTTCAGAAGGAGCTGTTAATTTATGAGGATGCTTCATGTCAATCAAAATAAACTTGAGTTGGTACCAAGGTATTTTTCTAATCCCAAACTGCTGGTGCTGCACACGGCCCTGCTCTGTTTGTGTCCTCAGGAGAAAAGGCCCCGCCTCCTCTCCTCAGATGGTTGTTTGGAATAAAGCCCACCCTCTGGACGAGCACCTCTCCCATCCACTCACTGAGGCCAGGTCTTCCAGCTCCTCCTCCTCCAACCAATCAGAACACGGCGCTACACGCATTGGCAGCAGCCCATTGGCTGTCCCTGGAAGAAGGTGAGTGAGTCGATGGAACTCCATCAGTGAGTGCAGTTGTGCATGCCATCTTTTGTTATACAGACTCTTCGCTTGAGTAAGTGTTGACCTGGGCTGTGAAGAGTAGATTTATTTTGTAAAGTATCCGGCTGCACTGTGGCCTTCCTGTATGTGATTACCTACCTGACTTGACACATCACGGAGACACTGAATCACTAATGCCCGCAACAAAACTCGTTCCCTATATCATCATGTGCATGTAGGGTAGACAGCAATCAGTTTTTGGCATGACACCGGTAGCCGGTGAACCACAGTCAATGAGCCTGTAGCAATGTAGCATCTCCCCGTCCCCGCTGCTGCACTGCGCATGTGTGGGGACACACAGAGAGATCCCGATTTATAGATATATATACAATATCCCAGCAATGACTGAAATAAGATGAAAAGATTCCATTGCTATTAAAACCTACTGTTCAGGGCACCGGGATAGCTCAGTTGGTAGAGCGGGTGCCCCCCCTCTCCCCGATGTATAGAGGTTCACTCTTCGACGCAGCGGACCCAGGTTCGACTGTGACCTGCAGCCCTTTGCTGCATGTCATTCCCCCCCTCTCTGTCCCCTTTCATTTCTTCAGTTGTCCTGTCAATAAAGGCCTAAAAATGCCCAAAAATAATAAAAAAAAACAAACAACAAAAAACATATCCATCCAGGTGTTTTCACTTTAGATCAGAAATCAGAACTGTGTGGAGTGTATAGCTATTGGCTGACAGGAAACCTACACCTGGGCAGCTCCACATAGCTCCACCTGAATCCTGTCATCTGCAAATACAAAGTATAGTATGATAAAATCTAATACTATATGTTTTCCATCTTTGCTGTCAAAATTTCTTTTACATTTTAGCATGACTCTCTGCACCATGATAAAGTGACTACCAGGTCGAGGCGGTTCAGAGCAGCGGATGTATTCTCTGGGCCATCTCACCTTGCCTTCAGTGCTGACTTCAGTTAGTGGTTAAAGAAGAGTTTTCTCCTGCAACCAATTTAAATGCTGGTTTTGTATTGTTTTCTAACTTGGCGGAGGAGAGGATGTGGCTGATGGAAACAGAGTGGTGGTATCAGGATGGTATAGAAGCACATGTCTTAGTGATCATTTAAAGCCAGCTAAATATGAGTGTGATGCCTGGGAGGCATGACACCAGCAACCACAAATGTATGCCTATCTTTTCCAAAAGCAGAGCAACAGCTGATTGTATTTCATTTCGCAGTGAGGAAGACCTGTGAATACCTGGCTGCTTGCTAACTAGCTTACCTATTAAGTAGTTAGATTGAGTCTTGTCTCCTCCCTGTCTCTCTCAGGTTAGCAGCAGACTACACCCGGTCAGGTTCCTCCCTCTCTACAGAGTACGGCAGTTGGCAGATAGTTTCGGGTTGTGGCAGCATCCATGACCACGCTCACTTCCCTCCCCCTCTGGCCTCGGCCTTCTCCAGCTCGTCTGCTGTGGCTGCTGCCTATGACTGCCCTCTGCCCTTCAGTTTTCAGGATGAAGGACCCAGTGGACGGATGTAAGTAACACTGTACAATCCTCCTGTCAGCTTTTTCATTGAAAAAGAAGGGCAGGACGCCCGGATAGCTCACTTGGTAGAGCAGGCGCCCGTATATAGAGGTTTGCTCCTCGACGCAGCGGGCCCGGGTTCGACTCTGACCTGCGGCCATTTGCTGCATGTCATTCCCCCCTCTCTCTACTCTTTCATTTCTTCAGCTCTCCTGTCAAAAATAAAGGCCGAAATTGAAAAATAATCTTTAAAAAAGAAAGAAAAAGAAGCGCAATGGGAGAGCGCAGACCCCTGCCAAGACCGAATGCCCCATCTCTTATTTTTAACAAAAGTGAAAAATCATCTGTGTATCCACGCCATGATTGGGACCTGCTCCAGAATCTAATGGGTTCTTCCTGCATGCATACTGACTAGCATTCTTTGTTTTGTGTCACACTGATGGCACCTGCATGTGTGGCGTATGCGTATTTTCCCCGCTGTATAGCGGGGAAAATAAGTATTGAACGTGTCAACATTTTTCCCAGTAAATATATTTACGATGGGGCTATTAGAATGAAACTTTCACCAGATGTCAGTAACAACCAAAGTAATCCACACATACAAGAAATTAAAACATGTATGTCCATGACAAAAGTTATGTGTAATAAAGTGGAATGATAATGGAAATAAATATTGAACACATGAAGAAAAAGGGGTGTAAAAAGGCATGGGAAGCCAATAAATCAGCTGAAATCTGTCAGTATTTAGGAAGCAATCCTGCCCCCTATTAGTGCAAATTAATGTCAGCTGGATTAGTCCTAATTGATGGCCTATAAAAAGGTTTCTTCAGGAGATCTTCAGAAAAACCTGGTAGAAGCAGCTACAGTTGTTTCAAAGAAAACAATTAGTAATGCACTCAACCGCCATGGCCTCTATGCACGCACACACGCAACACACCACTGCCTTAAGAAAAGGCATGTGGAAGCTTTAAGTTTGCTGCACAACATCTGGACAAGCCAATGACATACTGGGAGAATATAATCTGGTCAGATGAGACCAAAATTGAAATCTTTCCCTGTCACAGCATACACCATGTTTGGAGGAGAAATGGCACTGCACATCACCCTAAAACACCATACCAACAGTGAAGTTTGGAGGTGGGAGCATCATAGTGTGGGGCTGTTTTTCAGCATGTGGCACTGGCAGACTTCATATAATTGAAGGAAGGATGAATGGAGAAATGTACTGTGATATTCTTGATAAGAATCTGCTGCCATCCACCAGGATGCTGAAGATGAAACGAGGGTGGACATTTCAGCAAGACAGTGATCCCAAACACACAGCCAAGGAAACTGGTTTCAGAGAAAGAAAATCGAGCTGTTAGAATGGCCCAGTCAATCACCTGACTTGAATCCAATTAAAAACCTCCGGAAAGAAGAGGTTCATAGAAGATGCCGCCAGAACCTTAAAGATTTAAAGACAGTTTGTGTGGAAGAATGGCAAAAATCACAGCTGAGCAATATGTGCGACTAGTTTCTTCATACAGTAGGTGTCTTGAAGTTGTCATTACCAACAAAGGCTTTTCTACTAAGTATTAAATAAATTTCAGCAACTTTTTCCCTGTGTCATTTCACTGTATTACACACAACTTAATTTATGGACTTATTGATATCTTTGTATGTGTGGATTACTTGGGTTGTTACTGAGATCTGGTGAAAAGTTCATGCCAATAGCCCCATCAGAAATATCTTTACTGAGAAAAATGTTGACGTGTTAAATACTTATTTTCCCTGCTGTATATGTCTGCTTATAAATGACAAAATACTGCAGTACAAAAATGTTGAATATGTTTGGGGTAACTTATGAAAGTATGGTGGAATTAGCAGGCTAGCTAGCTAAGTAGTGGACGGCTAGCCCTTGTGTTGTCTTCCCGTCAACCTTGAAAAAAAACTTTTTTTTCACGACGTTTTTGACGCCTTTTTTTTTTCAGTTTTTTGATTTTTCCAACGTTGTAAATTGTTAAATTTTTCTTCTGCACATTTTCAGCGCTTATTTCTACGTCCCATATTTTCTGATATAAAACAAAAATTGAAAACGGGTCAATGTGACCCGAAGTCAACACAAGGGCTAGCTGGGTAGCTAAAGCTAGTTAGCTAATTCCGTCATGCTTTCATGCAACACTGGTTACAGAAAAAGAGCCGAACAATCTGTTCATAGCAGTGTACGTTCTCCGCTGTGACCAGAGTGTGTGGATGAAGCATTAAGTTGTTAAATTTGACTCTTAGCAGCTGGCTGGGTGGCTAGTGGTTACAAATGACTGTTGCCGGTGGTGCATGTGATTGGTCAATCATCGACGTACACTTATGTATGGACCAATCACTGTACAAGGTTCCTCTTGTGTTGGGAGAGTACTACCTACCCCAAACACAGAGCCAAAAGAGTCCCTTAAAGGAGAACTCCGGGCAATTTTTATGTTAATCTTGATCGCTATAAATATGTGAGTATTGTCAATAGCAAAAAAAACAAAAACAGAATCGGTCCTAGCAAACTGGAGTTGCTGCAGCTAATGCCCATAGCTCCCAGTTAGCTAAAATAGCAGTTTTGGGGGGGCATATTCTAAAGAGTGCCTTTGTGCCTCTTAGCAGACACAAAATGCAATTATAATGTCTGTGCAACATGAACAGGGCTCTTACGTGACAACAAGATGCGTTTTCAACTCAGACATCCTGCTGCTAGCTCGCCCTGCTAGCTGCCGTCCGGGAGTGTGTTTAGCCAGGCTTCTGTGATAATCATCACGTAGCAGTTCCGTGTGTATTTGTAGCTCATCTATTGTGTGTGACATCGATCTGGCGTTGGTGAGTAGGAGTCTTGGCAGTGACGATTTGTGTGTTAGTTTCCTTAGCCGGGCTAGCAGGCCCGACCGGCATCCTTGCTTCTCCTTCCTTCCAGCCTTCCTCGCCTGCTGCGGCCGACAACAATACAACGAGCGCCCGCTGGTCTGGTGGATGTCCTCCAGAGGTAAGGTCATGCCTTCGCGGTGAAAAATTGTAGTTTATTTCCCCCTCAAAAATAGGTAATTGAGCACTGCAGTGGTTGTGACCATATCAGTGATTATGTAACTACATGGAGGGGCGAGCTAGTGGCAGAATGTCTGAGTTGAAAACGCATCTTATTGTCAAGTATAAAATTAAAGAAATTGAGCCCCTGCAGTACGTTTAACGTAGACTAACGAAACTTGGTACACATATGAAGCATGTCAAGACGTACAAAAAATGTACCCTAAACCCAACAGGTAGTCCGCCATTTTGAATTGAAAGTTCGAAATTAGTGTGATTTTGGCCATTTCCACATGTCGTACTTTAACGAACTCCTCCTAGAGATTTCATCTGATGGACTTCAAATTTGGTCTGTACTAGAGCCCTGCGCGGGACTGTTTCCCGGCGAATTTCTGACCATTACCGCTCGCACCCGCAACATGTGTGTTACACTCCCGCCCGCTCCCGCAATGTGTATGTCCACTTCCGCCCGCACCCGCAAAACTCTGAAAATGTATGCCCGCACAATAATAGAGATGCATTGATGTTGTGTATTCTCCTGTCCCGCATGAGAAAACACGTAGTTTTATAGTTTAATGAGAAGATGCAGGCAAAGAAGGCAGGTGCTTGCTGCTGTTAGACGGGGAGGAAGGAGCCGAGGATGAGGGAGCGGGTGGACGGGGCCTTGGCTAGGAGCTCCCCCATCCTGGGAGGCTCAGACACGCTGATGTCTGCTCATAGATGGGCTATACAGTATATACTCAGTCAGTATATACAGTGGGGCAAAAAAGTATTTAGTCAGCCACCAATTGTGCAAGTTCTCCCACTTAAAAAGATGAGAGAGGCCTGTAATTTTCATCATAGGTACACTTCAACTATGAGAGACAAAATGAGAAAAAAAAATCCAGAAAATCACATTGTAGGACTTTTAATGAATTCATTGGTAAATTCCTCTGTAAAATAAGTATTTGGTCACCTACAAACAAGCAAGATTTCTGGCTCTCACAGACCTGTAACTTCATCTTTAAGAGGCTCCTCTGTCCTCCACTCGTTACCTGTATTAATGGCACCTGTTTGAACTTGTTATCAGTATAAAAGACACCTGTCCACAACCTTAAACAGTCACACTCCAAACTCCACCATGGCCAAGACCATAGTTTCTGGTGTCAAAGGACACCAGAAACAAAATTGTAGACCTGCACCAGGCTGGGAAGACTGAATCTGCAATAGGTAGGTAGCTTAGTGTGAAGAAATCAACTGTGGGAGCAATTATAATAAAATGGAAGACATACAAGACCACTGATAATCTCCCTCGATCCGGGGCTCCACGCAAGATCTCACCCTGTGGGGTCAAAATGATCACAAGAACGGTGAGCAAAAATCCCAGAACCACACGGGGGGACCTAGTGAATGACCTGCAGAGAGCTGGGATCAAAGGAACAAAGGCTACCATTAGTAACACACTACGCCGCCAGGGACTCAAATACTGCAGTACCAGACGTGTCCCCCTGCTTAAGCCAGTACATGTCCAGGCCCGTCTGAGGTTTGCTAGAGAGCATTTGGATGATCCAGAAGAGGATTGGGAGAATGTCATATGGTCAGATGAAACCAAAATAGAACTTTTTGGTAAAAACTCAACGCGTCATGTTTGGAGGAGAAAGAATGCTGAGTTGCATCCAAAGAACACCATACCTACTGTGAAGCATGGGGGTGGAAACATCATGCTTTGGGGCTGTTTTTCTGCAAAAGGACCAGGACAACTGATCCGTGTAAAGGAAAGAATGAATGGGGCCATGTATTGTGAGATTTTGAGTGAAAAACTCCTTCCATCAGCAAGGGCATTGAAGATGAAACGTGGCTGGGTCTTTCAGCATGACAATGATAACAAACACACCGCCCAGGCAACGAAGGAGTGGCTTCCTAAGAAGCATTTCAAGGTCCTGGAGTGGCCTAGCCAGTCTCCAGATCTCAACCCCATAGAAAATCTTTGGAAGGAGTTGAAAGTCTGTGTTGCCAAGCGACCGCCCCAAAACATCACTGCTCTAGAGGAGATCTGCATGGAGGAATGGGCCAAAATACCAGCAACAGTGTGTGAAAACCTTGTGAAGACTTACAGAAAACGTTTGACTTCTGTCATTGCCAACAAAGGGTATCTAACAAAGTATTGAGATGAACTTTTGTTATTGACCAAAAACTTATTTTCCACCATAATTTACCAATAAATTCATTAAAAATCCTACAATGTGATTTTCTGGATTTTTTTTCTTATTTTTTTTCTCATAGTTGAAGTGTACCTATGATGAAAATTACAAGCCTCTCTAATCTTTTTATGTGGGAGAACTTGCACAATTGGTGGCTGACTAAATACTTTCTTGCCCCATTGTATGTATATCTATGGTTTCTGCTGGTGTGGAGGGATTCCAGGCTACATCCCAATCCTGCAGTGTTTTTTTTTTTTGTTTTTTTTAGCCGCCCCCTCCCGCCCGCAGCAAAGTTAAAACCGCCCGCTCCCGCGAGATTTGTGTTGGGTCCCGCAGGACCCGGCGGGACCCAATCCCAATGCAGCCCTCTAGTCTGTACCATCTCAACACCATCTTAAAGATGAAAAGCTATTAAAAGAAAAACTTTTCGTCAAACGGTGTGGGCGTGGCATGGCGGCCATTTTGAGCAATTATCGATGAACGAAGAAGTTGTTGTAACTTTAGTGTACATTGTCATATCTGCCCAAACTTTCTCAGATTTGACAAGGGTCCAGGCCTGAGGACATCTACACACCAAAATTGACTTTTGGTCATAGCGCTCCCCCGCTGGCAACAGGAAATCCACCTTATATGACAAAGTTACATGAAACTTGTGTGTGGTCTACATGTGATACTGAGCTGACCCCTATACTTTAACCAAGCCCATGTACTCTGGCCCTTTTTAAGGATTTTGAACCGTTTAAGGTACAGTCTTGTGTGAGGTATCATTGAACTCAGCAGAGAGTTCCTTCTTTATTGGTGATGGTTTGGCCCGTCCCCTATGCTTAAGCCACGCCCCTTTCATAACTGGTGACCCATTTAAGGTAGAGTCTTGTGTGAGGTATTATTGAACTCAGCAGTTTATTTTTGATTGATGGTTTGTCCCGCCCCCTATGCTGTAGCCACACCCCTTTTTTATAACTTATGGCCCGTTTGATGTAGACCCTTGTGTGAGGTATCATTGAACTCAGCAGAGAGTTCCTTATTCATTGGTGATGGTTTGGCCTGCCCCCCAATGCTAAAGCCATGCCCCCTTTCATAACTGGTGACACTTATGTGAGGTATCAATGAACTCAGCAGAGACTTCCTTTATTATTGGTAAAGGTTTGCCCCAACCCCTTTGCTTTGGCCACGTCCCCTTTCACAGCTAATGAACTGTATGACGTGGAGTCTTGTGTGAGGTATCATTGAACTCAGCAGGGAGTTTCCTTTTCATTGGTGATGATTTGCATTGTCTGAGTGCCGTGCAAATGCACGGTTAGGAGCGGCGTCTGCCAGTAACCCCGACGCACGCAGAGGCGCGAGGGCCTGTCCATCGCTGCTTGCAGCTTTAATTGTATTTTGTGTCTGCTAAGAGGCACAAAAAAGAATATGTCCCCAAAATTGCTGTTTTAGCTAACTGGGAGCTATGGGTATTAGCTGCAGCAACTCCAGTTTGCTAGGACCGATTCTGTTTTTTTTTTTTTTGCTATCGACAGTACTCACATATTTATAGCGATCAAGATTAACGTAAAAATTGCACGGAGTTCTCCTTTTAAAGCAGCATTGTAAGAACTAACGATCATTCGTAGTTCTTGCTGTGCAGACACAATAAAAAAGGGGGGTTCTTGGAACGCAATTCAGAGAACTATGTAAAAGTTTCCCCAGTCCGAAAAATGCCTTTAGAAACCAAGCTTCTCTGACAGAGCATGGACTCGATAGTGTTCCGCTCAGTACATACTGTATCCTGGTCAATATTCTCCAAAGACCAAATGTAAGAGAAGCGTTTGTGTATGTGAAACATGGATATGGTTCTGTAGAGTTAATTTCTGCTTGATCTGACGGCCGCACTGAGTGTGTCCCGCCAGCAACACTTGCAGTCGGGAAAAGCAAATAACATCTATCCATCTTTATTGGGAGGGAACGAGAGGAACTGGGAAGAAGGGAGAGAAGCCGAGAGATGATGATGATGATTGTGTGAGCTCTGTGATGGTTACTGTTGGGCTGATCCAATCTACCTCTGCCTGCGTCATTCCGATCTTCTTCTCTTCGGATTTCTTGTTTGTTATTATTTTTTACAGCACTTAACGTAGGATATCTCTCTTGTTTCTTTGTGTCTCATCTTTTTTGCTCTCTCTCCTGTCCAGGTGTCCCCTCCCCTCTGAGCGCCAGGCCCGTCTGGAGGCGGTGCGGGAAGTCTTCTTGGCCGCCTACAGCTCCACTGTTGGCCTCAAGTCGTCAGCGCCCAGCCCCTCTGGCGCCATCACCGGTCTGCTGGAGCAGTTTGCCCGTGGGGTTGGCCTCCGGGGCACCAGCGCCATTGTCTAACCCTCTCAGTGTGACTTCAGACCGTCCTTCTGCTTCCATCCATCCATCTATCTATCCATCCACAGTCGATGCAACATGCCTGAACTGGAGGACAATAAAGTGCCAAACCTCTCTGTTCAATTGTGAAGCATTGATTTTTACCTTTGATTTTGTTTTCAAACCTTACATGCTTAGATAAAAAAAAAAATCTCTGCTGCTCCAACTTTTCTTTGAACTTTTAATCTTCCATGTTGAGTTCATCAGTCATATTCAGGGACGGAAATGGTTTCAGCCACAGTATCAAAAAGGGATATAAAGAAGGCTTTCTAATTGCTGAAATGTAAATGGCTGAATATGGGGTCTGTCCCTGTAACAGGCAGAATATAAACACTTATTTCTTCCTCTGTTCTTCCTCACCTGTTCCTAATTTTCCAAACTCCCTTCAGAGCCCTTCCAGTGACCTCCTTTCTCCCCTTAGACCACCTGGTCAACACTGTGTGAAATGGCCAGATTTAAGGTTTCGGCAAGTTTCAGAAACTGCTGGATGCAGCGCAGGTTCCTACACTGTTCCATGATCCAACGAGCACTTTGTTTGAAGCATACTGAAACCTTTAATCTTTAGTGTGTCATCTGGAAACATCTAAAGGCAAAAGTGTTCATAGATGTTAAGAATGGTCAAACCTGAAGGCTGGGAGAAAAGCCAGTATGGACTAGGCATGGGCCGGTATATGATTCCGACGGTATGATAACCTTCAGCAAAAATATCACGGTTTCACGATATTGCGGTATTGCAATTACAGCTTTAACATGTTTATTTTTATTTTTTGAAATGTCTGGTTTTCCCCCATTGAACACAATGTATTTTATTTTTAAACACACTGCACACTGACAGGGAGAGGGATTACTAAACTGCAGTTTATCTCCTTGACCACTCATGAAAAACAGCTCATACCTTAGGAACGGTATGACAGAAAATGCTAGTGGTTTTGAAACCTTGACTTTTTCAAGTCGCAGTGTGCCTTGAAACCGGTAACCGGCCCATACCTAGTATGGACAGAAGGGCCAATTACAGCCACCTGCGAGAAAGATAGGCAGCCAGCCTATCCTTTAACTAGGTAACTTTCAAGTTCTGTGATATTTTCTTCATTTTCATAAAATAAGTTTTGATGATTCAACATGGACAGGATCAGCTAGCTGTCGTTTCACCTCGCCAGTCCGTCTTCATATCCTCCACCTGAGTCCATATCCGGTCATTTTTTCTTCAGTAGCACTGACATGGTAGCACAAGCCACTGAGCCTGGTGGTAGCCGATCTGTCAACCGGAGGCCTTTTCAGTGTTTCAGGAGTCCAGTGAAGCGAGGTCCACGGGACTCCTGCCAGTGCTGAGTTTTCTGCCCAGCTAGGATCACACCAAGCTTGGTCAAAAACGTGTGTGTCTTCTTACAGGTCGCACTTGGACAAATATTTTTACCTGAGCTACTTTTGGGTAGATTCACACTTTGAAGTCATTTTCTTGTTCTTTTCTGTTGCCAAACGGTTTTGACGGCTGCTATACCTCAGGATGTTTTGTTGTGCCTTTTTTTTTATCTTCAGCTGGGTGAGATCTCTACTTCTTCTGGTCCAGTTTCAGGTGTATTTCTGTTTCTTAAATGATTGTAAGAGCTTGGGGGTGTGCAGCTGGTTGTTGATGAAAGGTTTGACTGTAGAGCATTAGCAGTGATAGCTTCCCCTTTATTACTCACCTGGTAGCAAGATTCTAAGTATGTTTGTTGTACTGTATCATGAAGCGGTCGAGTCTTATAAACACCCCTGATATGGTCGATGTGATGATGAGCAAGATTTTAATTTCTGCTTTTGAAAAAGACTGTAGGAGAAGAGGATTTTATTGGTTTAAGGAATAATTTTAGTAGGAATTTTGGGAAATGCATTTATTCACTTTCTTTCTGATAGTGATTGACAGATTAGCATAAAGACAGGGAAGGAAACCGATAGCTTAGCTCTGTTTTAAAGTTTAGAGTCTGTTTAAATGTGCATACCAACACCTCAAAAGCTTAACTGCCATGCTGGTTTGTTGAAGCCAAGTATGATATGTGTTGTATATATGTCATCATTTTTCGAGGTCTTATCTGTATTTTTCAGATTGAACATAGGCTAGCTATTGCCCCCTGTTTCTAGCCTTTATGCTAAGCTAGGCTAACCACTTCCAGACTCCGGCTCTGTACTTATAGCACAGACATAAAAGATGACTTGAATTTCACAGCTTATTCTTAGAAAGAATTTGAATAAGCACATTTCCTAAAATGTTCAACTGCAGAATTTAGTGTTCTGCTTGCCAAATATAAGCCAAATTCTGCTTTGTTTGTACCACAGAAACACATTTGCTAAGCTGTTATTAAAGCACAGGAGGTGTCATCCTTTTCTTGATGCATTAAGGAGTTTGTGAGCATGTGGTTCATGTATCAGTTCTCTGCATGGGCTGTCAGAGTGCTTCCATGTCAGTGACATAATCTGTCCAACGCATGGCCTCATCTCCCTCTCCGCTTTCAAGCTTTCTTTTTAAGCTATCTTTCCTGAAAAGGAGTTCTAATTCAGTCAAGGTTACATATAATTTGTTTTTATTTTGGCATCATTTCATCTATTCTGTCTGCCTGTAGCTGTTAAGCAGCCAATCACAGGACCATTGCAATAACATTTTCAAATTGCTGAAAAGAGTCAGGAGTCATTAGAGTCAGTAAGAATTTCTCATCCGGGTTTACTTCAGATACGTGTCACGTTTTCACTCATTGGTTTCGTATGACATCCTCCAAGTTTATCTCCATACAATGTTTTACAAACTCACTTGTATTTCAGAATCTGATCAAAATGCTGCAATGCACTCGTTCCGATGTTCTCTGTATAAAGACTTCTTCTTTGTACAGTTGATGCATTTTTAAGTAATTCTACTTTTGTTTTTTGTTATAAATTGCTTGTAATTGTTGGCAGGTGACAGGCCACAATGAAAGATGAACGGAGCAGGGAATAAACAAAAAACAAACCTCTTGTGTCTTCCTTATTTCTTTCTTGTTCTAATGAATGCGAATGATAATCTCAGTAGCTTGTATTGGTCATCATCCATTGTGAGATATATGCAGGGCTTAATTTGCGCCAGAACATGTTCGGGCACCTCCAACGTTGGATCCGGAACCTTTTTTATTGGATCCGGCACCTCCTGTGTCACTATGAAAAATGAATTGCCTAAATGAAAAAAATAAATTACTGTTTGTGTAGTGTTCAATGTTGTTATCTTTTTTGTTAGTCTTTATTCCCCATTGAAGTTCCACAAAAATGTCATGTTTGCATTTTCAATGCGTTTTGAGGTGAATTTTCAGGGTTTGAGGGAGGGGTGGGGGGGACGGAGGGGAGGCACTTCAAGTGACACATGCGCTTGAGATTGGTTGAGATTGCCGTTAGCCTCGTTTCACTCGGGAAAAATGTCGAAAAGACAACAAAGTTTGCTTAACTTTTTCAAATACGCTGGTCAGTCGGATCCCAAACAATTGTTTCCGCCGATCAAGAATGTGGAGACATTACATTTCGTACCCATGCAGTGCATGTTCTGAAATTAAAATAAACATTGCCCTGATGTACACACAGTGTTGTTTAGGCTTTTTAGTCAGAGAAGCTACATAGGCAGTGTCTTTATTTATTTTTTTTGTTCCAACCCCCGTTTTGAGTCGCCGGATACACCCCTGCTCTGCGCTCCGGGACCCCGCACTTTACAAATTAAGCACTGGATATATGAACTACTTCATAGGTAGGACCTCTACGTACAGTTTAGCAAATGAAAATTCTATGTCAAATGTAATGTGATTGCATAAAGCACTTACACAACTGGATGCTTAAAATTCCCACTTGGTACTTCTGATCAAATTTGCTTGTGTTGCGCTAAATAAATTGCCATCACTTAATAGGACAACAGGAAACTGCTTTCTGTTGTTAAATTCTGTCTTCGCCCCTTTAAATGCTGAGGTCACTTTTGCTGGCCAGATGCCTTTTCTTAATTGGCATGTTCTGTTTTATTTAGACAGTGACAGAGAGTGAGGGGAAGACCTGCAGCAAAGGGCCCTGAGCTAGACGATTCATTTATTTCCTCATGACTAATTTATTAATGACTCAGCATCATCTGTAATAGAGAAAATAATCACTTCATCTGATGTTTAAAGTGAATAAAACAACTTTGCCAGCCTGCTTTCTGGAGTTCCACAACTATACATATCTGTGACGGGGTGACTGTTTTGGACTCATGCATGTGCATGTTTTAAGTCTGGTAAGAGAAGTAAAGGGCATTGTTGTGTGGCCGGAGGCTGGCTTCTGTTTGTGCTCCCTAGGCGAGTGGCGTCCCGGGGGAGGTTTGGCGACGAGCTGGAACAGTGGACAGCAGCGGTGAAGGAAGCAACGCCGCCAGCCAGAGTAAGGGAAACCACATGGATCAGCTAAATACCCTCTACATTTTCTTCTGTATCGTTTTCAAAGGATCCCTCTTTTTGATGGAATATTTTTAGCCTGCGTTTTTACCCTGGTTGACCTTTGGTTTTGGTATTTCCTATTATCAGAGTGACACACTCTTAGTTTTTTTTTTTATCCTCTTAAGGATCCAGACTGCAACTGTTGGTAAGCCTGAGAGACAGCAAGTACAAGGACTGTTAAGAAACCAACACCATACGTGACTTTGGGCTGGTTTTATTATTTGCTTTATTCTAATCTGTGAACGTTTAATCCCGATTTGTGTTTTTTTTACTCTGCTCACCCATGATTTTTTGAACCTGAGTAGCCTTTTTATGGAGTCCTAGGCTTCTTTTAGTCTGGAAGAACCGGTGGTAGCAAGAGCTACGCTGTTCGCACAGCAGGGCTGTGGAACCCTATTGTTTTTTTAAAGATTATTATTTTTCTTCTCCGCCTAAACTCTGGCTACAGCCTAAACCATATATGGTGGGGGGTGCCATTTTCAGGACTGGTCCAAAACTCTGCAAGGACCTCAGACAAAAAAACTTCCACCACTAGGTGGCGCTATAGCAGAGATACACGTTTGGCCCTATAAGTCCCAAACCGTACATCACACATAAAAAAATACACATATCCACCTGGATCCAGCTGAATCTCCTGATATAGGCCACGCCCATTTCCGCCTAGACTTTTATGTGTGAAAAATCGCAATTTCTCTAAAACCTACTTTTTCGATCTCCTCCTAGACCGTGCGACCGATTGGCACGAAATTTGGCAGGTAGCATGATGGGCCTGACAAAAAGTTAATAAAAAGAATTTTGATAGGATAAAAATTGCTAATATTACGCACAAACAAATTTGTGTAGCTAACTATGAAAACACCAACTTTGCCATATCTTGGCCAAAATAAATGCTATCAACTCCAAACTTTAGATTCTTGTTTGCCATGACCCGCTGAAGGTCCCCCACACGTTTTATGAAAATTGGTCACTAGGGGGCGCTACAAGTACAGAAAGTGTATATCTCATGAACGGCTCATCCGATTTTTACAAAATTTGATGGGTACCATCTAGGGCCACTCCTGAAGCCAACCCTAGAGTGGGGTACTGAGGAGTAAAAGTGGGCGTGGCCTATGGGACCCACGTCTAAATTTACCACTTACACTAATGTGAACAACTTTAAATTCACAGGGTAGAAGGAAAATGGGCGATGGACCACACCTACCAAAAATAACACATGTGGACCACTAGGTGGCGCTATAATGTTTTTTTGCCTTTAACTCCCACATTACACATTAGAAATCCTTACATCCACGTCTTCCTTGAATCAAGCTGAATCACATGATATAGGCCACGCCCATTTCCACTCAAAAGTTTTTTTTGCAATATCGCGCAATGTGCAAAAAACAACTTTTTCAAACTGGTCCTAGGCCGTGTGACGGATCAGCACAAAACCTGGTACGTAGCGTCTCCAGATGGGCCTGACCAAAATTTACTCAAAGAATTTTGCTACTTTAAAGTGTGCGCATTTGACGACCAAACACATTTTCCTATTTTTAGGGCCCGAGCGCCGACAGCGGCGAAGGCCATATTGGAACTGAAGGAATTATTATTAGGGCCTGAGCCCGAAGGCCCTATGGGAACTGAAGGAATTATTATTATTATTTTCCCGGCAAATGAATTGCCTTTTTGAGGGGCTTAACATATTCAAAAACTCACCAAATTTGGCAGTCGCATCAAGTCTGGTGAAAATTTACGTACTTTAAGGGTTTCGGGAATAGGCGCACAAAAATGGCTCGCTAGCGCCCCCTACAAAGTTAAAAGAATTTAGCCCCTGCAGTACGTTTTACGTAGACTCACGAAACTTGGTACACATATGTATCATGGAGCACAGAAAACGTCATTGGAGCCATACCCTAAACCCAACAGGAAGTCCGCCATTTTTAATTGAATGTTCAAAATTTGTGTTATTTCGATGTCGTACTTTAACGAACTCCTCCCAGAGATATCATCCGGTCAACTTCAAATTTGGTCTGTACCATCTTAAGACGTTAAAGATGAAAAGTTGTTAAAAGAAAAAAATTTCGTCATAGGGCGTGGCTGTGGCGGGGCGGCCATTTTGTGCATTTCGCCATCAAAAAAGGAAGTGGGTGTAACTTGAGTGTACAGTGTCCAATTGGCTCAAAACTTTTCAGGATTCATAAGAGTCCAACCCTGAGGACAAATAAAGGCCAGTATTTACTTAAAGTCATAGCGCCCCCTAGTGGCAACAGGAAGTAGGCCTAAAAGTCAAGGTGCTATACTTTAACAAACTCCTCCTAGAGATTTTATCCGGTGGACTTCAAACTTGGTCTGTATCTTCTCAACACTTTAAAGATGAAAAGTTATTAAAAGAAAAACTTTTCGTCAAATGGTGTGGGCGTGGCGGCCATTTTGAGTGTTTCACAATGAACAAAGAAATTGTTGTAACTTGAGTGTACGTTGTCCTATCTGCCCGAAATTTCTCACGATTGACAAGGGTCCAGGTCTGAGGACACCTACAGGGCAATATTGACTTTTGGTCATATACCCCCCGCTGGCAACAGGAAATGCGCCTTATATGACAAACATCATTCGATTTACATGAAACTTACAATGTGTGGTCGACATGTGATACTGAGCCGCCCCCTCTACTTTAACCACGCCCACTTACTCAGGCCACGCCCCCTTTCATAACATTTGAACCGTTTAAGGTAGAGTCTTGTGTGAGGTGTCATTGAACTCAGCACAGAGTTAATTTTTAATTGGTGATGGTTTGACCTGCCCCCTAAGCTTTAGCCACGCCCCCTTTTATAACTAATGACCCGTTTGGTGTAGACCCTTGTGTGAGGTATCATTGAACTCAGCAGAGACATCATTATATATTGGTGATGGTTTGACCCGCCCCCTAAGCTTTAGCCACGCCCCCTTTTATAACTAATGACCCGTTTGATATAGACCCTTGTGTGAGGTATCATTGAACTCAGCAGAGACTTCCTCCTTCATTGGTGATGGTTTGGCCCGCCGCCTGTGCTTAGTCACGCCCCCTTTTATAAATGGTGACCCGTTTATGGTAAAGTCTTATGTGAGGTATCAATGAACTAAGCAAAGACTTTCTTTTTAATTGGTAAAGGTTTGCCTCGACCCCTATGCTTTGGCCACGTCCCCTTTCACAGCTAATGAACTGTATGACGTAGAGTCTTGTGTGAGGTATCGTTGAACTCAGCGGGGAGTTCCCTTTTCATTGGTGACGATTTGCTGAATCTGAGTGTCGCGCAAATGGACGGTCGCAAGGACCGGCGTCCGCCGGTAACCCCGATGCGTGCAGAGGCGCGAGGGCCCGTCCATCGCTGCTTGCAGCTTTAATTATTATTATTATTATTATTATTACTATTATTATTATTATTATTATTATTATTATTATTATTTTCTGCAAGTAAATTGGCTTTTTGAGGGGCTTAACATATTCAAAAACTCACCAAAATTGGCGGGCACATCAAGTCTGGCGAAAATCTACGTATTTTAAGGGTTTCGGGAATAGGCGCACAAAAATGGCTCGCTGGCGCCCCCTAGAAAGTTTAAAAAATTGAGCCCCTGCTGTGCGTTTAAGAAGAAAAGAAAGAAGAAAAACTTTTCGTCATAGGGCGTGGCCGTGGCGGTGTGGCCATTTTGTGCGTTTCGCCGCCGAAACAGGAAGTGGGTGTAACTCACAGGGCAAAATTGACTTTAGGTCATAGCGCCCCCCACTGGCAACAGGAAATGTGCTTTATATGACAAACATCATCCGATTTACATGAAACTTATAATGTGTGGTCTAAATGTGATACTGAACCGCCCCCTCTACTTTACTCTAAATAAGAGTATGACCATCATTTCAATTTTGTTAACTTCAAGGACACCCATGCAGGAATCAAGAAGAGAACAAGAGGGAGGCCAAAGTGAAGAAAATGATAGTGAGACAGCCCTAGTCAGTGACAGTTTTCCAGTGAGGCCTGAAACATCATCTGAGAGTGCAGTAGTACCAGCAGTGATTGTCAACGAGGAGTTGGATCGCAAAGAAACAGACAGTGGTTTGTCATCACAATAGTGTTACTATAAGATTGTGTGTAACTGAAAAGTCAATAGAAAGATAACACCTGTAAGATATAATTAGATAAGATAATACAGTTACAGACAATAACATGCACCTGGGTTTTTCTATTTTTCTAATATTTAGTTTTTGTTCAGAATGCTGTAGGGTCTCATGTTTTATCAGTGAAGTGAACCAAATTTTCCTCCTGTTCTGTAGAGTGAGAGGATATCTGTATCTGAAGGTAACATGCCAACTCACAACTTGTCTCTCTGGAATAGATAACTTTATTGTTGTTGTTTGTTTAGAATGGAAGCGTATTAAAGAACCCACTCAAGCTGCCAAAGTTTTCAAAGAGAATCTGCTAAGGGAACATGCAACTGGGAAACCACTTAGAATGAAGATGGATGTAAGGGACTCTGAAGAGGACAGGGAACGGGAACTTCTCTTATTCTATAAACAGCAGCAAGAATATGGGCATGTACTCTGGTTGGTAAGTAATATAAAGTTTATAATATAAATACATCAGTACAGTTTTATACCACTCAAGTAACTTATATGGAATTGTTAAATGGGAGAATGGAATGCAAAAAATTATATAATTGATGAAAATGTGTTTTGTATGTATATTGTGCACAGTATACTCTAATTATGTGGAAGAATCAATATTAAGGATGCCATTCTAGAATTTTGACTTTTTTTTTTTTTTTTTTTTCCTCGCTTGTTAAATGTTACCTGTATTAGTCTGCCACTGTTTTTCCACTGTGTTATTATCAGTATTTTATTTCAGGTGATGTTGCTATCGGAGAGGGAGTGATACGGTACTTTATGACAACAATCATATCCAAACTCCAGTTTGGATTCAGTCTAGATCTTGGTAAGTATCTTACTATTTTGAAGGTTAATATGATGTAATTTTTTAAATGTATTTAAGAGGTTAATTGTTGTGACTTTATCCCCTGCTCTCTTGGTACTTTACAGGAGGAATGGGCCGAACACTGCTATTTGAGGGTGAACCTGACCATCTTGTTCCAGCAGCATCAGAGGCACTTATTGAAAGCAACTTCTTCCGGGTTGCAGGAAGGATGTTGGCCCACACCTTTCTGCATGACGGTCCCTGTGTCACAGGATTAAGTCCTGCTGTAATTCATGTACTGTTCAATGGGGACCCTGAAATGGCAACTGTTGCTACAGAAGACTGTCCTGATCTGCACATCAGGAGCATCATAAAACTGGTATGTAACATAAAAGAAACGTTGCCTTATAAAAAATATTGCTTGGGCAGATATAATGACTTGTATGGTCTTAATTCTAGCTTGAACATGAAGAACTTACATCGGAAGAGGAGGACTCAGATTTCAGATCTTTCCATGTCTTGGGATCTTCCGGCAGTCACTGAAACAAATCGGAGATGGCTACATAACAAACTTCTACTCCATGCAGTGAGTTCCTGCTGATTAAGTGACAGAATTCATTGCTGTACTTGTTGAAATTATAGAATGTGTTGTGAACCCTGGCTTGTTATGTTAACACGAGAGTTTAAGTTTAAGTACTAGAGTTTTAATGGATTTCATGAAGCACTTTATTGTGCTTTTATGAACATTTTCCCTGCGGGGTTAAGGATTTGGGCTGTAATATGGGTCGTTCTGTGTCTTAGGTCGTTGGGAGAACCATGCGCCAAATTAAACAGTTGAGAAAGGGACTGAAAGATGTGATGGTATGGCCCCTGCTAACATCTAGGCCAGATGTTGTCCTACTTCTTTTCCCCAAAATGGCTTCAATGACTGAGCTGGTTATTTTTCCATTTTCCAAGAATGTGATCTGCATATTCCTTTACCAAAATAAGTTCTCCCTTTTAAAATAATTACAATTTTTGTTTTCTTTAAGATGCTTCTAGAAAAAAATCACATGGCCAGTTGAAGACAGTGATGATGAAGACTTTGACTTGGACTCCACCTGCCGCATCACTGGCTTTCTAAGGATGTTCATTGACATTTTGGGTTGGCTAGGAGATGCTTCCTCCTGAACTGAGAGTGGAGATTTCTGTGAGAACCCTTCCTACGTCCTCCACATGCTTTGAAACACTAAAGCTGCCAGCTCATTTCAAAATCTACATGGACTTTGAGAAAGCACTTGTCGCTGCCATAAAAAGCACTGGATTTGGGCTTGTTTAAGTTTTTTTTCAGACAGATGTCAATGCATACACTGTTGAGATGAATAGACACAAGTTCAGTGTCTTTGAAAACATTAACACACCTTGCAGTAGTTGACCATTTTTTTTATTCTACATATTTTTTCCATTTACTGAAATCAAACAGTTCTGCACCTTCAGTGCTAACGGTACAGCATTCATGTTAGTCATTCTGTGGACCATAATGAGACAGGAAGCTTCAAAGTCAAGTTTTTAAAAAAAAAAAAGGACTTTTATTTTTTTTCCTCCTTTTTTTTTTTTTTTTTTTTTTTCAAGGAAAGCAAACTTCAGTTTTTCCTTGCTTGTTCTAACACAACAAATACAAACATGGGTTGGACATCAGTCTGCTAAGATTCTTGATAACACTTCCACAGTCTCTACATATAGTCTAAGTGCATCAGTAACAGAAACTCCTGGAGCTGGCAAAATTGCAACCTCTTCATCTGAGAGCTCACAGGCCAGCAGAACCTCGGGGACTGACACAGTACCTCCAGGAAGGCTGTGAGGTCCGTTCCAGTCGATCCCATACTCTTCAGGAACCTGAATGGATGACAAGCATAATCAATCTTGTACTTAAAACTAGTTTGACATGTCATTACACAAGATTGTTATTTTTTGTCACCAAGTCGGTGAGAAATTAAATGTTAGTTATTAAATTCAGTTTTGTAAAATAATAAAGCTGTGTGTAGTATGCACTGTAGAAACTACAGCTCACAGGTTGATCTTTGAAAGCTCGGGAGACTTTAAAGAGACAATCTATAATAAATGTTTCATTTAAAGTACCACATTTAGCACAATTTTTTTTCTCCCATAATTCCTTTGGGTTAACAATTTTAAAAAAGTGTTTAAAGTTGATCGTTCTTTAACCTCAGTAGGATCCTCCTCAGGGCCTTGCTCTCTGTAACGTCTCCAGAGTTGCTGTGGTGACTGATTCCTTTCAGTTATAAGACCATGAAAGTTCCAAGCGTCTCGGAAAGAGTCTAGATTTTGCTGAATCAGTGGAAGGAAGATCCGGTGCAGAGCGAAAAGATGGACTTCATTGTCTGGATTCAGTGTTCCCTGATCTTCCAATGAAGTGAAGATCTGATAGAAGAGGTCCAGGGCATATTCGTAAACATCTCTCCACATCCTCTCTATTCTGTGTTTAGGACAAAATTGACAAATTGTTAATTTATGTGACATATGCTAAAGTACATTAAACTGGTATGTTAGTTGTGTGAGCCTAGTTGCCAAACACATTTATTTAACGCTGATTGTGGACGCTTCTGCCTGTGATGTGTGAATTCCTGTCGGTACCTCTGCTTCTGATCATGAATTCTGCTACATCTGCATTCTCCCACCCTTTATCAGACCGTACCCTTGATGGCAGCCCACGCTGCTCAACAGCGGCGATAAAGCTCTGTAAGACCGTATGAGCTCTATTATTGCCAGCCACAGTCAGGTAGACCACTAAACGACTGAATCCATCCACCCCACCATGGACAACAAATCTCCACCTGTTGTGAACAGATGAAAAAATACAACTTTATTGTAAAACAATTGTAATGAAACATCTAGAAAGATGCATTGTTTATCTGCTAATATCACTGACATGATGAGCTTATTGTGGCCATCTATATGCCACAAAGAGTTCGGGCCAGGAACAGAATACTGCCGTCGCCTTAATACACGCAGCCTCAGACGTCTCATGTAGACTCCCTCTGCATCGACTCTGCGTAAAGACTCTTGCAGTCTTGAGACTGAGGGGAGGAAATTAAAATGAATAACCACACACTCACTGGCTACTTATTTTGAGGATATAGTGGTGTCATAATAAAATACATAATGTGTGTAAAACAGTCAACTATAACAGAACCACCACAGCCTCAAAAATGTACTGTACTGTCAGATATGGTCCCTATTAATATAGAGAGAGATCCCACATGATCGAACAGACATGACCTGAGATTTTTCGCCTCCTATGATTATATCCTTTTCTATGATTATATTATACCCTTTACGGCAGGGGCGGGGGCACATCCGGACAGCTGAGAATATTACTGTCAGGTATTGTTCCACCTCTATTAAACAGGAGGCTAAAAATCACAAGACATGTCTATCCTGATGACCCAAGTCACCGGTCCTGAAATGTGTGTTTCTTTTCTATTATACACATTCTACATCTCAGAGGCGACGTCTTTCCACTAGCGGGCTTCCTTCACCTTTCAAAGGGGCAGTGCTCCGAATTAAAAATACAATTAAATAATGCCCATATTATTATACTCCCTTGGAACACGCACACCTCTTGCATTCAGATGACCACGCATTAGCTTGTAGCCGGTGTGTGGATGACTTCTGTGAATTTCACTTACAATACGGTCTAACTCCTCATTATTCACAGCTGAATAAAGATCTGTCTTTCTGCACAAACAAGAAAAACACATCAAGTAATGTTACCTTAAACATAATATTCTTTCCGAGTGTATGAGAGTGGCAATTCATAAACAGAAAACTCATGAATTTAGTGTAAATACCTTAAACTGTATTGGTGCATGCACCTCCTGATGGTCCTCTTTGACACTCCGAACATCGCTGCAATTTGACCAGCGGGAACTCCACAAAGAACTTGATGCTCCAGAACTGCACTCGGTATGTCAAATGGCAAACGCCCCGGTCCCTGTGTGTGTTGGGCCTGATGCGCCCTGGTACCAGATAAGCAGTGGACAACTTCTTCTAGATTTGCAATCACTCTGTGGTCGATATCTTCATCGGAAAGTGCGGAAATGACTCCAACAACTTCAATAAGTTCCTCTGCTTTGCTAGCTACATGCCCTGGGTCAGCAGGTCCTGCTTCTACATCCTCTGCTAAGTTTAAAATGTCTCTCACCAACTCCCTGGAAATAACACATTTATGTATTTAATTCTAATTTTAATTAATGAATGACACATTTAAGTAATTATTTAATGGTGTATTTATTTATTTAATTGTGGCACTTTCAGTCCTCCATATGTTAAGAAATTAAAGATGAAAAGTTGTTAAAAGAAAAAATTTCGTCATAGGGCGTGGCCGTGGCGGCCATTTTGTGCGTTTTTTCCGCCGAAACAGGAAGTGGGTGTAATAGTTGTAACTTGAGTGTACGTTGTCGTATCTGCCCGAAAATTGTCACAATTGACAAGCGTCCACGCTTGAGGACACCTACAGGGCAAAATTAACTTTTGGTCATAGCGCTCCCCGCTGGCAACAGAAAATGCGCTTTATATGACAAACATCATCTGATTTACATGAAACTTATGTGTGGTCTACATGTGATACTGAGCTGTCCCCTCTACTTTAACCACGCCCACTTACATAATATTTGAACCGTTTAAGGTAGAGTATTGTGTGAGGTGTCATTGAACTCAGCAGAGACTTCCTTATTCATTGATGGTTTGGCCCGCCCCCTAAGCTTTTGCCACACCCCCTTTTATAACTAATGACCCGTTTGATGTAGACCTTTGTATGAGGTATCATTGAACTCAGCAAAGACTTCCTTCTTCATTGGTGATGGTTTGGCCCGCCCCCTATGTTTAAGCCACGCCCCCTTTCATTAATGCTGACCCATCTAAGGTAGAGTCTTGTGTGAGGCATCATTAAACTCAGCAGAGACTTCCTTTTTAATTTGTGATGTTTGACCCGCCCCCTATGCTTTAGCCACGCCCCTTTTCACAGCTAATAAACTGTATGACGAAGAGTCTTGTGTGAGGTATCGTTGAACTCAGCGGGCAGTTCCCTTTTCATTGGTGACAATTTGCGGTGTCTGAGTGCCGCGCAAATCCATGGTTGCAAGGAATTGCGTCCACCGGTAACCCTGACGCACGCCGAGGCGCGAGGGCCCGTCCATCGCTGCTTGCAGCTTTAATTATTAGGGCCTGAGCGTCGACGGGCTTAATATATTCAAAAACTCACCAAAATTGGCGGGCGCATCAAGTCTGGCGAAAATTTATGTATTTTAAGGGTTTCGGGAATAGGCGCACAAAAATGGCTCGCTAGCGCCACCTAGAAAGTAAAAATAATTTAGCCCCTGCTGTGCGTTTAACGTAGACTTAAGAAATTTGGTACACATATGTAACATGTCAAGATGTATAAAAAACTTAATTAGAGCCCTACCCTATACCCAACAGGAAGTCCGACATTTTGATTTCAATGTTAGAAATTAGTGCGATTTTGACCATTTCAACACTTATCAAGCACACAGATAATGGACCCACGAGGCACGACTCAGAATGTAAAATACAATAGTTTATTTATCAACAAATAAACTCAGCAACAGTGTCCAATAAACGACAGGCAATAGGGAAAAATCCAGGAGACAGGCAAAGTCCAAAAATCCGGGAAATCCAAAAACAACAGGTAACAGGAACACGGGGAAAACGCTCAAAAGCTGGACACATGGCAACAGACAATCTCGCACTGGAGAGAGGGGGAGACAGAACTTAAATACACAACTAAATTAGACACAGATGCAACACATTAGGGCGGGACAGGTAATCACACAAGCTGGAAAGAAACTAACAGGAAATAAAACAGACAACCTTCAAAATAAAACAGGAAGTTGAAGACAAAACAGAAAATGTAATACAAACTAAAAACCATAACTTGACACAGGGATAAAACATGACAGTACCCCACCCTTAAAGGCCGACCCCAGACGGCCCAGGATCTCCAGGATGCAACCGGTGGAAGTCCTGAATGAGTTCAGGATCCAGGATATTGCTGGTGGAAACCCAAGATCTCTCCTCAGGCCCGTACTCCTCCCAGTCCACCAGATATTGATGACCCCGTCCCCGTCTCCTGACGGCCAAAAGTTTCTTGACAGTATAGACGGGACCACCATCGATGATGCGCGGAGGAGGTGGAGCAGGAGTCTCGGGCACCAGCTGACTCTCCCGTACTGGCTTCACTCGACTGATATGAAACGTCGGATGTACCCTCATGGTCCTGGGAAGTTTCAGACTCACAGCAACAGGATTAATAACTTTCTTGACAGGGAACGGGCCAACAAAACGGGGTGCCAACTTACGGCTTTCGACGCGGAGAGGAATATCCCTGGTCGACAGCCAAACCTTCTGCCCCTCCGTGTAAGTAGGAGCTTTGGACCTCCGGCGATCTGCAAACTTCTTATATTGGGAAGAATTGTGGAGCAAAACTTGTCGTGCCCTGGTCCACGTCCGCCGACAACGGCGAACTAACGCCTGAGCGGATGGTACTCCCACCTCTTGTTCCAGAGCCGAAAACAGTGGTACACACACTGGAATGGAGTGAGGCCGGTGGAAGAGCATGGCAGAGTATTGTGGGCGTATTCTACCCAGATGAGCTGTTTACTCCAACCAGCAGGATTCCTGGATGATAGACAACGGAGACCTACTTCCAACTCCTGGTTCAAACGTTCGGTCTGCCCATTGGATTGTGGATGATACCCTGAAGATAAGCTCACAGTGGCGCCGAGCAGATTGCAGAACGCCTTCCAGAATCGAGAGATGAACTGGGGTCCCCGGTCCGAAACCACATCCCTGGGAAGTCCGTGTAACCTGAACACATTGGAGAGCATAACCTCCGTCAGCTCCTTGGCGGAAGGTAACTTAGGCAGGGGAACAAAATGAACCATTTTAGAAAATCTATCAACTATGGTAAGGATAGTTGTGTTCCCTTCCGAAGAAGGCAAACCTGTGACAAAGTCTAGAGAAATGTCAGACCAGGGACGAGAGGGCACAGGAAGGGGATGCAGCAATCCGGCTGGAGGTTGGTGAGAAGATTTATTCTGCGCACACACCGGGCAGGCTGCCACATACTCCTTCACAGAATCTCCCATGCCGGGCCACCAGAACCGTTGTTGTACCACGAACGTTGTCCTTTTAACCCCGGGGTGACACGACAGAACACTGGAGTGGGCCCAATGAATGACCTGAGATCTAAGCTCCATCGGAACAAACAGTCAATTTGGTGGACAACCGACCGGGACAAGTAGGTCTCCAGTAGCTTGTCTGACCCTCTCCTCCACCTCCCAAACCACAGCTCCGACCACACAGGAAGCGGGTAGAATGGTCTCTTCAGACTTAGGGGGGGAACCAGAGTCAAACAGTCTAGATAGTGCATCTGGTTTCACATTCTTGGAGCCCGGACGAAATGACAGTGAGAAATTGAATCTGTTAAAAAACAACGCCCACCTGGCTTGCCGAGAATTCAGTCGCTTAGCTGACCGAAGGTACTCCAAGTTCTTGTGGTCAGTCCAAACCAAGAACGGATGCTCCGCCCCCTCCAACCAGTGTCTCCACTCTTCCAACGCCACCTTGACTGCCAACAATTCTCGGTTCCCAACATCATAGTTCCTCTCTGCAGGGGACAGTTTACGAGAGAGAAAGGCACATGGATGGAGCTTACCATGGATGGAGCTTACCATCGGTGGGCAGGCGTTGAGAGAGGACAGCACCCAAGCCAACATTGGAGGCGTCCACCTCCACCACAAACTGTTGGTTGGGGTCCGGCATGGTTAGAATTGGAGCCGTCACGAAGCGTCCCTTGAGAGATTGAAAAGCCGAGTCTGCTTGATGAGTCCACTCGAACCTAGTCTTGGCAGAGGTAAGGACATGCAGAGGAGCAGCAACAGAACTGAAATTTCTGACAAATCTACGATAGAAATTGGCAAACCCCAAAAAACGTTGCACCTCCTTGCGATTGGTGGGGACCGGCCAATCCATGACTGCCTTGACTTTCTCAGGATCCATGCTCATCTCTCCCTCCGCCACCACATATCCCAGAAAGGACACCTTGGGAACATGGAACTCACATTTCTCAGCTTTGACAAATAGTTCATGGTTAAGTAGTCTCAGAAGAACAGCACGGACATGTTGAATGTGCTCAGTCAGATTGCGGGAGAAAATCAAAATGTCATCCAGGTACACAAACACAAAAATATTCAACATATCTCTGAGAACATCATTAACAAATGCTTGGAAAACAGCTGGGGCATTAGTTAAACCAAACGGCATGACCAAATACTCATAGTGTCCACTAGGTGTGTTGAAAGCAGTCTTCCATTCATCCCCCTCCCTTATCCTCACCAGATGATAGGCATTTCTTAAGTCCAACTTAGTAAAAATAGTAGCACCTTGTAACAGTTCAAAGGCAGAAGAAATCAATGGGAGAGGGTACCTGTTCTTTACAGTAATGCCATTAAGTCCACGATAATCAATGCATGGCCGCAAAGACCCATCCTTCTTCCCCACAAAGAAGAATCCTGCACTGGCCGGCGAGGAAGAGGGTCGTATGATCCCAGCCTCCAAAGCAGAATCAATGTAGTCCCTCATGGAACGAGTCTCAGGAGCGGAGAGGGAGTATAACCTCCCCTTAGGAGGAGAAGTTCCTGGCAATAATTCAATGGAACAATCATACTGTCTGTGTGGAGGTAGAGCGGTAGCCCTAGCCTTGTTGAAAACCTCCTTCAGGTCTGCATAGCAGGAGGGAACTGAAGACAGATCAGGAAAATCTCCCTTCATCGTAGTCTCCGGGTCCACAGAGGAAGGATCAGCAATCCCCTCCTCAGCATTCCCAGGTTCGACCTGGGAGGAAACAGGAGCCACCGCCACCCTCGCCAGTGTAGGAACAGGCGAAACATTGTCAGAAAACTCCCTAGGGCAGGACTGAAAACACATACTGGCACAAGCCTCGCCCCACTCCGTAACATCCCCTGATGACCAGTCAATGTGTGGGTTATGTTTGTGGAGCCAGGGAAACCCAAGAATTACCGGGTGGATGGATGCATTTACCAGCAGAAAAACCATAGTCTCAGAATGTTGGTCAGGAAAAGTCAGAGTGACAGGAATGGTTTGGTGGGTTACCTGCCAAAGCAGCCGACCGTCCAGCGCTGTAGCTCTTAAAGGGGCAGACAGGAGAACAGAACCCAGCCCCAACTCTTTAGCCAGGGAACTGTCCATGAGGCTAGCATCAGCCCCCGAATCAATCATCGCCTCAAGGGATCTGGAAAACTCAGCTGAGGATATGGTCACTGGAAACATGGGTCGAGAGGGAGTGTTAGACATAAAAGCACGGCTCACCAGTACCCTCTTCTTTACTGGCGAGCCTGCCCTTTTACCAGACAACGATCAATGAAATGTCCAAGCTGCCCACAATAGAAGCAAGCTCTCTCCCGGAATCTCCTCTGTCTCTCTTCTGTGGACAGTCGGGCCCTCCCCAGTTGCATGGGCTCCTCCCCGGAGTCAGCCTGCGGTGACGTAACAGCCGGCCGACGTAGAGATGAGGAACTTCTGATGCCCGAGAAACCCCTGCTCGGAAGATCCCGCGGAGAATCCTCGGCACCACACCACTCTCTCTCTTGATCGAAGAGCCGTTTGTCGATTTTGATGACCAGGGCGATGAGAGCGTCGAGGTCCTCTGGAAGATCCAGTGCTGCCAGCCGATCCTTCAGCGCACTAGACAACCCACAGAAAAAGGCATCCACTAGAGCTGTCTGGTTCCACCCACTCTCTGCTGCCACCGTGCGGAAATCAATGGCGTAATCTGAAACCCTCCGTCTGCCCTGACGAAGGCTCACCAGAGCCCGAGCTGCTTCTCTGCCCGGAGTGACGTGTTGAAAAATCTGAACAAATGTCTGAGTGAAGAGAGTAAATGAATCACACAGAGGTGAATTCCTTCCCCACTCCGCTGTGGCCCACGCCTCTGCTCGTCCGGTCAGATGAGAAATCAGGTAAGCAATCTTAGCTCTGTCCGTAGGATAGTGAACAGACTGAAGCTCAAAATGCAGTCCACACTGAGTCAAGAAGGCTCTACAGTCACCAGACTCACCGGAGAAGCGTTCAGGCCGGGACAGATGAGGCAGAGCTGAGGAATTGGCAGACGACTGGACCGAGGAAACCACAGCACCCCTTCCGTCCATGGTACCAGCAGATGAAACCGGTTCTGTGAAGCTCTGGGGGGTAGGCGACGTTACAGCAGCTTGAGTGGTTTGAAACTTTGTAGTCATGAAGGAGACTTGCTCACAGACGCTTCTCTGCAGCTCCAGCTGACTCTGTGAGATACTCCTCATCTCCGTTTGAAGAGTGGAAAGCACCTCATCTAACTGATGAAGTCTCAGTCCTTGAGAAAGGATAGCGTTCTGTATTTTACTTGAGTCTGCGGAGTCCATAATTGTGGCGAGATTGTTCTATCAAGCACACAGATAATGGACCCACGAGGCACGACTCAGAATGTAAAATGCAATAGTTTATTTATCAACAAATAAACTCAGCAACAGTGTCCAATAAACGACAGGCAATAGGGAAAAATCCAGGAGACAGGCAAAGTCCAAAAATCCGGGAAATCCAAAAACAACAGGTAACAGGAACACGGGGAAAACGCTCAAAAGCTGGACACATGGCAACAGACAATCTCGCACTGGAGAGAGGGGGAGACAGAACTTAAATACACAACTAAATTAGACACAGATGCAACACATTAGGGCGGGACAGGTAATCACACAAGCTGGAAAGAAACTAACAGGAAATAAAACAGACAACCTTCAAAATAAAACAGGAAGTTGAAGACAAAACAGAAAATGTAATACAAACTAAAAACCATAACTTGACACAGGGATAAAACATGACACTGGATACTTGATCATCTGTGTATCGCCACTGGACAATCGCTACCTCTGGCGAGATAAATGAGAACTGTCGAACATCAAAAGTGTCGCTGAACATGAGCTGTGTGAATCGGGACGGGTCTGTTATGAGTTCAGCAGTCGTCATATTGTTACGCATAGCAAATTTTCCCCACAAACTGTTCAAAATAGATTTATTAGTATTTCTGACTGCTTTGTTAACACATATCTTGGCAGGATCAAGACGTATGCCTTCGCGTACATAGTAGTCATCTATGTATTTTTTTTTTTCGTCTTCCGTTTTGATATGCCCGGGATATCCTGAAGCCTCTTGCTTACGTTTAAGAAATGTCTTAACATAGGCTTTAAAAAGCTGGTCCGTTTTTTCTGGGAAATGCCAAACCTCGACGATTGCAACTATCTTATACCCTTTCGCTATGGCTTTTTGTAATCCAAACGTCACCCACACCCCAGACAGCTGTCGCTCTTGGTCGCTATGTACACACTGTGTTGTCTGATTCATCTGAACGGCACACACAGCACATAGAGGGAACATCAGTTTGCCGTTACAGTGATACGGCTGTACGGGGTGATACAGACCTCTGGGGGGCACAACTGTGCATTTCACAATACCAAAGTATGTGTTTATGTCATCAAAATCCTTGTGTATTATCTGAGGATGGCCTATTGGATAATCTCTTTTGGACGGAACAGTTGGGTACAAACTTGTTAAATCATAGTAGCGGATTTTCTCACCATTTTCTACCTTGTGGTACAGCTTCATAGCATTCGTACGGCCGCCAAAGAGGGCTTCTCGAGGATTGAGACGCGCTGGCTTTTCATATGTTAACATGAACTCCTTAACGTCCGGGTTATTGCACACATCCTTCCGCCAATCACACTCCCACTTCACCACAACCATTAGTCCGTACACATTTTTTAGAGCAGCCACTCTGTTATGGAACTCTATGCGCAGTTCACCCTGTGTTTTTTTTTTTGGTGAGAGGGTTGATTTCAGCTTGTGCGTAGCACTTATCACAGCCGTGAAAGAAGCAGCCGTTAAATTCATAACATGTGTTTGTGGCTTCACAATAGCCATCTACAAAGAACTGGCCAAATTACTTTTCACCTCTGTTCATAGTGTGCTGTATGTCAATGCCCTCGCTGCTTGCAACATACTCTAACCACTGTATTGAAATGTCAGAATACGTCTTGTTTTGCCTAATGTAAGCACCCTCGTACGTCAGAGCAACTGTGTCTTTGGGTAGGAACAGCGTTTTAAACACACCCATACAGGAGGAGGCCATTGTCGCATATGCAAACGGATCTAGGCCGGTGCACTCATGGAAGGCTTCTCTGTATATCTGGCATGCTTTACGCAAAACTGTCACATCGTTAACACAATAGGTGGGCAGCTCTTTTCGAAAGTCAAAGGGTGTGTCACAGACCGTAGCGTACCAATCCGTGAACGTTTTCTTACACTCGACAGTCATAGCATCATAACCATATAGAGCAGGCGGAGGATATGGTCCGATATAATTCTCATTCTCTCGTGTGTTGAAGGTGTAGGGGAAGAAGCCCTTCAGAAGATCTGAGAATCCCATGGCAGCCGGGGTTTTAGACAGAGGCATTGTTATGAAACTGAATGAGTCTATCCAACGCTGATTGTAAGTAGAATCGTACATCAGAAGCACCCTAGAGCCGCGCATAGTAATAGTTGGACAAAGTTTCTGGCTCACCAGATACTCTAAAACTATGTAACTGTCAAAACCTGAGGCATTGTGGGCTATAAAAGTATAGCCTTTGTATTTCTCCTGTCTGTAGTTCTGAATGAATGAAGTGACGCAGTTTGATGTTTCGTAGCAGTTTTTGTTACCATCCATATCCATAATGCACACAAAATTAGCTTCATGGTGACCATCAATACAACGTGTCTCGAAATCGTAAAAGAGATACTTATCACTACTTTCTTCGCGTTTGAGGGGCTGTATAAAGCATGCCCCGTGCGTTGTGCCGACTACAGGCTCTCTACAATGTAGGCATTTTGGGGTTCTACAGACGTGTGGTTTTTTAGCCGTCTGGTACGTCATGTGACAGGACTCGCAATATTTGATCCGCTCGCAGGGTATGAGGCGGTGTTTCGCATTGGGTTTTTTATGGTTTTCAAAACACTTGCGATTTGCATATGCGTCTACAGTCTGCACATTTAATAGTTTTATTAGGTGTACAAGCAGAGTAACATACATTACAAAGCAAACTACACCTGTGCTCCAGGGCATTGTTGTAGGTCTTGTAACAACCATCGCAAACGTACGATGCACCGAAGAAAGACGTCTTATTTACAATGAGATAGTAATGCTCGTTATGCAAATACAACCATGCTGTTTTCACATGTTGCTCGTCGTGCGTTTTGAAGATCTGTGTTTTTTTACAACCGGCAACATGATGGAATATTACAATTTTAATTTTCAGATGTTTCTGAAATCTGTCAACATCAGAGAATGAAACCATATGCGTATCGTCAAAATCCAAATCCCTATGTAGTTGCTTTGCATAATTTATCTTTTCACTCGGGGACAACCTACTGTTTACATAATCTGCCAGACAGAGAGCAAAGCAGAGATTGTCATTACCGTCGTTATTCTTGGGATTGTATAAAGCATTACCTTTTGCTGACAATATTTGATCGTAACCGATGCTTCCTAGTTTGACGGCCCCCAGGATTCCCGCCCGACATATTACGAGCTATAGTCACAATTAATTCCAAAACGTCATCGGTCAGAGAATTATCGTTACTTTGCATAGCTTGTGAGACTTGCTCCAGAAATGTATCTGTGTTATAGCCATTGCCCGAGTTCAACATTGTTTGAATAGGGACATTCACAGCTGGACCCCTTAACTCGACATTTAAAACACTGTCCTGTGTAGCATTGTCCAAAGCCCTCTCTATTAAACCTTTTAGTGTGCTATAAACCCTTTCAGGCACACTGCCAATATCTGTCAAATCACTATTTCATAGGTCGACATCTTGACGAAATTCAGTAGCATTAAAAAGGGGAAACTGTCGGGATGCTATTTCAGACGTCGCCTTAGAAACGCGGCCCTCCCCATGCTGTACACACCCATGAGGATTTTCTGAGGGCGGCGGCGGTGCGCGGTACGTACTCGTGGACGGCTGTGGGCTGGAACGGACACCTGGACAGGGTCGTTTTGATGGCTGTACACACCCATGAGGATTTTCTGAGGGTAGCGGCTAAGCACGGTACGTACTCGTGGACGGCTGCGGACCGTCGTGGGCACCCGGACAGGGACGTTTTGATGCCTGTACACACCCCTGAGGATTTTCTGAGTGTGGTGGCGGGACGCGGTGAGTACTCATGGACAGCTGTGGACTGACATAAGAATCTGCACATGAACGGTTTGTAGGATGGACACTCTCAAAACATTCTGCATGCGTATTGTTCGGATCTACGGATAATGGAGCGATATTTTGCGGTTGTGTAGCGACAATATTGGACTGCATATTGTTCGGATCTATGGATAATGGAGCGGAATTTTGCGGTTGTGTACCGACAAAATTGGTCTGCATATTGTTGGGATATACAATTGAAGGACCATTATTTGACAGCCGTGTTGTGACAAACCCATCTGATTCTTGTGATGAACCACTGTCACTCTCACTATCGCTATCACTAGACATAGAGTGCACCCAGGCTTCGAATATTTTTGTCTGTTTCTCACGCAATCGTAAAAAATCCTGAGGATTGAGTGCGGCGCGTGTGTAATCGTCCTCACAAGGCCAGTCTAGTTCTTCATCACTAATACTAACGTTGCACGCACCTATCGGTTCAGATTTTGATTTTTTTTTTTTGGCTGGAGGAGCCATTTTGCAAATAATGTGTCGCTTTTATTATTTTATTTTTTTTATAGCACACAACCTATAGAACGATTTAATGCTTTTTTCCTTGGTCTTTTTCATAATTTTTTTAAGGCCCATTAGCAGAGGGGCAAGTAGTGTATTGAGAGAGTTGCCCTGACTCGTCAGCGTTGTTCCAAAACCTGTGACCATGTCAATCAATAGTTTATTAGTGGCTTGTAGAGCAGCTACTTTATCCATAAGATCATCGTTACTTTTTTGTAATTTGTTTAGTTTGGATTCTATTTGTTTAGAATGGGTTTCTGACACAGTTTGCCGGAATGTCGTGTTCGCACAATATTCAAAAAGCTCTTCACCCTGAAACAAGGTGGTACGGTCGGAAACCCCTAGGGGTGAGCAGGGCTCGAAAAGATTGTTAGTAATATAACTACGCTCTGGTTGATTACCCAGGAATGGATCGACACCCTCGAGTATATTTATAGGAATAGTTGCAGGGGTATTACCAATGCTACGCTGATTATCTGACACAGTTAACGTGGGCTTGAATGTTGGTCTTTGTCTGTGTATGACAGGAGTGTCAGGTATACAGTCGTCGTCATCATAGTCACATTCCTCTCTACAAACGGTGTCAAGGAGTACATCAGAACAGTGTAAAGCACCTACATCATATTCAGGGCCCCGGCGGCGAAGCTCCCCCATTCGTCTGGCGTGATGTATGAGACGTCTCTGATAGGCGTGTGTCTTCAGAGCCTTCACCTACAGCTCCCCGATTTGGGCGACGTGTTGTATGCGATGTCTCTGATACGCCTGTGTCTTCACACCCTTCTAAGTCTTCTACGGCTATGATTGTCTAGGGATGATAACATATTTTAGTTAAATAAAGACACACACACACACACACACACACACACACACACACACACACACACACACACACACACACACACACACACACACACACACACACACACACACACACACACACACACACACACACACACACACACACACACACACACACACACACACACACACACACACACACACACACACACACACACACACACACACACACACACACACACACACACACACACACACACACACACACACACACACACACACACACACCTCAACTGATGTGTTTGGTAAATGGGTAGCCCTTTGTCCCCTCTCAATAGAGACACTCTGGGGGTTGTATGGCTCCTGGGTACCATGTGTGAAATCCTCCTTCGGGGTCAAATGTAGAGACACCAAGTCTGAAACAGCCACCTCTGCATCCGTGCTCAGAGAAGGAGGGCGTTGAACAAAGGACGAGCGGAATCTTTTGGGCGGGAAACCTTCAGGGATTTTCTTCTTAGCCTGAAACACAACATTACATTATGAGAAAAGCCTTTTTTTAAATACAATACACTATTTTACTGTTTTTCTTTTGCAACTCACCTCAATAGAACTCTTCTTATGTTTAAGCCAGAGATCCTTCTTTGGGCTAACTGCTTTCACAGATAGGGCTAGCGAAGCACAAGTTCCTCTAGCATTGTTGATTTCAACAGAATGTTCTATTGAGTAGCTATCTCCATTCAGGATCCTTTGTTCCGGGGTGGGTTATCTAGACACAGACACAGAATATATATACAGTGAGGAAAATAAGTATTTGAACACCCTGCTATTTTGCAAGTTCTCCCACTTGGAAATCATGGAGGGGTCTGAAATTGTCATCGTAGGTGCATGTCCACTGTGAGAGACATAATCTAAAAACAAAAATCCAGGAATCACTATGTATGATTTTTTAACTATTTATTTGTATGATACAGCAAATAAGTATTTGAACACCTGAGAAAATCAATGTTAATATTTGGTACAGTAGCCTTTGTTTGCAATTACAGAGGTCAAACGTTTCCTGTAGTTTTTCACCAGGTTTGCACACACTGCAGGAGGGAGTTTGGCCCACTCCTCCACACAGATCTTCTCTAGATTAGTCAGGTTTCTGGGCTGTCGCTGAGAAACACGGAGTTTGAGCTCCCTCCAAAGATTCTCTATTGGGTTTAGGTCTGGAGACTGGCTAGGCCACGCCAGAACCTTGATATGCTTCTTACAGAGCCACTCCTTGGTTATCCTGGCTGTGTGCTTCGGGTCATTGTCCTGTTGGAAGACCCAGCCTCGACCCATCTTCAATGCTCTAACTGAGGGAAGGAGGTTGTTCCCCAAAATCTCGCAATACATGGCCCCGGTCATCCTCTCCTTAATACAGTGCAGTCGCCCTGTCCCATGTGCAGAAAAACACCCCCAAAGCATGATGCTACCACCCCCATGCTTCACAGTAGGGATGGTGTTCTTGGGATGGTACTCATCATTCTTCTTCCTCCAAACACGGTTAGTGGAATTATGACCAAAAAGTTCTATTTTGGTCTCATCTGACCACATGACTTTCTCCCATGACTCCTCTGGATCATCCAAATGGTCATTGGCAAACTTAAGATGGGCCTTGACATGTGCTGGTTTAAGCAGGGGAACCTTCCGTCCCATGCATGATTTCAAACCGTGACGTCTTAGTGTATTACCAACAGTAACCTTGGAAACGGTGGTCCCAGCTCTTTTCAGGTCATTGACCAGCTCCTCCCGTGTAGTCCTGGGCTGATTTCTCACCTTTCTTAGGATCATTGAGACCCCACGAGGTAAGATCTTGCATGGAGCCACAGTCCGAGGGAGATTGACAGTCATGTTTAGCTTCTTCCATTTTCTAATGATTGCTCCAACAGTGGACCTTTTTTCACCAAGCTGCTTGGCAATTTCCCCGTAGCCCTTTCCAGCCTTGTGGAGGTGTACAATTTTGTCTCTAGTGTCTTTGGACAGCTCTTTGGTCTTGGCCATGTTAGTAGTTGGATTCTTACTGATTGTATGGGGTGGACAGGTGTCTTTATGCAGCTAACGACCTCAAACAGGTGCATCTAATTTAGGATAATAAATGGAGTGGAGGTGGACATTTTAAAGGCAGACTAACAGGTCTTTGAGGGTCAGAATTCTAGCTGATAGACAGGTGTTGAAATACTTATTTGCAGCTGTATCATACAAATAAATAGTTAAAAAATCATACATTGTGATTTCTGGATTTCTGTTTTTAGATTATGTCTCTCACAGTGGACATGCACCTACGATGACAATTTCAGACCCCTCCATGATTTCCAAGTGGGAGAACTTGCAAAATAGCAGGGTGTTCAAATACTTATTTTCCTCACTGTATATATATATATATATATATATATATATATATATATATATATATATATATATTAAATAGTAATAAAAATCACATATTACAAGAGATAAATAGACCGCTAAATACCTGTTTACAGCTTTCTTATTGCTTTCAGGATGATAAGCTGACCTCTTCCTTATTAGAAGCCCCGTTTGGTTTATGTCCACCAGTGTTGAGCTACACACCTCTTTTTACAAAAACAAAACAAAACAAATACTATGAATCTGTATCGCCAGTACAAAACCAAGTAATGCTGTAGTGTATTGTATAATAGATCCATAGGTTTTTACCTTGCTGTATAATTGTCTCATTAGCTACTGTAGAAACATTGTCCTGGCTCTTTGTAGAATTACCTAATGATGCAAACTACATAAAGTATATGCCACTTAAACGTTTAAATACACGAATGTCTGAATGAATTAAATATCTTATAGCATGCTTAAACACAAGATACGCTTTTTATATTTACTCACCAGTTGTAGGCATAGTTGCAAAAAAACGAAGTCTCTTTTCTTTCAACAAAAAGAATTAAAAAAGAAAAAAACTTCAGAGGTCTTTTGTTGAGGAAGGCTGGGAAAAACGAGGTAAAAGTTAGCTAGCAGACGAGCTAAAACAGTAGGTACGAAAGTGAGCAGACCACCTTGAAACACATTGTTTTAAACCCTACAAGACACACCCAGGATGACGCTTTTACAAACCAACAACAGCAAACCCCTTCTTAACAGATAGCCAACGGTCTATCAGTCATTTTTTAACACCTTTTACTAACGTCATAAGGGACAACCCTCCAACAGCATTACGACCACGGGGTCAACGTTTTTTAATTTACGAATGGCTGAATAAATTAAATATCTTACAACATGCTTAAACACAAGATCTGCTTTTAAAATGTACTTACCAATTGTAGATGTTGCTGAAAAACGAATCCTCTTTGCTTTCACAAAAAAAAGAATAAAAAAAAAAAAGTACATTGCAGGAGAGCTTTGTTAGTGGAAAAACGTGATAGCAAGGTAGCTATCAACACAGCTAAAATGGTTTGTTAAAAAAGTGAACAAGATAGCATGCAAAGAGGGGTGCTATTAAAACGATGTAATGTGCTTTGCTGAAAAACGAATCCTCTTTGCTTTCACAAAAATAATTTAAAAAAAAAGAACACCAGCTGGTATTGGTGTGGAAGGCTGAGAAAAAAACGTGGTAACAAGTTAGCTAGCTAACAGACTAGCCAGCTAACAGCCTAGCTAAAATGGTTTGTTAAAAAAGAGAGCAAAATGTGGAAGGTTGAGAAAAAAACGTGGTAACAAGTGTGGTGACTTTTAATAGTAATGCTGTGATGCTGTATGAAGAGGAATCCGCCGACACTGTTCTTGATTATAAAAGGTTTTATTCTAATTCAAGGTTTTCAGCATCAATGGTAACAAACTCCTGCAGAGAGCTTGGAGAACGACCAACCCAATTCTTCCAATATGTCGCTCTGAAGTTCTGCAGTTAACACATGGTATATATACTGTGCATTTAGTGGGAGGGTGTATATATGAGTTGAGATAAAGGTCAACCACGAGTGTCCTATACATGGACTAGAAGATACAGAGTCTCGTTTGTTTTAGGGCCCTTTTCCTGTTATTCTCTTAGACTCCACATCTGTATCCTCCTCGAACTCTTTCCTGTATAGGGCCTCTCCTTCCCACCATGACTTCAGTAACACATTATTGTATGGAATACATTTGAATTAAAATATGCAGGCGTAATTAAACTTAAGTCAAAGTTGTAAATCATCAGATACTTCATATTTCCCCCCTTCGAGACTTAATAAAGTCTCGAAAACAAAAAGAATAAGATTACCACAAAATAGCACCTCTCATTACATCAGGTTCCTTATAGTATAACCTTTTGGGGTGTAAACAAATAGATATAAAGTATAACAAAATTCAATTTATGGAGTGTGAGAGCGAAAAACCCATCTGGCAGCTTTCTTTCAAAATAGCCATCAATCATTCACGATAGGAAAATTCTCTCACGGCCCCTCCACCCTAGGCGACCACCTCAGTACTCCAGATCAATTAGAAAATAAATCTTTAGCAATTTATGTAGAGCTATGGTTTGAGCAAATACATGTGAAAACCTCAGAAAGTGAAATAAAATCAAAAATGTCCAAATTCAGGCAGGTCAACCCTTCGGAGCTGAAAAGGACTTTCTTCGCCCTGCCTAGACACCATTTCCCTAACCGTCAAAAAAAGAAAAAAACATCTGAGGTCCTCATATATTCACTCCATGACAGAAAACATCATTCTTCAAACAATTAATGCAAGAATATGATACAAAGTATGTGTTACTCATGCAAACATGTATATATATCAGACAAACACAGGAATGTAGTCCACTACACCGCGGCTTCTCAGCAGTGTTGATTATCAATGCAGTATTGGTGTGATGAAATCTGAACACTTCCACACCGTCCTAGTTCAGAGTTCTCAGTCCATTCATATTGTCCATGTTTGGTCCATATTTGTATCTGAACCCCTTCTGCACATTCCCCCATATGTTCTGGAAGAAAAGAAAACACTGACCAGTATCTTTTTGCAAAACAACACATGGAAATTAAAACATCAATTAAAAATAAAAATATGAATCAAGTATCAAAAATTGTATAACCAAAAATTGTATAACATAAATCACATTCCATTTCCCCCCTTTGATTAACAAGGAGACACTAAACAGCCCAACAACCGGCAAAGAGGTAAAGTCGTACTCGGTGTCGCTGCTTCAGTCGATGTATTAACACTCTCAATTGTTTCCGAGGGCAAAGTGACAAATGTCCTCTGTGTATTAGTTACTCTCGAAGTGATTACTGTAGTATGTTATTCCTGAACTCCTTTGTGACTGTAGGAACTTCATCATGCTCTAAATCTTTCCTCATAAGCGTCACTTTACGAGTCACATGACCTGCTATCCAATGATTTTGAAACGGAATAATTTGAAACTCCGGCTCTGAATAAGTATACACATATTCCACTTGATCCTCCTGCTGGGAATTATACACATAAAGACTGCAATCACCTTTAATCTTCAGTATTCTCAGTTTATGTCCAACTATTATCAAAAGTATCATAGTCAATTGTCATGCTATTCGTCTGAGTCTTAATAAATGAATCCTTGGTAATCCTCACACTTAGTGGTTCTTCAGTAGATGAGATCATAGTATTCTCAAATTTCTTACTTTTAACAAGAACCATCAGTTAAAATATCATAAACAGCTTAAAATGTTCTTTACAACTGTGACTTCTACTCCTGTTTTAAACTGATACTTAAACTAACATCTCAACACATAAGTGTAAACATCTTAAACTGTGAAAATTATCCTAAACTCTTCACATTTAACATCTTTTAAATTTTCATTCTGAACACAAGACAAACCAAGTCTACTTGCGAATGTAATTGTGCAGAACAATCGTTCCTCTCCATTAAGATGTTCCTGTAATTAATAAACCAAAATTGTAATCACTATCAAGATTCAATGATTTGCACAGCTTCACTCTAGAGTCTTTGTAAATTATTTTACCCTTTAACATTTACAGACTTCAATAACACCAATGCAACTTATGCAGAATAGTGAAATTCAAATCAAATTTTCTAAATATCTATATAAATGACAAAAGATGCTGATCCATCATTGGGCTGTAATAACTGATTGTCAATTGCGAATCTGTACTTAGAGAACGACACGAACAGATGACTAGTACACCGTAAACAACAAATTAACCAAGGCAAAAAACTTTTCATTTGACTAAAATATATCTCTGATTACATCTTTTCTTGTTTTTTTTTTTTTGTTGTTGTTGTTGTTTTTCCCCATTACCATCACCACTTGTTAATGCACTCCATATGGTCATAATGACACTTGTAATACACC
Organism: Zingel zingel; assembly: GCA_023566125.1. Classification (NCBI taxonomy): domain Eukaryota; kingdom Metazoa; phylum Chordata; class Actinopteri; order Perciformes; family Percidae; genus Zingel; species Zingel zingel. The sequence goes on from CM042319.1 coordinate 38,077,242, forward strand.
TTGCCTTTCTTTGTTGTTAAAGATAAAAGTGTGTTTACAAACTACATCCAAGAACAGTTTCCTGAGGTTAATATCAGGCTATTTTTACTAATAGTCACACAATTGTTCTAAACTTATTTTTAACAAAATTCTGAGAACAGCACTCTCAATCTGCTGTTTGTAACAACTTTACATTAATCCAATTCAAATTTGTACCTGAGATCACTTCCCAATAAATTATCTAGGCAGCACTCAAATAATAGAAGCCTGTTCAAAAGTTTCCTATGTCATTAGAGCACAAAAATAAAACAGTGAAATGTTCCTTTAACATTTCCTGACACACCAGCTGAAGTAACGTATTTGTCACTAGTCTTGTTAGAAGCTGTCACAGGAAAGTCATTACAAAATTTAACAGAATGTATATCACCAGGTACTGACAAAATTTAAGCTTTTCATACCAAGTTGCTTAATTTAGATGCATGTCTTAACCCTTCATATAGGTGTGTTCACATAGGAGTAACTCTATTTTAAAAAGTAAAAATAATTACTTGTTTAGAGTATGTGTTTTTTCAAAATGTGTGCTTGTCGGTACATTACCTCCTTTTTATGTGTCAATGTGTCGATGCGTCAGAGCAAATCCAGTCTCTCTCACTCCCTCCTTCTCTGGTCTGCTGACATCAACGCTCATCTATGGAGATCTGTACCAACTTGTGACTGTCCTTGTCCTTGAGCTCAATTGTTGGATCTCTTTACAGCCCTGATGACACCCCCCTTTCAGGTCTTCTGGGCATCTCTAGAATCCTGGCTCCAGGCTCCTATAAGGGTTCAGCAGTCCTCCAGATGACCTTTGGCACCTGTATCCTCCTCTGTAGTTTCCTCTGTAGTTTCCTCCTGGTCTATTGCAATCACGGGCAAAGTGTCCATCCTCTCCACAATTATAACACGCTTGTGGAGATTGCATAAAGTATGGATTACATCTTCTTCCTCTTCCTCTGCCTAAACTTCCTCATCCTCTTCCTCTCCAATTATGTATCTGTCCAAAAACTGTCTGTGGATATAAAACAACTGGAATCACTAGTGGACGTTGTTGATTTGGTGAACACTGATTTTGCATAGGCAAAGCTTGCTTTTTCTCCTTCTTCTTATTCTCCACCAGTTGTATTTGATTGAGTTTTCTGGGAGTTTCTTGGTCTTGTTCTTTCTGCTCATTTCTATATAGCTCCACTTGATGGACTGTATGATTTGTATAGACAGTTTTTTCCATCGTTCCAAGTCCAATCACTTCTGCCAGTTTACTCCTTACTGGTAGGGGCAGTCCCTTCTGTAACTTGGTTCGCAAAACTGACTTTTCCAGTTGACTTGCATCTGGATCATTTCCTGTAACATTCCTCCAAGTTTGGTGAGCTCTTGACACATACGCTCTCGGATTTTCTTCTTGTCCCAGTGGTTCAATCAAAATGTTGTCTGGATCCACATTTGTCGGAAACTCATCTCTCAGCGCTCTCCACAGTCAACCTCTACTTGCAGCCAATAATTCAGGATCATACACAGAAGTCCCCATACATCGATTAAGTCCAGCTTTCTGTAGAATTTCTTCTATAGCCGGAATCCCAATGAGATTAGTCAAAAGTCTCTTAATATCTCCGATGGCATACTGTGTCCCTGTCGACATTTCTTCCAACTTTGCAATCCAAGGATGTGCTCCCTCTTGAAGAGTAGGCAACTTATCAAGAATATCTGACATCTCTGCGTTCTGTAAAGGTTTATACTCCAAATTCTGTCCTTGAATGATCACTGGAAGCATCTTCCCGCTTGCTTTTCCTTTTCTTGAGCGCAATGTATATTTCTTCTCCACTTTTGGAGTTTGGATTCATCTTTATGGTCGTTTCTGCTTGTTCTCTCTCAATTATTAGTTAATCTGTGAATGTTTCACCAAAGTACTTTGTAGACATGTGTAACGTTGCTTCTTTAATGTCAGTCTCTGATCATGCCCTGAAAACCATCTGGGTGTCCACTTCAAACACTCAATCAGTCAATTGTAAGTCTGTCGCCCCTCCTTCTCAGCTGCTCCAGCTCCAGATGCTTCCTGGTGCAAGTGTGTGGGGGATGGGGCCAAAGTTGCCTACAGAATGGAACGCTGAATACTGTGTCTGTTGTTTTGGACTAATGTTGTTCAGGGTCTGGTACTGTCCATCACCGGTCTCGCAGCTTGTAGGGAGAGTGAGACAGGTCTGCTCTGACATCCACCGAGGCACACTGAATAAACACAAAACACAACACCTCCAAGAAGCATTACTTCTCTTTGATCATACTCATTTTAGTTTTCTTGATTCTAACCTATAACATCATTAATTAAAAATGTTACTATCAAATTAATATTACCTAAGTAAGAAAAGTATCATAAAATATATACTTCAAGTACTAAAAGTAACAACACAGAAAAGTCACCTCATTTTAAACTGGAAATGATCACCGTAGTTCTATCAATCCACTAAGTATTTAAGCAGCTGATCATTTCAACTAGAAACATATGTTTGTTCTGCACAAATCCTAATTCATTTTTTTTATTTATTCATGATATATCAGATCACAATAATATCTAAAAGCAATTCGTCTTGGAAATTACAATTAGTCATTCCTGAAAATTACATAATTTATCTCTTTCTCCTAAGTTTCGGTGCTTGTGATATAGCAGTTTTTTTACTATTCTCATCTAGACGTTTACCTTCCTTTAGATTGTAACCCAAATGTTACAGTTGTCTCTGTAACAACAATATTAATATGAACTCCATTATCCTAATTCAAAAGTACATTTATCTCTTTCTTTGTCATTTATCTCTTTCTTTGTCTTTCTGTCACTTTCACAACACTCTCTTTCTGTCTTTAACCAACTTAGTACACTCTTGTACCCTTAACTTCCCTTAAAGTCATGCCCTTTTTTCTTCTCTTTGTCTCATAAAACTTTCTTTTCCCTTTCTACAGCATACACTTACCATCTTCTCTCAACTTTCCTGACTATCTTTTGTAACAGTTGTTACCCATTTAATATACAAAGTATATGAATTAACTCAGTCTGATGTTTCATTAGGATTGGATTAACTCACTGTTTCTTCACAGGAATCAGATTCATTCGTTCTGTTTTCCACCTTCACAAATGCAACTCATTTCCTTGGCACAATGACGTGACCACATGTGACAGTGGAGAACCTTAACAAAGTCAAAAACCTTATAAAATTATCAAATTTTGAAGTAGTTTATTCAAAGTAAAGCATTTTAGATGTCTTGCCACTCAAAACAAGTGGTCCAACATTTTAGAATGGCAGAGGTGACAATCCTGAAGCCCATCAATCAGTCCTCTCATCTCTTACTTTCAATAGAGGTACAGAGGCTGGACTTTTCCAGGGTGATCAATCACTGTTATGGGTTCCAGCAAATCACTATTAATCCCTTTTTTTTTTTTCTTGTCTTTATTTTATTCTTCTTTTATCTTTTTCTTTTACTTTAATGGTTTCGGCAGCTACACCAATTCTCCTCAGGAACTGACAAACTCAGTTCCAACTACCTCTTTAGTACTCATGTACAGATATAAATGAAAGATTAAAGATTCAATGTCTTGTTGAACATATTTGCTTCATAAAAACTCATTCAACCTTGCATATTGATTAATTATTTATATCATCAATTAAAATTAACCACATCTTTTGTGAAAATACAGTTGTTAACTATTTGAGTAATTACAATATATTTTCCCTATCTTTTTAAACATACCTGTATTTACTTTCAAGATAATAACATTTTCTTCTTTATCGGTCAACATAACTCATTTATAAATGTAATGACTTTCAGTCCAATAGTTACATAGTCAAACAACTGTAACCAAAGATTTTCTGGGCTACACTCAAAAACTCCACCCTTCTCCTTCTAATCTTCACAAAACATGCAACACAAAACCTAGTTTTGAAACTTCATATTCTTACTATAGCCTAGCTCCCGTCCTCCAAAGGAAGCTCATAGGTTTTTAGCAATTTTTGAAAACGTTCTCCCAACAGAGACTCATACCTTATTAAACAAAGTCCTTCCTAAGAGGCTCATATCCATTTAACACTTTCAGAAACGTTCTCTTCAAACAGAGACTCATAGTTTTAGCCATGATGAACAGAATATCTTTCCTCACAGATAACTAAGACTCCTGTTCTCAACCAAAACATATATATATCTAACATAGGATATCCTCATGACAAATCACGCATGCACAGCCACACACAGCAAAAACACCGCTCTCCACGCACACACTCTCTCTGGATCCTTTATTCATACTATTTTCCCTAAAGGCCCGCTTCTCCGCCGCTCCTTTTCCTTATTTCCTGTATCATTTCTTGTGCTGGCTTTCTGTTACCTGAGTAGTAGATATCAATGGAAAGCCACTTCGAACATAATTCGTCAACCATGAATCGAGTGTGAGCCTACAATTTAATTTTATTCTACAAACTCTCAGCATCCTGGAACTTCCTAGCTCCTAACGCGTCCTCGAAAGCGCACCTAGTGTCCTGGAACTTCCTAGCTCCTTTTGCGGACCTCAAAATCGCACCTAATGAATTTCCAGGATTTATTCGGCCCATCTAGAAGGCCCTGACACACCAACGTCCTCACCATGGCCTCAAGTTGTCAGTTTCTTTGAGGGCGTTATTCCTCATAAGTGGCGTCCTAAATAATCAGTTTTTCTTTTTTCCTCTTATCCTCTTCTTTCTTTATCTTCCTTAAGCCTTCGCTTTATCTTAAGCCTTTGCTTTATTTTCCTTTTATTCCTTTTTTCTCTTATTTCCTCTTATTTCCTCTTATTCCTTAAAGCCGCACCTTTTTTCCTTTATGTTATGCTCTATGTTATTCAAGCCGAATTTCCCTGGCCAGGGTTATCAACTCTTTTTTCTTTAAGCCAATTTGACTATTCCTTAAAGTTTATTTTCACGCAGTGTCTAATTCACATATCGTCTTCCTTTTAGACCACCTTCCCAAGCTATTGTACACATTATCCTCTGTTTTTCACTTTAATTTCCTTTTCCTCTATTTCTCTATATTCCTTAATTACACTCATACTCCCCCCTGTTTGCGTTGATTACAACGCAAACAAATTTAGAACAGAACCTCCACCATACGGCAATCACAGCACAGCACACACAGGTTCGACTCGGTGCAACCCCTCAATGCACACACAGAGCCACACACACGAACTGACAAGCGCTCAAAGCTGTGAAAAAGCTCACCTCAGAAACCGGCCAATGAAGCGGAAGTCAGTCCGGCAGTGCCCCATAAACGATGAGACAACAGGCCTGCAACACGTCGCACATCCTCGTCGCCAAATTTGTGGTGACTTTTAATAGTAATGCTGTGATGCTGTATGGAGAGGAATCCGCCGACACTGTTCTTGATTATAAAAGGTTTTATTACGATTCAAGATTTTCAGCATCATTTTTAACAAACTCCTGCAGAGAGCTTGGAGAACAACCAACCCAATTCTTCCAATAAGTTGTTCTGCCTTTTCTTTGTGTGCATATGGTATATATTCTGTGCATTGCATTGACATGATTGGGTCAGAACTGAGCAATGATACCTTCTTTTCTGGCACATCTCCAAATAAGGGCTCTTCTGTCCAAGAGGGCTCTTCTGCTCATGTTAACAGTTTCCAGATGTTTCAGTAAAAGTAGGGTAAGGGTCAAAGGAATCCCTTACAAAAAATCTTAAGTACAAATGTATATAAAGTTATGAACTGTTCAGATACCACAGCGGTCATAGTATTTGCCTGGCAGGCTAGGCTAACGCTGTTGAGTTAACGTTAGCAAATGTCGGTGTAGCTAGCTGTCTAAACTTGTGAAAATCCAAACAACATCCCCGTCCAAGCTGTGTTTCACTTTCCCTCCAATATTATTATACACATAATAAAGACATCTGGACTCAGTCGAGACCAATTGGCAAGACCGGTGGCAGAGACTGAAGTCCATGTCCAAATACCACCGAGTCTGAGACAAGTCCGAGACCATAGAAAAACTGTCTGATACTACACCCCTGAACGTTATCATGCTAGCTATAATAACTTAGTAGTAACCGAGGCAAAGTTATGTATTAATAATATTTGCTAAATTTACTTTACCTCCAGTTTGTTCTTTTCACATTCAGCTCCCATACTTTTCTCCTTTTTGGTTCACGGGGGAACTTGTGAAATTTTTCTGCCACTTCCCGGTCTTTAATTGCAGCCAAACGTGCAATAGTTGGGATTTTTTTTTTAGTTTTATGTCATTTTAACAATAATTTACTACATTTTTCCACTACTCCCTGCACTATGTCAATGGGAATCAGATGAATATTGGTATCCAACATGGAGTCCACGAAACACGTGACCACCTCGGAACCAATCGCATAACGGGATAGCTCACAACATTTGATTCCCTAGTTGATGATTCCCACTCTCTCAGTGGCCACCGGGAGGCCGTGGCAGGGCTTACCGGGGGATCTGGTGAAGCATGGTCAGCATCCTGTCCTGGGGGGCTGAGGAAGCTGGGGGCTCGGATTATTTGGGCTGGGAGGCCAAGGTCCAGGGTGGCTTCCACTGAAAGATACAGTCGGAGAGAGAGACGTGAACGAACTTTGAGAGTTTCAGTAGGTTGTAGAAGGACATTGCTATCCATTACTGAGGCTGACGACCAGTTATGCTGTGTTTTGGAGTATTGTAATCTACAAGAGGTAAATATATGTGTGTGTGTGTGTGTGATTATATATGCTATAACTACTGTGGTAGTATGAAATCATCTATAGAAGGTTTTCACGACGCGTCATCAGACCCAAAGTCGCCATGTTGGAGGTACTGCGCATCACAACAAAGCACAGGCACTGAAGTAAATCCCGAACGGCGTCAAGGAAAATGATTAATTATTGCCGTGTTTTAGGTTGTACCAATAGGTCAGACTGAGAACAACATCTGGAATATTATCGACTTCCAAAAATTATTAAAAACCAGGGCGAGGAATGCCAGAAGTTATCAGAGGAAAGGAGGCGCTTGTGGTTGGCAAAGCTCAACCAGGATCTAGGAGGGAAAAATCTGTCTTGTTCGGTCTTTGAAATGAAAATAAACGATTGAGAGTCACTTGGCTACACCTTGAGTATCACAATTATATCATACAGTTAAGGTTAGGTTAATTAAAGAGGTTATTGCATTACTTACTTTGGCCTTAACAACACAATGGTCGTTAATGACTTGGTACTGCGTCTACCTCACCCATCCACACACCATCTGGTTATAAACCTCCAAACTTTTGTAGGATTTAAGGTCTTCCGCTGTGTATGGGCTCGGCGAGAAAACCAGGTAGTTGACTATATAGGTATATGCAACTGAAGGAAAAACCACCGGGTCGACATGGGTCCTTCTGCACTGCCAGTAAACTGTAATTTCTCAAAATATCGCGCTTTTTTTTTGTGGTCCAAGTCTTTCCATGCCTTTGCATCTTGGACGCGTTTTGATGAGCTTTTCTATTGTTTAGACATAAAGTATTAAAGTATCCAAAGTACACAATACTCCATTACTCCATTCAGTTGTTTACACCGAGTACCTCCAACATGGCCCCGCATCCAGGTTACCGCCCAGAATGTGACGTCGGTGAAAACCCTCTATTGTGTTACTAGCTAACTGTGAATAGCCGTTAGCGATCACAATCTCCAATCTCCATTAGCATTGCTTTCGTAGACTATTGTTAGATTTGCGTGTGAAATAATTGTTTGAGACAAACTACCGCTAATTCGCCGTGAAATAGTGTATGGACCTGCTTGCTCAGTTAATGTATTTGATTCAGGAGACGGACATTTGTGACTGGAAAAGAGAGAGGATCGGGGAAGCTCCTTGGGACCACACAGAGCGATTTTCCATCCTGCTGGTGTGATGTCGCTGCTGTTTTCTGTTCCGATGATTTTCCTGCTGTGGTTTCTCCGGTGCTTTGCCTGCTGCCATTGCCAAGTTCGCCTTTTTCATATATCCCCTTGACCATCACCAGGATTCGTGAGAACTGATTGGTTGTATTGGTTGTGTAAACAAGTGAAACGGCCGTCACAGTTTTAGGCCTCCTCGCTGCAACAGGGTTTTTTTTTGTTTGTATTTTGATTGCTGAGTATGAATGTGTGAGTGTGGGCCCACAGATAATTATTGAGGTTTACATGTCAAAAGGTTTTATGCATTTATTTTATTGAAACCTAAGCAGAGGTAACAATTAATAGCATACTCTGAAAGCTATACCGAGGCAACATATTTAGTGTGTCATAAAAAAGATGGAGTCATTCATACTGGCCTCACTTGTGTTTATTTTTCTAATACACCATAAATGTGTCTTCATATTATTTTTGTACTTTAACTAAATAAATTCCCTTATCTAAAATGTGTGACTTAAGTTAAGAAAAAGGTTTGCTTGACACTAGTCTTTGTGTGCACTGCAGTCTCCATGTTGGGTTGTAACACCAGCAGCAGATGCGCTACCAGCTGTTTACACAAATCAACACTAAAACAAAATCAAAGAATGAAAACTTCCAGCCAAGCATTGAATTATGAATGATATAATGGAATGTTGCCCGCACAGTGCCAAAATCAGCCAGTCACAGGTACTCTGGGGCACAGGGATCTATCCTCCACCATATACTCCATACAGACAGAAACTTACAAAACAACAAGGATTTCTCTATTCTCTAAGTTTGAGTGGATGGAATGACAGATATTTTGTGTTGCTTGTACGGAAGTGAACTTTGAATGTCTTTCACTTCCACTGATGTCATCTTCTCTCTGTACCCTAGTGACTCCCCTCATCCGCTCCATCTACAACTTCCTGTAAGGGAGATCACATTCTCCGAAACAGTGCTGATCCAATTCAACTTTTCCCGAGGAGGCTGCGGTGTCACACATTGTTTTGAAAGGTGTCAATTGACTGTCAGCTCTCCATCGCAGCCCTGCATGGCAGTCAAGAAAAGAACCTCCTGACCATTCCTGCTTAACTCACCTCCACTGGACCTTGCATATTTTTTTCCATCTCAACGTCAAACATATTGAACGATACTCTAAAATTTATATATAAATCTCCCAGCCCTACGTCTGCCCAAACTTACTTTTCCTGACACATTTAACATTAACTTGTACATAATTCATCCCCATACACTGGAGTATGTCATGAGTACAGATGCCCATCAATACACTGTTGCAGGATAGGTGAATGACACCAAGATATGGCAGTTGAAGAAAAACAAATGTACAGTATGTGATAACAGGACATGAAAGTCATCAATTATCAACAGTGTTATTTTGGTGGTGGTTAAGTCTAGATTGATCATGCTAGTAACGTTAACTAGCAAGTTGTTCGTTAAGGGCTAACGGCTGGTTAACATAACGGACAAAAACTATTTGTTCTACGTATTCTCTTGTGTGTATCACGTATCCGTCTCCTCTAGCTGTCGTGGTTGATATGACGTAGGTCCCCTAGCTTTGACCAGACACAAAAATGGTGACAGCAAAGCACTGTGATGTCACGTGGTCCTTATAAATATATACCAGAAACTACAGTATGCACAAAGGACTACTTGCACCCTAGTGCTGCTGAATTTTTGATGTTATTTAATAAATCTTTTTTTTTTATATATATATCTGTCATGCTTTTGTGTTTGTCAGTAAATCTTTCAGCTTGACATTTTTAGTAATGCATGGAATAAAAATTTATTAAAATGCTTATGATTTATTATTACAACTTAATGTCCAATTGAGTCAAGATCATAAACCATAGTATTTGAATGTGTTGAGGGATCTGACACCTGCTGTTCCTGTGTCAAGGTAAGTCTCCTGAAAGGTCAAATGAAGTATGACACGTATGTTTAATTTAGTTGCTTTATATAGAGCGCTGGTGGGTGTTTTTTGCATAAAGATATGAAAGTAGAGGAAAGAATTAATATATCTAGCCACCTTTGGGTCAACTGCGCTTACTGGAATTAAAATAAATGGTGATAGTGACCTATGCTGCCATTATAATTTTAATTTAGTTTTTACTGAGATATAACTAATTCTTATTTAACTGACTGTATGCAAGACAGCTGTGACTGTCTTAAATTGCACCAAAGTAGCATTTTTTTTGTAGTAAATAAACTTATTTAGGTTTGATTGTTGCATGCACTTTACAGAAACTATTAATCCTTTTTGTCAAGAAGATTTTCAGAGTTGTCAGATTTTCTGGTAAGCTACTCTTTGGTTCCAAGTAGTTGAATTAAGAGTACAGTATTTTTGAAAATCTGCTTACTCTTCATGTTAACCCCTCTCTTGGTCTTGTAGTAATAGACCTGTATTTGCAGCAATTAAATATCACCATATTTGAAACCCTTTTAACAATAGACCCAGATAAAATGTACAATAAAAGGCAGATGTGATGCCATTAGGTTCTTAGTGTGACAGTGTTTAGTTGGTTTTTAGTGTGACAGCGCTTATTAGATTTAAGCAGGTAATAATGAAAATAGCTCCTCACCACTTTTTATTACATTTTTGGGAGGATGATTTGGATTGATTCATAAAATAAAGTATGAGCAGCCAGTGCCTACTGATGTCAATACAAAACTAACATACTACAAAGTTGTGCATTTTCTTTGGGCTACTTAAAACAAGATGCAAAAGAGATCTATGCTTGATTAGTGTTGCCTGACCTCCTTCTTTACTGATTGGGTGATAAGAGTTCAAATCTATTGGCTGTGAAAGCCACAGGGCAGAGTTGATTATCAAAACGCCACCAGATGTCTAATAAGCATCTGGTGGCGTTTATTCAACGCCTGGTGACGTCACACGCGTGGTGGCGTTTATCCCTTGCTCTGCCACATACTCCCCCTCCCCCGCATACACACATACATGCTGGCTTGACGCACACACCATAAACATCAGGCCACTTACTAGGCTACAGCGAAAGCTCTGCATGGAGCCTCCGACGAACCATAAAACAGCCTTAAGAATAAGAATAGCAGAAGGTGCGAGCGGACAGCACAAAGACCTGCCTCCATCTGGCGGTGGATGGAGAGAAATAAGGAGCAGAGGAGCTTCTGGATCCGCGTCTCTCTCTCTCTCTCTCTCTCTCATCATCATCATCATCATCATCATCATCATCATCATCATGTATGCCTCCTAAATGCGCTCCAGCGACCGTCAGCAGCAACACTTCCCTCTCCTTCTTTCATTCTCGGTTTGATAGGACAAACTAACTAGCGCTGTAATATAAGTGAGAACTTAAACGGTTCAGAAGAAGTGATTACAAAGCCTCATCCATGGCGACAATAGTGGATTTCGACCCGCTCAACTCCACAGTACCAGCGACAAAGATTGAAATCAGCGTTTCCTGCAGGTAAACATATTTTTACATACTTCGGTAAAGTTAGACAGAAATTGGCAGATTCGCAAGATTCGCGGGTTTGCGGTTTAATAGATCTTAAAAGAAACGTGTTACTTACACAATAGCTCTATCTAACCATAGTAAGGTAGACAACAAGCTACAACCCGTTTTTTATCCGAAAGAACCGTCTACATATGTGGATAAATACAACGCATCCCTATGAGCGTTTTGCTTTCAGCCGAGCGTCTAGGGACCGTCTACAAAGTGCAAAACCGAAAGTGGATACAAAGAAAGAAATTCAACAGCTTCACTGTTATTGAGCCTGGTGCTTCCAAATTTACTCCACACATCTAGGGCCCCCCTCTGAACATAGTACACCCGCCACTTTTTGAAAATCGGGCACAGCCTATTTTTAATGAATTTTATTGTTAAAAACAATTCAATACCGTCAATTCTCTTGAGTCTAGCTCTTCCAAAATCTCTCCACACATCTAGGGCCTCCATATCAACATACTACACCCGCCACCTTTTGAAAATCTGGCTCAGCCTATTTTTAATGAATTTTTATTGTTAAAAAAATTCAATACCGTCAATGCTATTGAGTCTAACTCTTCCAAAATCACTCCACACATCTAGGGCCTCCCTCTGAACATACTACACCTGCTATTTTTTGAAAAGCTGGCTCAGCCTATTTCTTAGGAATTTGTATTGGGTTGATAATTCAATACCATCATTGTTATTGAGCCTTGTGCTTCCAAATATACTCCACACATCTAGGGTTTACCTATCAACATACTACACCCGCTAATTTTTGAATAGCTGGCCCAGGCTATTTATAATATATTTTTATTGGAAAAAATTCAATAGCTTCACTGTTATTGATTCTAGTGCTTCCCAAATCACTTCACACATACAAAGCCCCCTGCTGGTTGTACTACAGCACTTACTTTAAAAAAATAGGCACATCATTTTGGGGAATATTTTGGCGAAAAACCTTTTAATATACAGTATGTGTGGATTCAGTGTGGAACCTGCACAAGATTGTTTCACACGCAGTGCCTTGGAGTGACAGCAGCACAAATGCCAAACAAAAAAATGACCCCTAGGGATTGTGTGTTGTGTAACAGCCCTAGCTAAAGAGGCTGTAGGTGAGTTTGGGGTTTTGGTCGGGATAACTAAAGGATCCAAAATTTCAACTACTGAACTAATTTGTATTTAATGTGTTTTTCCATTATTCACATTATTAATACAGATCTGAGATTATTTTCTGTGTGAAAATTAACATTGTGGATGTGTTCATTATGAATGAATGTGATATTGATTTTATTTTGTTCTAATAATAATAATGTATACTTTATTATTATAATGTATAATTTATTAATCCCATAAGGGGAAATTCCAATGTTTTCACTCTGTTGTTATTACACAAGGGTCTGAATTACACACACACATATGCTCAGTACCTATACATGTACTAATTGAGAGATGAGTGAGGGGGCTGCCAATGGAAAGGCGCCTCGAGAAGTTTGGGGTTCGGTGCCCAGGAGGTGAACTGGCACCCCTCCAGCTACTAGTCCACCTTTTTTGTTTATATATATATATATATATATATATATATATATATATATATATATATATATATATATATATATATATATATATATATATATATATATAATGTTATATGTGTGTAGAAGTTTGTAGAAGTTTTGCAGACATGACTCTTTGTTTATATGACATTTGGCAAAAAATATTCCCCAAAATGATGCATATATGCCTATTTTTAAAAAGTAAGTGCTGTAGTACAACCACCAAGGGGCTTTGTATGTGTGGAATAATTTGGGATGCACTAGAATCAATAACAGTGAAGCTATTGATTTCTTTTCAATAAAAATATATTATAAATAGCCTGGGCCAGCTATTCAAAAATTAGCGGGTGTAGTATGTTGATAGGTAAACCCTAGATGTGTGGAGTATATTTGGAAGCACTAGGCTCAATAACAATGACGGTATTGAATTATCAACCCAATACAAATTCCTAAGTAATAGGCTGAGCCAGCTTTTCAAAACATAGCAGGTGTAGTATGTTCAGAGGGAGGCCCTAGATGTGTGGAGTGATTTTGGAAGAGCTAGACTCAATAGCATTGACGGTATTGCATTTTTTAACAATAAAAATTTGTCAAAAATAGGCTGAGCCAGATTTCCAAAAAGTGGTGGGTGTAGTAAGTTGATAGGGAGGCACTAGATGTGTGGAGAGATTTTGGAAGAGCGAGACTCAATAGCATTGACGGTATTGAATTTTTTTTAACAATAAAAATTAATAAAAAATAGGCTGAGCCAGATTTTCAAAAAGTGTCAGGTGTAGTATGTTTATATGGAGGCTCTAGATGTGTAGAGAGGTTTTGGAAGAGCTAGACTCAAGAGAATTGACGGTATTGAATTTTTTTAACAATAAAAATTCATTAAAAATAGGCTGTGCCCGATTTTCAAAAAGCGGCGGGTATAGTATGTTCAGAGGGGGCCCCTAGATGTGTGGAGTAAATTTGGAAGCACCAGGCTCAATAACAGTGAAGCTGTTGAATTTCTAAATTTCTAAAAGGGGCTATACTATTCCTGTGCGTGTTTCCTGCCATTTTCTATGATTCTTACACTTTCCCTCACGCTTTAGATTAACTGTGTGCCTTTAACGTGCACGGAGCAACTCTGTGTTCCTGAGGAGGGATTTGCATGTGTAGTGGATGTAGAAGTGTGTGGGGGTGCAGTAACCAACAGTAGCAGGATTTATTGTGAGTGGCTTGGAGAGCTCCGAGAGACATGAGTGGATATGAAGTACAGAAAAGACACAGACTGATTGCGCTTTGAACAATGCTTATTTTAATAAGAACGGATGGGAATACTGTATTTTATCAGCACACTCTAATGGACATGGAAACTGTACTCCAACAGCACTGGGAACATACGGCTCCATAGGAATAGCCAACGATAATAATATGCGGCTGTTTTATGAAAAACAAAATATGTCAATCTCTCTTTTTTAAAATATAAAACAGCAGACATAATTACAATAAAAATGAGTGTTAAAAAAACAATGAAAAATGTGGAGGGCAAGGAGTCAAAGAACAGTAGTAATGGAGAACCAGCAGAGGAAATAAAAGGACAATAAAGTAAAGGGAATCTCTGTTATGTCCCTATTAGGAAACATACAGTTCTTATAGAATCCTTCAATAAAAAAAGTTCAAACTTAGTCTTGAAACTAGTGTTTCCCCTTTCTGACTGAGACACTAAGACAGATATTAACTACAAGAATACAAGTTACAAGCTGCGTCTCCAGATACCTTTAATTGATTGTTTTGTAGACGGGCTTCCCCGTCCTCTCATATCCTCTCTCTGTGTCAGAGTTTTTTCAACTGACTGCTGCTCTTCCCTACTGCCGTGGCTCTTTTTGTTTTGTTGTGATGTTGAGAAGCAAGACACGGGAACTTTCTTTCTTTATTCAGAGACAAACGGAAACCTACACTGTACATTTATTACCACTTAACAAGTAAACTGCTGATGTATTCTCAGCTCTGATAGCCGACAGCTGTCTGCTCTGAGCGCATTCACTGTCTTGTAACACAAGGAGAGCCTGCCAGAGCTTCTTGTATTTGGTCCAAAAGTCCGAACAAATGCTTTCACACTATAAACGAACCGGACCGAGACCACCTCTGATCGGACCAAAATTTGGTCTCTTGATCCGGACCGAGGCACCTTTCTCACCTGCAATTTTGGTTCGGACTAAACTGAAAAGTCCGAAAGTCCGGACCAAATGAGGTAGGTGTGAAAACGCCCTTAAAAGAAGTGAGAGTTGCAGCGGACCTGCAGTTTTCGGGGAGTTAGTTCCAGATATGTGGAGCGTAGAAACTAAATGCTGCTTCTCAATGTTTAGTTGTGAGTCTGGGGACAGAAAGCAAAGCTGATCCAGGGTGGTTCAGAATGTAGCAGCAGATCAGAAATAAACCTTTCAGTGCTTTATTAACCAACAGTAGTAGACTGGGTAAAAACCCATCCTGATCTGCCGGCGATTTGATTTCGCCCTGCAGCTCAGGCTGGAAACCTGTACGTTTATCTATCCTGCTTCCGTTACAAATTTGCAGGAACCAATCACAAACTGGCTTATCCACCTGGCGCGCTATTGGCGGGTTTAACACGATGACGATAGAGAAGTCACCAAGCAGCTTTTTGTTTACATTCAACAAGCTGGCCACCGAAGTGCAGCACTCCATGGTAGCAACCTGTTGATGCCGCTGTTGTTGCTACGTCACCCAGATCGTTGGTCTGATTGTTTGAAGGACTATCCAATTGCGTACAAAGTCATTTGAACTATGCCCGTTGATCACGCCTCTTGTGCAGCGAAAATACAGAGCAGACTCCCCAGGCTAATGTTCAATCTTAAAAGATTGAGCTTGGTCTGGTGATAGCCAGACTACAACAGTAGTATTTTAAAGTAAATTATTTGAGAGACAGGAAGCCAGTGTAAAGAATTCAGAACTGGAGTCATGTGATCTACTTTCTTGGTCTCAGTGATACAGTGGCCGACAGGGGCAAACGCCCAGCAACTTAAGAAAACACACGCAAATAGACAAAACACAAGCATATTAAGAAAACAACTTCATTAATTTGACAACACATGTGCAGCATTCAGCAAACGCTCTGCAAATGCACACAACACAACACAACCAAATACATAAACGCGCTGCAAATAAAAAACGATGCAAAAAAAAAAGCATGCAAACCCTGAAAAAAGAAGCGATGCAAAAAGAAAAACAACTTCATTAATTTGACAACACTTGCGCAGCATTCAGCAAACGCGCTGCAAATACCACAACACAACCATTTGGTTGTAGATGAAATAGATGCAAATATGAAACGATGCAAAAAGAAAAGCACACAAACCCAGAAAACAAATGCAACAAAAAAACGCAGCATCCAGATTACACAACGGAAGTTCTTCAGGCCTCTAGAGGGAGCAGCTAAGTGGAACAGCTGGATTTTCGACCCCACGGGGGGTAGAGAGAGAGAGAGAGAGAGAGAGAGAGAGAGAGAGAGAGAGAGAGAGAGAGAGAGAGAACTGCATAGACTGTAAATATAAGTCTATGTTTGAGATATGTTTTCTCTCGTTTGGTGGGTGTGTCTCGGCTCAGGTCACAGGTGATACTCAATCAGCAGAGACGTGTCTGTAAACTTGTGGTGATAAAACATTTAAAACTGCGTCAGCGTTTAATGTTGAGGTTTGTTTAAGCCATATAACATGAGAGGGTTTAATTTCGAGGTCCAAAAGGGCCATTACTGAAGTATAGGCCTCCTCAAGTGTAATATTGTGATTTTACAACAACGATTACCAACAAAATAAGTGATCAATCTGTATTCATATTGTGGAGCAATTTGCTCTTGAAATACAAAAAACAGACAGGATTTATAGTCCCTCCCTGTTTAGTCAGCCAGCCAATTTATTGTGGGATTTATCAAACTGAATAAATCCCGCTTGCACATATAAACACAAAACTGCTTTTCTAACTCCAACGTGTTGTAAGTAAGACATCTGCTGAAAAGGTTATTGTATTCATTAGCATGATTGCCATACTGTTTAGTTCATAAACATCCAAAACACCAAAGTACGAAGACATAGCGGACCAGACGCAAGCTTTTATTTTGAAAAGCCGAAGCTGGGACGGCACCAGCCGGGAGGGCATGAGACGGGAGCATAGACTGTATATTATTAATATATTATGTTATCATTAATAATAATAATAATAATAATAATAATAATAATAATAATAATAATAATATGAATTTAATATACAGTCTATGGAGTTCTCCAGGCTGCAGCCATACCCGAGTCTAATAAAAAGGCAGAGCGCTCTCTCCCTGTGGGGTTGAAAATCCAGCTGTTCCACTTAGCTGCTCCCTCTAGAGGCCTGGAGAACTTCCGTTGTGTAATCTGGATGCTGCGTTTTTTTGTTGCATTTGTTTTCTGGGTTTGTGTGCTTTTCTTTTTGCATTATTTCATATTTGCAGCGCGTATAATTCTTCAGCATTTAGTGGCAGTCTAGAACATTTTTAACGTTAGGCGTATATACTGCCCCCGTCAAGTCCGGAAGGATTGCATCCCGGTACCTGGAAAAATGAGTACCGGCATGTTTTCAGAATTTTAGTACCGAGTTGGTACCGAAGTATTGGTTCTTGTGACATCCCTAGATCAAATAATAATAAGATGAGAGGCGATAATAATAATAATAATAATAAGAGGCGACACTCCATTGGGTCGCCAATACAACGTCTGCGACCAGTCGCCAAGTCGCCGCCATTTTGGACTGAACTCAAGTGTTTGCATTAATGACGGAGATACGTAAAATATGCCATTCTTACTCACGAAAAGGGATTCATCTGTTTAAAATGGCTAATAAACAACAGCCATTTAAAGTGCTCACATTATGCTTTTTGGCTTTTTCCCTTTCCTTTATTGTGTTTATCTTTTTTGTGCACGTTATAGGTTTACAAAGTGAAAAAGGCCAAAGTCCACCCCAAAGGGACTTACCATCTCCAACAGAAAACACTGTTCACAAACTGCTCCAAACAGTTCTATTGTATTTACTTCCATGACCAACGTGCGTCACTTGGTAACAAATGTTATAATGCTCGCCTAGCTGCTAGCATGGCATGCCCTCATACTCTGCTTCTGACTGGCTAGTAGTCCTTACCTAGCTACTGCGCATGTGTGACTCCCAACAAAGATGGAATAGAAGTGTGATGCCTCACTCTGTAGCTAAAACAGAGAGCTCAACACACAGGTTGAAAAGAGGAGCTGTAGCAGTGTGCAGTACAACAAAAATATGGTGTTTTTTGAAAAATAAACCATGTAAACTTATTCTGGTAGAACCTCTAAATAAAATTATGAACCTGAAAATTAGTATAATATGAGCACTTTAATCTAAACGCCTTCCCCTTTTTACCTGTTTGTAGTCATACTAGTGACAAATCGCTTAATGAAAAGCTGAAATTGAAGCTAGACTGAACTTAAACTGACTATGATTTAGCATAGACCTCTATTACAGTAAAAGCCACGCTGATGTCTGAATGCCTCAGAGTCCCATATTATTCAGATTATTATTCAGTTCAGAATACACCTGTCAAATCAAGCTGTAGTTTCATTTATTGTCATTGTTGCACAACGAAATGCAGTTGTAGTAACGTTAGTATCTGGGGAGATATGGCTAGCATCTTAATATAAAAAATTTGACATCTAAAAATTCTCCATCAACTTGAATTTGAGCACCAAAACTTTGCTGATGTAATGTTAAATAACGTAAAGAGTCTGCCTCCCGTCATCCCACCACAGTCCTGTGCTCTGTCAGTGTGGAATACAGTCCGCCCGTTCCAGGAGCCAGGTCTCTGCCCAGTGAGCACCACACAACAGTCACCCATTTCCCGTAGCTGGCTCATACCGCCTTTGGTGGTGCTTGGTTAGCTGTGTGGTTTGTCAGAAGTGAGAATTGTAAGAAATTGACGTGGGCCTTGCTTGGCAGTTGTCCCCCCATGACCCCCCCTCCCCCTAATTCTATGGGAGGCTTTAACATGTAAATGAAAATGCTGTGAGCTATACAAATGCAACTCAGGGTAGCAGCAGGAGGAGTTTTACCCCAGGTGACATTTATCTAAAAGGTATTAACTTCATATTAAGAAAATCTCTGGTATAAATAGATAAGGCTCAGTATAGCCTAATTGTAGACTTAAATTTTAGCTTGAATTGATTTATTTAATGAACGTATGCTAGATTAATTACTGTGTATGTCTTTGGCAATGGCCAATGTTATGCAAAAAAGATACACAAAACAATTTATTTCAACAATTAGTTTTTATCAGGCTTTGCCATAAAGGTAAAATGTGCATTCCATGCAACCAACATCACAGTCTCCTAGAGCTCAACCACTGACTAGTGGCATGACTACAGATGACCTTTCTTTGGTCTTGCTCATCCAAGATTGTCTGGTGGAATGGAGACAGAGGCACCACTGCACAGTTTTCTAAGAGAAGTCTTTCTGCTGACACCAAAACACTGTGCTTCACATAAAGCATATCAGCTTTGTCATTGCATGACAAAGTCCCAACCATTTGTCTTCTTAAAATACTGGCAAATTCAGCACCATATTCACATGTCCATGGCATATGAAGCTGTTGGCTCTGCTGAAATGTCCTCATAATCTGGACTTCAATTGTCCTACTGTTATTAAACTTTACCAGTATTCCATTAAAACTCACTGTAATTCACCTCCACACCAGTCTGTGCGCTGTTTGCGCCCTGCTGGTTAATCTCCTATCCTCTTTCTTCCCTATGTTTCTTCCCCCTCCTTCACTGCTTTGATTTGAAAAATAGCAGGGGGAGATGAGTCCTCCGAGAGTTAGAGCAACAGCTTCCAAAGTATGGGAGTATTTCAGGCCAACTGGTAAAAGAGTTGTCTGTACACTCTGTCAAACTTCACTTGCTTATCACGGGAATACAACCATGCACCTAAAAAGTATAACATGCAGGAGTTATTCAAGATGTACGGAGCATTTGTTTTTTTTATTCCCTCCATGTCACCTCTGGGGCTCCATAAAGATGCGCCCACATAAAAGGAAAAGACAAAGTAAGTATATGATTATTAATGAAACGGCGAGCTAGTCTGTATTGTTTATTAACTCTTGAGAAGTACAATGACTGTCTTTTGATGTTGCCCATATTATGAAAAAATCACTTTTTCTGGGATTTGGGGTGTTATTTTGTGTCTCTGGTGCGTCCACATGCATATAAACTTTGAAAATAAAAACATCCATGCTGTTTTGAGTGAGATACGGGTTTCTGAATGTGTCCTGCCTTCAGTCTCCGGGTGAGCTGTTCAAAATCTGCACGGCTTTCTACGTAACTAGCCGAGATGCCTAGGGGGCTAAGCGTTAGCATGCTAGCTCGTTCTCAATGGCAAAAAACTGCTACAACACACACAAATTCACCCTAATCTACAAAATAAATTGTATAGAACTACTTACATGTCCCTGTTCTGCAGGTATTTCACGCAAAGTTGGAAGTGCGCCCTTGTTTAGAAGAAGTCTCCCAGCTAATCCTGCCTTGTACAGGCTGAAGTTGTAGAAACAGCTAGCTAGCTCATTTAATCCTTACCTAGCTACTGAGCATGTGCGACTGACAGCAAAGATGTTACAGAAGTTAAGAGGTCTCCCTCTGTAGCTAAAACAGAGACCTGAACACAGTGTGAAAAGAGGAGCTGCAGCAATGTGCAGTACAACAAAATATGGTGTTTTTTGAAAATTAAACCATGTAAACCTATTCTGATACAATCTCAAATTACAGTTATGAACCTGAAAATGAGCATAATATGGCCACTTTAAACAGGCTACTTAGACTTTGGCCACCATGCACGCAAGTTTAAACGCGAGCAGCACAGCTGTGTGCCGGCCTGCTTTAAGCGCGATTCATTATTAGGCAGAGCTAATGAGCGGGACCAGTGTAAATTGCTTCATAAATGTGTATTTGTTTGGTCTTGTAATTTACAGGAAGCAGTACGCCGTCTTCACAACTTGGAGACAAATTGTAGGCGCTACGAACCGGAGCAAGGGTAAGATTTAAAGAATATGCTTTCATTCTGCTAAGGAAATAGATACTAATTAATAGACCAATCTTAACCGTACATTTTGTTTTCACAGACTAACCTCGCCTCATAACGAGGCCGTGACCTATTTGCTCAGAGCTATGTCTGAAAGATTTACATGATGCTGACAATGACGGCATTGTGTGTAAGTAACTTTTCCTGTTTTCTCCTTCCTTGTTTAATTTTGCTGTGACTTATGTTTTTTTTTTTTTTTATTATTCATACCACTCTCATTTAATTGATTTCCAGCTGCCTGGCTTCAGGTAGAAACAACCAGATCTTGCATCGCAGTCGGAAGCTGTGAAGAGTTCAGCTCGTAGTCCAGCGAGAAGAAAGAGGGTAAGATTAGATCCCTTTGGTCAATGTGACTATTTTTCATGTGCATTAATAGATGTGTTGTGTCCATATGCAGTGCATCGCGCAGTACTGATTGTCTTTATTGATTGTTTTTACAGCTGCTGGAAGTGAGACAGAATGTGCTGGATGAATTGTGCGTCATTTTCACAGCCAGGTTAGCTCACCGAGCTCTGTGCCACCACGCTGCAGTCGACATTAGAGCTCTGTGCCATCACGCTGCAGTTGACATTAGAGGCGATTCCAAAGTACAGGGCAACGCACCACAGACGTCTGCAAAATGGACCAAATTAAGACAGAATGCCGCCAGTTACCATTTATGCCAGTTTACCATTTGTTGTGCAGGCTGTGTTTGTTGTGTGCTAATAAAGCTCTTTTTTTGAATAAACATCACGTTCCTGGCAAATTTTCCTTTCCTCAATAAATTCATGTCCTTGATGGTAATATAGTGTAGTCCATAGCATAACAATGACATGAATATACATACATACATAATAGCATATGCACCACCGGTCAAAAGTTTGGGGTCACTTAGAAATGTCCATTCCACAGAATACCAGCTGAGATCAGTTGCATAGTTTCTTTAATCAGGGCAGCAGTTTCCAGATTACATTATGTGCTTACATAATTGCAAAAGGGTTCTCGACTGTTGTAGACAGAAGTGGCTGAAGAAACGCTTGAAATTCCATGTTTTTTGGTCTAAACGTCATACCCAAATTAAAAGTGGTACAGCTCCCATATATGTTGACACTCTGGGGTGTGCCTGATATCATTGGAAAGGAAACACTTAAGTTTTTGTTACAAGTGTCAGAGTGATTCTAAGCCTTACTGACACAGAGTTACAGAGGCTAGAATGGAGGTTTTTTTTAATTTCCGTCCAAGTCATACATCTGTAAAACGATTAGACTACACTGCTGTAAACACATCTGACAGGTAACAGACAACACAGGGCATTAGCCACATGTCTCAACTTACTACAGAAAAAATGAAGCCAAAAGGCTAAAAAATGGATTTTATATGAATTCTTTTCTACAGATATGTCTGTAGATATGTTTTTTTATTTCCATTTGAAAAGAACAAAATAAAACACTTCTCAAATACACAAACACACCCACATCAATCACCTTTCCAGTGATATCAGGCACATCCCAGAGTGTCAACATATATGGAAGCTGTACCACTTTTAATTTGGGTATGACGTTTACACCAAAAAGCATGGATTTCAAGCGTTTCTTCAGCCACTTCTGTCTACAACAGTCGAGAACCCTTTTGCAATTATGTAAGCACATAATGTAATCTGAAAACTGCTGCTCTGATAAAAAAAAAAATCAGTGCAATTGATCTCAGCTGGTATTCTGTCTGGAATGGAGTGGAATGGAAATTTCTAAGTGACCCCAAACTTTTGACCGGTAGTGTGTGTGTGTATATATATGTATATATATATATATATATATATATATATATATATATATATATATATATATATATATATATTAGGGCTGTCAATTGATTAAAAAATTTAATCTAATTAATTACATACTCTGTGATTAATTAATCGAAATTAATCGCATACATAATTAACGGTGCCTGAACCTGAAAAAAAGAAAAGAAAAAAGAAGGGTACTAAACAACAGTTGGTGACATTAAAGGACGGCTTGTTTATTGCTAAGGCCATATGATCAAAATTAAATGATTTAATAATAATGTATAACAATAACAATAACTTATTTCCCTAGTAAATTGCTGTTGAACGACAAAAACAACCACCAGATGGGAAATGGACATTTACAATAACTTCAAATGCACCACTAGGCTGTAGTTTACCAGTTTCATTGAACGCACCGTCTGTGTTGTTTTTCCGACGGCAACTGCAGATTGTTACATTACAATGAATCCTCTACAGTAAAACAGTCAAACTTTACACCGTTTAGCGTTAGCTGCCAGTATTTTAACAGTTATTAATCCAGCTACTAGCTAGCGGTAGGCTAACGTTAGCTGCTGTCGAGTATAGTGTTAACTAGTGTCACGTGCAGCGGTGTTTGTGTAGCCTGTATCGTCTGTTTCAGAGCATCAGAGAGAAGCGCAGACATATCAGTGGCACCAGATTTCGGTAGCCAGGGTTGGCAGGAAGAAGTAAATGTTCCAATCAATGATCCAAGCAGCACATTCTCGTCTCCCTCCTTCATTTTACAGTCGAATGGTGGCTAGAACGGTTCCGGGTCAAACGTCAATATGGAATGGATTAATCTGCGTTATTTTTTTCTCAGATTAATTAATCAAAATGAATGCGTTATTTTGACAGCCCTAATATATATGCTATATATATTCACGAGTGATTTTTCTTGTTTAAAAGTAGTGGCTTCAGCCAATAGTGAGTGAGGAAATTCAAGCCAGGCCAGACATTCTCTGGACAGGCGCGGTGTCACTGTTATTCATATACTAATTAGGCCAGACACTCTCTTGCCAGGAGAGGTTTCGCTGCTATTCATATGCTTATTAGAGCCATTAGCACCTCCGCGGGAGCTCTCCACATACGTCATATGTGGCACCATAGACATATATATAATGGACCAACAGATCCTGTTGCTCTGGACGGAGACCAGTGAAGGCCATTAGAAGCACTTTTCCGGTGAGCGCCGAGCGTTACTGCGCAGCCTCCAACTGAGAGAGACGACGTAAATGCGACGTGAGCAACCTGTCTAAAAGTTGTAAGTCTTCTGGTAGCTGTGCCAAGAGAAATCTCAATCATTCCCAATCTTGCAGAGACGGAGAGTGTAGGTATATGTAAGGAGATAACATAGACACAGGCTAATTATTGCTAACTAAATGCTAGTTAACATTAGTAATTCAACTTAAACAGGTAATGTAAGTCCAAACTGCCTGCGAGCTTCTCCTGTACTATACGGTAATTTCTCTACTGTGCGACATTAAGTCCCGTGGTTATGACACAATCATTAGTCTATTTTTACAAAAACGTCTGCTACGGCGCCATAACGTGAGATCCAAGGTAATGGAACATTGTTGTGTTTCTTTAGAAATAAACAATGGACAAATAAAGTCTTTAAACGCTTCAGATGTAACGGTATTCACTGTCAAAGTAACATCAAAATGAATGAAAGTCAATGGGATGCTAACAGGGGGTGAGTGCTTATTAGCATCAAAATGGCGCCATAGAAGTTCGGGTTGTGAGGAGAAGCTTACCCCCTTGTGTGGCACAGACGAACGCGATGTTCACAGCCTGTAAATTGTCGTTAACTGCCGAAAATTGGGGAGATTTACGGGCGTTTACGGGGACGAAAATCCCCCTTTAATGCAGTGCTGCAGACTGCTAGCCTGGTCCTACCAGACTCTCGTACATTTAATTTGTACAGAGAGTCTGGCCACTCTCCATTGACAAGTGTTAATTTCCTTGAAGGCGGTTACTCTGTTGAAGTTTAAAACTATTGGATCTGCCCAGAGCCACACTGGCTCTGCCATAACCTGCCATTTGGTCATGACGTCGCCTTAGCATCGCTAGCGTTCGCCTTAGCCAACTCCTTCACCACTAACGGAGCGAGCTGGAAAATCAAATTTTTCCCGAACCCTGTGGGGAGGGCCACAACATCATGGCCACTAACAAAACTCAGCAAAGATTGTTCTTGCTCGGGCTTTAGCTTCTGGATACTCGGCAGCGTTGCCACAACGGACCGAATGGCTTCGCTCAAATCTTTCTCTGCCGTCATTACAGAACTACAACTCAAACTAGCGCACAACCTCAACATCATCGTTCTTAGCCACTCCCTCTGTTCGCTGATTGGACTGGTAACGATTGGCTGGAGAAAACACTCAAATATACCGCAAACCCAGACGGCGTACTGAAGGAAAATGAAAATTAAGTGGAAGGAGGGCGGAGCCAGGCTAGCAGACTGCTGTCCCTGGTGTAGTTATTTGGAAATACTCCCATACTGCACTTTGTTGTAGTTTCTTTTCATCCATCTGCAGTGATATTTCAGAGAGAGAGATGTGAGAAATGAAAGTAGTCATCATGTTAACTCACCACTAGCTTCATTTATTACATTCAAAACACTTGAGTAGCCAGAGAGCTAGTCCTTACATTAACATGTCAGAGGGATGTAAACCTGTTATTCAAAAAAAAAAACTAGGCAATCTTATTACTAAACTAGATGAATATTTACAAGTATATGTGTATAAGTATATGTCTTGCATTAAACATCTTAAGTAAATGTTATTGTAGCAAACACAAAATACTACATTTTTACAACATCCATTTCAAAATATATATACTTATTTACTACTACTTATTAACTACTTATGCATTAATGCATTTAAAACCTAAATGTTGCACAGCTGGTAAAGGTGGAGCTCATTTTAAATGATTTGAAGTCATAGTTTTAAGTGCAAGCAATATCATCATAGGCCTACCCCTTCAGGATTTTTTTCTCTCCTACTCATAGTGCGTTCCATTTGTACTCAGTCGGATTTTCCCAGGTCAAAGTTGGAAACACGCCCCCTGACCTTGGATTTCCGAGCTCAGAACTCGGACAACCTCTGAATACCCAAGGGGGCCATTTTGATGCTACCTAGCACTCACCCGCCGTTAGCATTCCATTGAGTGCCATTCATTTTGACGTCACTTTGACAGCGAATAACAAAAAACGAATAACTACATCTGAAGCGTTTAAAAACTCTATTTGTCCATTGTTTATTTCTGAAACACAATAATGTATAAAAGGCTCCATTACCTTATATCTCATGTTATGGCTCCGTAGCAGCTGTTTTTGTAAAAAAAGGCTAATGATTGTGTCATAACCACGCGACTTTCTGTCACATAGTAGACAAATTACCGTACAGTACAGGAGAAGCTCGCAGGCAGTTTTGACTCACATTAGCTGTTTAAGTTTAATTACTAATGTTACCTAGCATTTTAGTTAGCAATAATTAGCCTGTGCCTATGTTATCTCCTTACATATAACTACGCTCTCCGTCAGCAAGCTCAATTTGCAGCCCTCACTGGAAAAGTGCTTCTAATATACTTCACTGGTCTCCGTCCAGAGCAATGGGATCGGTTGGTCCATTTCTTTAGTCTATGTGAATACCCCGAGCTAAAAACATGGCTGCTCCGTGCATCAACATAAGTGAAAGCTGTAGTAACACACAGTTATAAGGACTTCTGTGTTATTTGTGTCTCACTAAACCTGTTGTACACACCGTGCTATCCAACTTCTATCAGTGGACATTTTGTTACGCTGTTTGTACAGCGTAACGCGTTGTTAACTACTGGTGTTGCTAACCATGGCTAACCTGGCTAGAGCTAACCCACAATGAAAAATCTGACTTACAACACCAGGGCAAATTCCTTGTGTGTGTAAACGTACTTGGCAATAAAGCTTTTTCTGATTCTGATTCTAAATAGACATAACTGAGTAGGGTTGTCATTATAGAAATAGTTCACAGGGTTGGGGGTGTTTTTGCAACTTTAGTGTGAAAGATCATAATGTTTTTAACTTCGGAAATTCCTGCAGCCTTACTTTGGAAGCTTAATGCAACGAACTGTACGGAGGAAACGCTTCTGCTCCAGGCTGCTGCATGTCAGCTACTGTGAGGTTGATGAGTGTTGATTGGCCATTAGCAGCGAGGTTGAGTGTTGATTGGCTATTACTCGTACCACATCTAGCCAATCAGACGGTGTTGTGGGCGGGACAATAAGTCAGACTCAGTACAGAGCTGTAGCGGAGCCAAAGTAGCATACTTTTTAATTAATTAACTTTATTGGTTATCAGGCAAATAAAACGCCGATATAGATAATCTGCAAACTGCCAAAAAGTGGGCTGATAATTGGTCGATCCCAATTTAAAAAAAGGTCTTCTTCCTTTCCCGCTTATACAACTTATTTTTAAATTTGTATTTTTGCTGTTTCTGTGCCAACTCTTCTCGTTGATAACTCCTGGCCGGCCGCGGCCGTGACCATACACCATACACATGCTACTGCCTAAACAGACAGGGATGTTGTTACGACGGTATAGCTCTTAATACATCCATGGGAAAGTGTAATTCAGAGGGCAGATTCAACGAAGATTCAACACAACCATAAATCAGGCATTAGCGAGAGCGAGAACGGCAGGTGCTGAGTGACGTCAGTGTGTGAGTAGGGCTAGGACGATTCGTTGACGTAGTCGACGTCATCGATTACATGAATGCATCGACACAAATAATTTGCGTCGACACGTCTTTAACTGTCTATGTGAGTCACGCGTAGAAATCTAAAAATAACCGGCTGCCTCCAGCAACAGCGAAAGTATGGATTCCTCGCAAGTTCAACAACACTTTGAGAAAAAGGCTTGCACACCGTCTTCTAAAGTGTGGGAGTATTTTACTCTTAATGCCAACAACAGCAACGTGGTAGTTTGTAGAATTTGTAAAATGATCCCTGAGTCAGGATAACAGCTGCAAAACACCGTATGTTCTGCTCACCTGTGCCTCTCCAGCTTCTCCCATAGCTCATGCGTATACAGTATGTCCTGCACTTACTTGAATGTGAGGTAAACTGTGCTGTGTCTCCCCCATCTGTAGCACTGTAATTGCGCAACCAGGCCAGATTGTTTCAGATATCTCACGAGTCCTTTATAACGTCAGTTGTAACGGCCCACAAATTAAAAATTGTCGGTTTTAAATCGGGCTCATAAATTCCCTTAGAAAGGAGAGAGAAAGATTGCTTCATTTTTAAGTTTTGTATTAGTGTATTCCTCCTGAAAGTGACTTGAAATGTGAATTTGTTTTATTGTTGGATTTATTTAATACATCTGATTTCATATGTTGCTAAAATTGCACTTTTTTACTGTAAGATTAAAGGGAGAAGAGGTTTGATGTTAAACAAGAGCTTATTCATTATTTTACCTACTAGACCTACTGTTAAAAAAAGCAAATACAGGCTTTTTTGCGCTTTGTTTACTTTAAGTTTTTATTTTTGTATTCCTTCTGAAAGTGACTTTATTTTTTTGTTGTATTGATAGCCTACATCTGGCTTCAGGTTACACTACAAATTCATTTTACTTGAACAGTGCAGTGTTAAACAATTTTAATAAATAGAGATTTGAACCTTATTGAAATTTGTTTTGTGTAAATTGTGTGTTGGTGTGTTTAGGTGAATTCTTGGCGTATTGCTATCTTGAGGCAGCGGGAAGTGATCGCGCCATTGACCAACAAAACCTGGTCTAAAGTCAGTAGCGCAGCATTTCATTTTTATTTTAACAGTGAATTAGTAAAATGTGCCTAGGCTCGTGCACAGTGCGCAAACACTGTACACACACAGGGAAGCGCAGCAGCACACAAACATGCAAAAGATTACAAATAAAAATATTACGGTGCAAATCCGCCATCATAATAGCAATGCGCCAAGGTACAAACACGCCTGGCTTTTAAAGGGAATGGGAGATGACACTCTGATTTGTTTATTGCATGTTACACCCAAAACACACCAATGAATTAATGAATATAAGTACAACCCTTTTCAACCATGCGCACGGACCCTTTTTTCCGCCGTCTAGCAAAAGTGGATTTGGACACGCCCTAAACGCACCTGCCTCATGCGCTTCACGCCGTGAGCTTAGCTCGTTAAAATTGGGGCCCAATCTTCTTAAGACACAGTGGCTTCATCTGTTGATAATACTGTTGGTAAAGTGAAGGGTGTTACAACGTGGAGACTGCAGTTCACAGACTAGAACACCTTTTTGTTTAATTAAATTGCACAATTTTTGCGGTTATGTAATCGCACGTGACATCATGATTAGATTAATCATGCATGTGCATCCCTAGTTTTGTTTGAATTATTAATACATAATACTAAGTGTTAGAGGTGTTGCCAATTGGGCCGCTGGCAGAAGTATTGGCAGTCCCCTCATTCCTGGGTCGTGTCTATATGCTAATGTAGCATGAAGCTGCTGATTGTGACTGTTCCTGGTCCTCAATGTCCCCAGGCCCTGCCAGTCCACATGGGTTAGAGAGGGGCTGTTTCTCTTCGCTGACACTGACAGAATGGGGTTGGCGTGGGCCCCAGAAGAATCCTCACTGCTGATCAACCGGACATCAGCTGTGAATACAGCACAGAGAGAGATAGAGAGAGAGAGAGGGAGGAAATGTGTGTGTGTGTGGGGGGGGGGGGGGGGGGAGCAGGGGAGAGAGAGAATCAGGAGAGGGAGGTTTCTGAAGCTGTCATGAAACTCCATCAAATCAGGTGGTTGATAATGTTGGCTTGAGCTTGGGGCCCTGTAACAGCAGACAACCAAAATAGGCTTCAAGTGAGGCAGTTGCACCTGATGCCAGATAGCCTCAATGTCATTAAGTCATTAATGTCATTAAGATTGTAGCATTTTTTTTTTCCACAGGAAAGTGCTCACGTATAAAAACTGCAACCCCACCACCAAACCTATTCTATCCTTTCTGTACACAGAAAAGCAATTCAAAGCCACCTCTGAATCATCAAATGAACAGTCCAAATGAGTCTTTGAAACAGCCAGAATGTCCACTGTATTAGACTGCAAAGAGAGGGAGGGTTCATATGTTTTATTCCTAAGGCTACAGATGTTAATATTTGTAAAGACTAAGCCTTTTTGGCAAACTGCCTCAGGATAGTCCCCGATGAATACCTTTTAGTATTTTAGCGACTTTGTCCTTAAATTTGAGAAACTTGGCAACAATCGGTTTGGATCTGGTAGTGTCCTTCTGTGCGTCAGGCCGTCCGGTTCTATGAAACCGTTCCAACTCGATCCCTGACATCTGCAGTTTATCTGACAAGAGTTTGCAGACTTTTGTCTCAGTTTCTGCCCTTGCCCGACTCTTGGATTCCATCAATCAAAATGTTGTTTCTTTGTGACTGTCCATCCAAGTAGTCTATCTTCCCCAGTAAAGAGAAGATGTTTTGACTGACAGTTCAGATGCTCTGTCCTCGGCCCGCAAGTCATCAACATATTTTTGTGTATAATGAAGGCTCTCGCCTAATCCTCTTCTCTAGTAATTTCATCCAATCTCTTATTGTTTGCTTCAATCATTATCTTAAAAAGCTTTGATAATTACGCTCATGTTGGTTGTCCAACAGATCTTTGTACAACAGATTACTCAACTAGGCATGTGCCGAGTGGCGATCAGATTGTATATCAATGATTGAAGAGATCGGCGATTGATTTTTCTTAAACTGATATTTAAATGATTTTAACTAACTTACTATTGGAACTAAGATGTTATAAAATAATATCTAGAATCTGCGCCCTCCTCTTTATTAGGGCCCGAGCGATGCCCTATTGAAACTGAAGGAATTATTATTATTATTACGGCAAATGAATTGCCTTTTTGAGGGGCTTAACATACTCAAAAAATCACCAAAATTGGCGGTCGCATCAAGCCTGGTGAAAATGTACGTATTTTAAGGGTTTCGGGAATAGGCGCACAAAAATGGCTCGCTAGTGCCACCTACAAAGTTAAAAAAATTGAGCCCCTGCAGTACGTTTAACGTACACTCATGAAACTTGGTACACATATGTATCATGTCAAGACGTACAAAAAAGCTCATTGGAGCCATACCCTAAACCCAACAGGAAGTCCGCCATTTTTAATTGAAAATTAGTGCGATTTTGGCCATTTCCACGTCGTACTTTAACGAAATCCTCCTAGAGATTTCATCCGATCAACTTCAAATTTGGTCTGTGCCATCTCAAGATGTTAAAGATGAAAAGTTATTAAAAGAAAAAAATTTCGTCATAGGGCATGGCCGTGGCAGGGCGGCTATTTTGTGCGTTTCGTCATTGAAACAGGAAGTTGGTGTAACTTGAGTGTACATTGTCCAATTGACTCGAAACTTTTCAGGATTCATAAGAGTCCAACCCTGACGACATCTACAGTCCGATATTGGCTCAAAGTCATAGTCATAGCCCCCTTTCATAACATTTTAACCATTTAAGGTAGAGTCTTGTGTGAGGTATCATTGAACTCAGCAGACAGTTTGTTTTTGATTGGTGCTGTTTTGATCCGCCCCATGTGCTGTAGCCATGCCTCCTTTCATAACATTTGAACCGTTTAAGGTAGAGTCTTGTGTGAGGTGTAATTGAACTCAGCAGAGAGTTCCTTCTTCAATTTTTGGGTCCCCTAGTCTCCTTGTGTATTAATGCTTGTATAAGCTCAACCCATAGACATAATTTCTTTCAGGAGAACCTGGGCTATCAGGATATGTATACTGCAGGGATGTCACATAAAGACAAAAGAAAAGAGTAAACAGAAATTGAATCTCACAGGAATGTATTGAAATCACACAGAGACCAATAATATGTAAGACTTTTGGAAATTGTTTGCCCAAGTCTGGGCAATCAGAGGAAATATAAAGCTATTTAGTTTTTTTTTATCCAAAAGTTAGTTGTGTTATCTCCAATGCATTTCCTGTCTGCTTGAGAGATCAGTAGGCCAAATCATACTCATTTCAACCTCCAGGCTGCCTGAATGACCTGCAGCTCTGCTACACACACACACACACACACACACACACACACACACACACACACACACACACACACACACACACACACACACACACACTGAATACAAAGCCCTCCTGCTTGTGTTAGGTTAGGGTTATCTATTGGTTGAGCAAGCTGCCTATCTTCTGACTTGACTTCATGTGATTAGTCAACACAGCCAGCAGTCAGAGGCCAAGATGGCGGTGGCTATCAGTAAACAATTCAATTTCGGCCAAAACCTAAGTTTGACTCACCCGCACAACTTAAAAAATGATTAGGCTGTTTTGAGAGCGAGACAGCCAGTACTGAAGGCTTAGTGCATGATACAAAGGGAATTGAAAGTTCGGCTAAATGTATCATGTACAAAAGGTTTTACCTTAGTTAGTTGGCATTCAGATGTATGCCGATGACATTGTGGTTTATGTGTCTGGCAAAAGCCCTGTTTTTATCGGCAGTACATTGACTAAAAGTCTTGAGAAAGTGTTTGATTGGCTAAACAAATCATGTTTAACACTTAATCTGAGGAAAACTAAATCTATGTGTTTTTCTATAACAAGAAAGCGGATAATACATGATCTTAACATTAAAATGAATGGTAAACTCATTGATCAGGTAGAAGAAGAAAAATATTTAGGAGTGATTTTAGATTCTCAGCTAAATTTTAAAAGTCATATTAAAAACATCTCAAGAAAAATGAAGGCCAGTATGAACTGTTTAAGATTGATCAGGAGCAGTTTGGCATTTGAATGTGCTCATGTCTTTCTGAATACTATGATCCTGTCCCATCTGTCATACTGCACCACTGTTTGGTCTCAGGCTAGCCAAACTACCCTAAAGCCTATTGAGAGGCTTTATAACCGTGCCCTAAAAATTTTAGATAAAAAGCCCATTCGATTCCATCACTGTTACATTTTAAATAAACATAAAATCTTAAACTTTGTTAATTTTGTTAATCTTAGATATATAAAGTTGTTTTTTAAATGTTTGACTGGACTTGCACCTGAGCCACTTTGTAAATTTGTGAACAGGCTGGAATCCTCCAGATCCACAAGAGCTGCTGTATGTGGAGACTGTAATGTTCCATTTTGTTAAACATCTTTTGCCCAAAATGTTTTTTCTGAAAGCAGCCAATCTGTGGAACAGGCTTCCTACAAATATAAAGAATCTAACTAAAATGTCCACCTTTAAAAAACTATCAAAAGTATGTAAAAATAGCAGGGCAGTTGCGTACTATCTGGTAAAGTCAGTTAAACAGGTGAAGATCACGTAGCCACGTTACTAACAGGCTTGTTAGCGATCGACACGGTAACCTGCTGCAGATCCGGTGTTTTTAGCTGAGCTAGACAGAGAATATTTAGTTAAAACAGATCGGTGATGCTGTTCTGCCCTCGTTGTCTGTGACGTTAGCTGGAAGTGAATGTAGCCCTGGTGAGTTTTATGTGGACTGACTGCGTCGGATGTCGTTTAAAGAATAGCCTTTTAAATGCTTGTCAGCAGCCGGTCATAGGTTACTTAGGAGACAATTTGGCATTGTGTGCTCTGATTCATTTGGCATGCAGTTATCACACCAGTCATATTTTAGTTTTAATGAAAACTCAAGTCCTGGCTATTTTGGAAGAAGGAAATAACTATAGTAATAGGTGAACTAGCTGTAAAGTTGAGTTTCCTTTAAGTGCTGTGTAGTGGATAGAGACTTTATTAAAGTTTGACAATCCAAAAGTAGGCCTACATGTTTAACAGTTTGTTGCTGTTTATTGGCTTGTTTCTCATGAAGGTTTTATTGCATTTATAGGTTATAACATTAGTCATGTTTACTTCACTGTGGCCCTGTCCGCTCATGATATCTTCCAAAATGAATTATGCTTAGAATGGTCTGAATCGGAGAAAATATTTCATCAACATCAAAACTTTCGAAAACTAAATTCCGAAAACTGGCCAGTAGGTGTCTACCGTCATGCTGTCTCAAATGGTCCAAGCAGTGTGCAAATCATGGCGTTGGCAAAATCATAAGTACATGTTATGAATTTGAGTATATAAGCAAACACTTTAAAGCCCATGCTACATTGGAATCAGTCAGTCGATGAAGTAAACATCACTAATGTTGTGGCCTATAAGCAGTGCATAATTAATATGTGTTCTAGGCTTGGTGAAGTGGATGATTACTTGAGGGGGGAATAGATTTTGTTCCCTCTGGGGATCAAAATAATTCAGCATAGGCAGGGATATATAGACCAGAAAGGGGGAAATCCCACGCACCCCCCGGAAGCACCCTGGACGTTGTTATCGCTGAATCCACGGAACTTGCTGTTTGAATCATGTGTTTACATGGATAGAATATTCCGGTTATGAAGCTTATCGGTAAACATGTCAAATTTAACAAACAGCCTTTACACAGTAAACTAAATTTGATCCTTAAATGTGATCTCGGGAGAAAGTGCCCAGACTCTCTTAAAAGTCTTCCACTTCACGAGTTGGGGGTTAGGGTGGAAACTTTCTAAACTTTGTGAAATGCTGTCTACTACAAATTCATAGGCTTATTATTTGTGCTTTGTAAAAGAAACATGTAAAAAACAGTTTGTCAGTTTGTCCCAGCCTGTACTGCTGCTGCGCTGCAGATAAAATCAGCTGCTCAGATGCCCACGTAAAACGTTATTCTTTATCATTCATTTCCCTCCATATTGCTTTATTTTCGTGCAGTTCTGTTTAGCATTCATGTCCAGAGATCAGCTAATTTCAACCGCTTCAGCGGACGAGTGGTTCTGACCCACGATCTTTACCAAACTGTTATAGAATTTTCTTTCTTTGTTTAAAAAACAATGTGTCGGTTTGTCCGATGTTACGTGCAGCAGTAGATAAAGTCAGCTGATGAGTGCTGCACACAGTTGGGCTAATCCATATCATTTGTTTCCCTTAGTATTGCTTGTATTTTTATGCAGTTTTTGAATAAGGCAGCTTTTACGGAGAGAACAGATTGGTAGTACAGATGTGTCTCCTGCTGTATCGCTACTTCCTTAAAGGTCCAGTGTGTAACATGTTTAGTTATTCATTATCAAAATCTGTGTTGCCCATTCACAAACTTGTCCTTTTTCATGAATATTTACCACCACCATCAATTCCAAGTATTCCTTTTGGCTTAATATTTTACATTTGCATTCGCATGAACTGGGGTCTTGAAATACGTTAGATGGTAAGGGACATACAGGACATACGGCTCTGCCTTTCGCGTTTTCGCTATCACATGATAAACTCACAGGTGCTGCTAATGCTGCTAATGGGCATCGTAGCTTCCCGGCCCGGCAAGTTTGAAGACGGAAACATGGAGGACCACACATATTCAAAATCCAGAAAATGAAAAAGGATATTGAAAAGAGCAAGAGACTGGCTTTTTAAAACATGAAGGCTACCGTAGCTGTAATACATACTTGAACTGCGTGGTGCGAAAGAGTTGATTGCGATATATGATCTCAACGCTAGATGGGAGAAAATCCTACACATTGGACCTTTAAAGCATTAAAACAAACAACCCATCTGTAGTCTATCTGGGTTTTTCAAAATACTTAACAAGAATATTTTCACGACCTGGTCAACATGATATAGGACGCACACGCCCTCATACAGTAGGCTCCATCAAATAAGAACAGCTGATTTCTCAGGCCAGTAAACACATAGACAGTACTGGAGACCAGTGAAGTCTATTAGAAGCACTGTTCCGGTGATGGCTGAGCATTACTGCGCAGCCTCAAACAAACTGAGCTTGACACCGTAGATGTGACGTGAGTAACCTGTCTGAAAGTTGAAAGTCTTCTGATAGCTGTACCAAGATAAATCTCAATCATTCCGAATCTTGCAGAGACGGAGAGTGTATGTATCAGAATCAGAATCAGAAAAAGCTTTATTGCCAAGTACTTTTACACACACAAGGAATTTGTCTTGGTGTCGTAAGTGCATGTCACCTTAAAGCAACACGCACAGACACACCGAGTCGCCATATGCGGCGCCATCCCAACTCTCTCTTAACTCTCGCAGGGACAGATACAGCAAGACATGAGGAGAGGGGAGGGGAAAAAAAAGCAACTCTCAGACTATCCTCATAAAGATTAGAACAGTGTGGGAACAGGAAAAAACACCTCAGCACGTAAGCACACAAACAGTACATTTGCACTGCTACATACATAACACAACATAACAGAACATAACATAACATAAATGTACAGTTGCACATTTAGCGGCGAAGGCATGGGACTGGGGGTATAGGATGGGGTGGGGGGGTTTGACCTGCTGAGAAACGCACAGCCCGGCAGCCCCACTAGTGTCTCAGTCCGCAGAATGTTATAGCGATAACACAGCATGTTGCCATGGAGACACCCCTGAACAGTCCAGGACCGATACGACAATCAGCAGGCAGTGGGAAAGACGGGGGAGGACCAAGAGCGTCTCGCTTGCAGAGCCCCAACAGGGTGACTGTTTGTTCCAAGAAACGGCCTTGGCAAGGCCGTTCAGGATAAGGGGTCCGAAAGATTACATTTGTTTGGTCTACACGAATGGCTGCTCTAATTTAAACATCCATTCTATTGTTCATCTGATCAACTGGTCAATTTTACTTTCCAAATCCGTGACCATCTTCATGATGGTATCCAAGCCGCGGATCATTACCATGTTGTATTCCATCACGCGATTAATAGTCCCAGTTTGCGCACGGATAGTCCCAGTTTGCAAACTGATCGCTGTTCCAACAGCTCCAGTCAGGCCAGGCAGCTTCCTTGGGCTTCGGACAGCTACCAGAGTCTTTTTAATTTCTCGATAAACCAGGGCCAAGCATCCTCCAATCAGCAGCAGTCCGGTTATCATGATTCCGAATAGGTAGATATCCTCAACGTCCTCCATGGAAAGAGCAGAGAGACACACGACACGCCATTTCTCCCAGCCGTCCATCGTATACCCCGCAGCAAACGTTCCGTCAGGACATGCTGGCTCACCCGTACCAGTGCTCCTCCTCGAGAATACAGTGTCAATTGCGCTGAGAGACCAGTTAATCAGCTCCATAATTCGGGTATTTCAGAGCCTGAGCCTTGCAGGGAGAGTCTCTAGAAAGTTAACAAGACAACACGAGACACGAGACAAGCTAGCAAGCAGGGTAGGCCTGGGAGGGAGAGGGAGAAAGCGACCGCCTTCGCTGAGAGCAGAAAGAGAAGTGTGTATATGTAAGGAGATAACATAGGCACAGGCTAATTATTGCTAACTAAAATGCTAGTTAACATTAGGAATACAACTTAAACAGCTAATGCAAGTCGAAACTGCTTGCGAGCTTCTCCTGACTATACGGTAATTTGTCTACTATGCAACAGAAAGTCACATGGTTATGACACAATCATTAGCCTATTTTTACAAAAACGTCTGCTACGGAGCCATAACGTGAGATACAAGATAATGGAGCCTTTCTTTAGAAATAAACAATGGACAAATAGAGTCTTTAAACGGTTCAGATGTAAAGTTATTCACTGTCAAAATGAATGGCAGTCAATGCACTGCTAACGGCAGGTGATGGCTTGTTAGCATAAAAATGTCTCCATAGGAAGTATGCTTTGCAGATGCTCGCTTACCCCCTTGAGTAAACAGCTTTGTCCATATCACTGCTCCCCTGGTGGATAGATAAACCATTTCAACTAGTTTTTCACACACAGCACTTTGGGGCGTTACCAGTCGGCCCAGGCGCTCACATTGTGGGGGATTTATTTCCAGCCACGCTCCGGCCAGGGACCCGTCACAGACTTGCTGGAACCCCAGCACGGAGGGAGCGGAAATTTTAGATGGCTAAAATCTGTATCATCTGTATGCATTGTTGAATAATTCTAGGGACCCCAACATGCCCCTCAAGGGTTTTCTGGATTTCCTCTGCTTGTCTGTTTTACTTAATGTGTCTTAAATAGATCATTGACATCTTACTGTTCGTGTTTCTTGCCCTGTTGATGGTAGTTGCCAGATCTCAGCAATTACTGCAGTGAGTACGTTATTGAGTAGTTTTAGCCATTGTTTCGTATGATAACGAAACAATGGCTAAAACTACAAAGTTAAGGCCGGAGTTATAAAAAAACAGAATGATTCTTTCAAGGACAGTTTACTTGCTGAGCTGCAGGACGGATGGGAACAGAAAAGAGGGAACTGGGTGGGTGTTTTCATCCATTATGGGTGAACAGTGAAGGATTTGTAGGTGTAATAGAGGCTACTCATTTTACACATTAATTTGATGCTCAAAGTCAGCTCTGTATCCATCATTGTTACATTTCATATCCAATGTAATGAATGCAATGAGTACAGAGCCAAAACAAACCTTCCCTAATACAGATGTGCTGTATATGACCGAAGCAAATGCAGTAACATGGAACAGAAGACTGAAAACCATCTTTAGTAGCTTACTGGTGTTCATATAATCATTTTCAGATACTGTAGAAAGATACCAGGGCACAAACACAGGACTGTCTTAAAGGGTTTTCCAACCTATATTCCTATGTTTGAGTGACTGATGGGAACAACGATCTTTATAAAAGTAATTGTGTGCACATCCCACCTTCCGGCAGGTGCAGGACAAATGAAAATACTAAAAGAATATAATGTCCGCAACATTGCTTTAAATTCCCGTATTTAATACAGATGCAACGTTTCGACCCTAATGGGTCTTCTTCAGGCAAAACAACGATCTTTGACAATGGTCCAGTATTAAGCAAGATCGCTGCAGTCGGCAGCGGAGAAACAAGCTGCAATGTATTTACGTTCAAAAAAGTGCTTGTTTTGCCGCTGACAGACTCAGATTATTATTCTAAGTGTCTGACAACATTATGGAAAGGATCCCGACAGAGACCTTTAAAACCTCTTTGAGAGCATTCTGTTTAACCAAACAGCTCTGAAGTCGCTAGCGCCCACCAATACTTTTAGCGTGTATAGAGCCAACATATTTTCACATGTAAATCGGTAAACTATGTGTTTATTTAAACCAAAACTAGAGTTGTGTAGGGGTTTGCTCCTCGGCGTGGTGGGCCTGGGTTTGGCTCCGGCCTGTGGCCCTTTGCTGCATGTCATTCCCCCCTCTCCCCTTTCATGTCTTTGGCTGTCCTATCAAATAGGGGCCTAAAATGCCCCCAAAAAATAATCTTAAAAAAAAAAAAAAAAAAAACTAGAGTTGTAATGGCTGGAAAAGTGGAAAGACAACCCAAAACGGCTTTTCATAGTTTTATTTTTATAGTTTCTGTCGACTTTGAATGAAGTGTATTTTATGATGCTTAAATTACTGTTTGATTACATGGAGTCTCGTGTCTTTAGTGAATGCAATTTCGTGGATGTTTTTATGTTTAAAAAAAGGGTCTTACTCTTTAAAAGAAATTTCGACCTCCTTAGAAATCCTTTCCATAATTTTGTCAGACACTTAGAATATTAATCTGAGCCTGTCAGCGGCAAAACAAGCACTTTTGTGAAGGTAAATACAAGCTGGACAATGGCCCTATTAATTAGGGCCCGAGCGCCGACAGCGGCGAAGGCCCTATTAGAACTGAAGGAATTATTATTATTATTATTAGGGCCCGAGCGCCGACAGCGGCGAAGGCCCTATTGGAATTGAAGGAATTATTATTAGGGCCCGAGCGCCGACAGCAGCGAAGGCCCTATTGAAACTGAAGGAATAATTATTAGGGCCCGAGCGCCGACAGCGGCGAAGGCCCTATTGAAACTGAAGGAATTATTATTATTATTAGGGCCCGAGCGCCGACAGCGGCGAAGGCCCTATTGGAACTGAAGGAATTATTATTATTATTATTATTATTATTATTATTATTATTATTATTAGGGCCCGAGCGCCGACAGCGGCGAAGGCCCTATTGAAACTGAAGGAATTATTATTATTATTAGGGCCCGAGCGCCGACAGCGGCGAAGGCCCTATTGGAACTGAAGGAATTATTATTATTATTATTATTATTATTATTATTAGGGCCCGAGCGCCGACAGCAGCGAAGGCCCTATTGGAACTGAAGGAATTATTATTAGGGCCCGAGTGCCGACAGCGGCGAAGGCCCTATTGGAACTGAAGGAATTATTATTAGGGCCCGAGCGCCGACAGCGGCGAAGGCCCTATTGGAACTGAAGGAATTATTATTAGGGCCCGAGCGCCGACAGCGGCGAAGGACCTATTGGAACTTAAGGAATTATTAGGGCCCGAGCGCCTACAGCGGCGAAGGCCCTATGGGAACTGAAGGAATTATTATTATTATCATTATTATTATTACTATTATTATTATTATTATTATTATTATTATTATGGTAAAGGTTTGCCTCGACCCCTATGCTTTGGCCACGCCCCGTTTCACAGCTAATGAACTGTATGACGTAGAGTCTTGTGTTAGGTATCGTTGAACTCAGCGGGGAGTTCCCTTTTCATTGGTGACAATTTGCTGCAGCTGAGTGTCGTGCAAATGCACGGTCGCAACGAGCGACGTCCGCCGGTAACCCCGACGTGCGCAGAGGCGCGAGGGCCCGTCAATCGCTACTTGCAGCTTTAATTATTATTATTATTTTCTGCAAGTAAATTGGCTTTTTGAGGGGCTTAACATATCCAAAAACTCAAGAAAATTGGCGGGCGCGTCAAGTCTGGTGAATATTTATGTATTTTAAGGGTTACAGGAATAGGCGCACAAAAATGGCTCGCTAGCGCCCCCTAGAATGTTAAAAACTTTTGGCCCCTGCTGTGCGTTTAACATCGACTCACGAAACTTGGTACACATATGTAACATGTCAAGATGTACAAAAAACGTCATTAGAGCCTTACCCTAAACCCAACAGGAAGTCCGACATTTTGATTTCAATGTTCGAAATTAGTGCGATTTTGGTCATTTCTACATGTTGTACTTTAACGAACTCCTCCTAGAGATTTCATCCGGTCATCTTCAAATTTGGTCTGTGCCATCTTAAGACATTCCAGATGAAAAGTTGTTAAAAGAAAAACTTTTTGTCATAGGGCGTGGCCGTGGCAGGGCGGCCAATTTGTGCGTTTCGCCGCCGAAACAGGAAGTGGGTGTAACTCGAGTGTACATTGTCCAATTGGCTCGAAACTTTTCAGGATTCACAAGAGTCCAACCCTGAGGACAAATAAAGGCTGATATTTACTTAAAGTCATAGCGCCCCCTAGTGGCAACAGGAAGTAGGCCTAAAAGTCAAGGTGCTATACTTTAACAAACTCCTCCTAGAGATTTCATCCGACGGACTTCAAACTTGGTCTGTATCTTCTCAACACCTCAAAGATAAAAAAGTATTGAAAGAAAAACTTTTCGTCAGATGGTGTGGGCGTGGCATGATGGCCATTTTGAGTGTTTAGCGATGAACAAAGAAATTGTTGTAACTTGAGTGTACGTTGTCGTATCTGCCCGAAATTTCTCACAATTGACAAGGGTCCAGGTTTGAGGACATCTACAGGCCAATATTTACTTTTGGTCATTGCGCCCCCCGCTGGCAACAGGAAATGCGCCTTATATGACAAACATCATCCGATTTACATGAAACTTATGTGTGGTCTACATGTGATACTGAGCCGCCCCCTATACTTTAACCACGCCCACTTAGTCAGGCCACGCCCCTTTCATAACATTTGAACCGTTTAAGGTAGAGTCTTGTGTGAGGTGTCATTGAACTCAGCACAGAGTTCATTTTTAATTGGTGATGGTTTGACCGGCCCCCTAAGATTTAGCCACGCCCCCTTTTATAACTAATGACCCGTTTGGGGTAGACCCTTTTGTGAGGTATCATTGAACTCAGCAGAGACATCATTATTCATTGGTGATGGTTTTACCCACCCCCTAAGCTTTAGCCACACCCCCTTTTATAACTAATTACCCGTTTGATGTAGACCTTTGTATGAGGTAGAAAGTTAAAAAAAAATTGAGCCCCTGCTGTGCGTTTAATTAGACTCACAAAACTTGGTAAACATATGTAACATTTCGAGGTGTATAAAAAACTTCATTAGAGACTTCCTTCTTCATTGATGATGGTTTAGCCCGACCCCTATGCTTAAGCTACGCCCCCTTTCTCAACATTTGAACCGTTTAAGGTATACCCTTGTGTGAGGTATCATTGAACTCAGCAGAGAGTTCCTTATTCATTAGTGATTGTTTGGCCCTCCCCCTATGCTTAAGCCACGACCCCTTTCCAAAATGATCACCCGTTTAGGGTAGAGTCTTATGTGAGGTTTCAATGAACTCAGCATAGACTTCCTTTTTCATTGGTCATGGTTTGACCCGCCCCCTAAGCTTCAGCCATGCCCCCTTTTATAACTAATGACCCGTTTGATGTAGACCTTTGTATGGGGTATCATTTAACTCAGCAAAGACTTCCTTCTTCATTGGTGATGGTTTGGCCCCGCCTCCTATGTTTAAGCCATGCCCCCTTTCATAACTGCTGACCCATCTAAGGTAGAGTCTTGTGTGAGGTATCATTAAACTCAGTAGCGACTTCCTTTTTAATGTGTGATGGTTTGACCCGCCCTCTATGCTTTAGCCACGCCCCTTTTCACAGCTAATGAACCGTATTACGAAGAGTCTTGTATGAGGTATCTTTGAACTCAGCGGGGAGTTCCCCTTTCCCGTAACCCCGACGCGCGCCGAGGCGCGAGGGCCCGTCCATCGCTGCTTGCAGCTTTAATTTATATTGTAGCTTGTTTCGCCACTGCCGACTGCAGGGATCTCGCTTAATACTGGACCAATGTGAAAGATTGTTGTTCCCATCAGTCAGTTAGATGCAATCCAGGTTGAAAAAAACGGCAGTTACTCTTTAATACAATCCCACAATGTCATCACAGGGGGAGAAGAAGACAAAAAACATATTCTTCTAACTTTTGCGTGCTGCATTCCAAGATGGTTAGCCCCACTGCTAACCTTGTATCCACACCAGATAAACAGCCTAAAAAAGCTTTTTTTAGTGTTATAGCGTTTCATTACCAAGCTAAACTAAGATTAGGCAAACAAGCTGAATCTATTGTTTAGTCTCTGACTCAGAACTTTTTTCCCCATTTGGCTGCTTAATTACGGTTTAAACGACATGACGTGAATGCAGCATCACTTCATAAAGTGCAATGTGCTAACATGTTAGCATGAAGCACCAGCACCAACGTATGTAGTTTTTTTAACTGTATATTGAATATGACTGTATCCAAAATAATCTAACAGCGCTTTAATCTCTAACATCCCCTTTCCTTTTGTTGCAGAAACCTG
Source organism: Zingel zingel (assembly GCA_023566125.1). NCBI lineage: Eukaryota > Metazoa > Chordata > Actinopteri > Perciformes > Percidae > Zingel > Zingel zingel. The sequence goes on from CM042319.1 coordinate 38,120,373, forward strand.
TTGGACATGGACACCTTCTCTAAGTCAGATCCAGGTAACTGCTGCATTTCCTCACCAACTCAACTTCCATGCAGCTATTATTAAATCACTACTCCATGCACCTTTAGTGCACAGCAGACATCAGTGAGCAGTAACACAGTGAGCGACTCCCAAAGCATTTACAGACACAATGTAGCAGCCCAGCGTATAAAAAAGTTGGTTCCCAGGGGTCAACCTGCAGACTTTTAATCAAGTGTGTTCCTAGTTAGGGCAACTAACCACTGGAGGATGATTGACACTTAATGATTGCTGGCCACACACACAGAGTCATTGAGTGGTGGAGAACACAGTAACTGTGATTAGTGCTACACTAGACCAAAGAGAGACAAAAGGATGACAAAAAATAAGGATTGGAAAAGGTTTAGTTCTGTAGGTCGACAGAATTCACACATTTTACCCTCCATCTTTAGGAAAAATGTATTTGATATGTACTTTGTATATCTATCTATCTATCTATCTATCTATCTATCTATCTATCTATCTATCTATCTATCTATATATCTATCTATCTATCTATTAGGGCTGTAATGATACACCAAACCCACAATTCAGTTTGTATCACGATTTTTGACCCACGATTCGATACATACCTTGATTTATTTACTACTACTACTTACTTTTTTTCTGCCACATCGTTTTGTCATTGATTACATGCCACTTTGCAACACAGTAATACAACAGAGACCTTATTTATTGATTATTGATTGATTTCAATATTGATTGATCCAATACCAAAGATTCTTTTGTACCTTAAAATAATGTTCCCAAAATCGTTTCAGTGGTTCATTTACTTGTTCGAATGAGACATAAGAATAATGGTAATGTTAACAGTAATGGACAATTCTGCTTCCAACCTATAGGGGGACCAAAGAGGAAAAGTGCTTTGGTGCCTACTGTAAAGGTGCTGTTGACAAGTAGCTAATGCTAATGCTTGGTCTATAACGTTAGCTAATTCTTGGCGGGTAACATAAGATTACGACATCGTTCAACATGCTCAGTTATTTTTAGTATGATTGGTAATTTAGCCAGCTAGCACACCCCTGTCTGTCTGCCTCACTCTTCCGGCGCAACAGCACACACACAGTTTTTCTAAATTATGGAAACAAACTTACAATTGTCAAAACAAAGTACAATCCTCACACCACGTGGTACATTCAGCACACCACTCTATGTGACCTGCAAAAGGTGATAACTCAATCAAAATAATTAACTCCTTTTCAAATGTAAATAAATCTATCAATGAATAAATCATTTTCATCAAAACAAAAGGTTCCTTTATCATCACTCAGACCAAGACAGTCTGTCAAATGACAGCGTACTCTGAAAGTGTGATAGTTACCCACTATGTAATATTGTCCAGTTGCTAACATGTTATCTTTGGGAAGCTAAATGGTGTTGATGTCAGCCATGGCACACTCCCTACTTTAAACAAAAAATGTATTTATCATTGTATGTACACACCAGCCAATCGCAAATACATAAAGAAAGCTTGTGTGAAAAAAGATTTACAACAGCAAAATAACCAGGAACTACTCTATGTGCATCGAGGGAAAAAGTATGGTGGGAGAAACTCCATAAAAAAATGTTTGGTTGCTCTAAATTGTGAGGAAATTGAATCCCCATCTAGCATGAGTCAATCCATCTGACAACCGTGTCAAAGCGATTGAGAAAAACTGACATGGCTCTTCCAAGACAGACAATTAGGCCTACAAACAAAGACAATAATAAGATATGAGAAGCTTCGCTGGCTTGGAACACTGCCAGAAATTGAAACACCAAGTGTGCAGAGTCGGAGAGCGATTGTGACGAAATTGTGTCACAGGCTTTATTATATTATATACATATACATCACACAGCTTTAAATAAACAATGTAATAACAATAGTTGCCAATGTGAGTTTGAGTCTTTTTCTGATTCTGAGCCACGAGAAGTAAGACATTTGATACTTTGCACAAGGTAGACGATTATGGATGCCTTTAGCCATTTTAGGTTGCTGTTAGTATGGTTTGCAAAGTGATTTGTGCTTGAATTCAATGAAAGAATTCACATTTTCTTTCAAACTTGGTTTGAACATCTTATTCCCACTTTAGAAGATCAGGGTTGGCAAGATCACAGGCAGCAGTATGAATGCAATATGGCTATGAGGATTCATATTGTGTAGCATTTAGCAGGGCTCGACAGTAATGGTTCCCTGGTTGCCCTTGGCAACCAGATTGAGTCATTTGGCATCCGTTTCGTGGCCTCTGGTTGTCCCCTAATATGGCACCGGTGCCCGGTATCTACCGGACGGAATAGCAACGCGGATTTCGGTGCCTCATTACGGTGACACTTAATGTCTGCCCTGCTCTTTGATGCTCCGAAACAGACGTTAGAGGCAACAGAGGCATCGCTGCATGTCACGCTAAACACTAATAACACGTTACATTTGGCAGCAGGTAACATTACCCTACCGTTAACTACAGTAGTAACTTGATTAAACACGGTTAAAATGCTGACAGTTAAACAGTGTAAAAGTGTGACTGTATTTCACTGTAGAGGATTCCAGCATTGGGATGTACAACAGTCTGCCGCTAAAGTTACGAGCTAAAAGACACAAACTAGCACTGGTCACTGCTGTTGTCTGAAAAACAACACAGACAGGAATAAATATTGCGTTAACTTAAAACTTGTAAACCTTGTGGTGCATTCAGAGTTATTGTAAAATTTTGTAATACTGTAAGTTATTGTGCAATTTTCTGGTGAAAGAATTTATAAATTATTGTTAAAAGTTATTGTTATTGGGGCGGCCTCTAGCACACCCAGTAAGAGCCCATGTAGGCTAAGTCCTTTGCAGCGGCGCAGCTTCGAATCCGACCTGCTGCCCTTTGCTGCGTGTCATCCCCTATCTCTCTCCCCTTTCCTGTCTATCCACTGTCACTATATAATGGGAAAAGCCCCAAAAAATAATCTTTAAAAAAGTTATTCAGTTATTCACAATGACTATTGTTTCTCATACTTATTCAGTGTGCCGATGTGCTGCAATAGCAGCAATCGGCACAATGACTATTTTTTCTCATACTTATTGGTGTGAATGCTGAAGGCATCTATATTCTTCTACACTAATATTTATTTATTTATTTATTTATAGAGCCAGATTTTGCACCTTAACTCCTTCTACATTTTTCAACATAGAAACTACATTCAATCATCAAAACGTTCGGCTTGATTCAGAATGGTGTGCTACTATTTTTAATATTCATAACATTTATAATTTCCAAGATTTTCAACGTTTAGCTGACATTTTTTTCCCCATTAAGACGGATGGACAGAATGTTGAAAGTTGACACATCTTCATACATTTTCAACTGCTAGCTACTCATTCATACATTCACAGAGAAACTCCATTCAAACTTTAAAACGTTCCCCATCTTTCATACATTCAGCATTGGCATTCAACTTTCAAATCCCATTAATACTTTTTAAAATAATCAGTCTTCTTTGAGACTTAGAACTAATGTCTTTCTGCCATTTTTACATTGGTGTGTATGGGACGGAATGTTCGGCCTCAGAGGGCAGGGCCCAACTGACAGAGTGCAAAGAGGCGGAAGCTACATTTTCTTTACCTTGCGATACCATCCACAGGTTTAACTCTTCATACATTACTTTTACATAAAAATGTAGGAAATCTTGTGCCCTTTCTAACAATGTGCTCAGGGAGGCAATGTGACTTTCACACGAGGCACAGTGAGCATCGAAGTGAAGCCATGTCCACCAACTGCCGCACTGCTTCCTGTACTAAATCCTACCAGAAATACTAGGAGGAGAAGAGAAACAGGCCCTTTTCAGACAGCTGCTGTCCTCCCATGTCTTACACAACACACACCATTCTTGGACAGGATGATCAGCAGGGTATTATGCCTCTCACAGTATTAAACATTAAGAGATAGGAGTTAGGGTTTTTGAGATAGTAGCAGGACTGTCAAAGGTGAGAAGGCCTATCTGAGACAAGAATCGTCACAGAAACCTTTAATTGCAGTTGGTCATGTGACCTGATCCTTGACATGTTGACCAATGCTGTGAAGTGACTGTTCCTAGTCTCTGTGAGAACAGCTGCTAGTGTTGAGGCCTGAGGTCAGTTATCAGAGTCAGTCAGTTGGTCAGTTAGTCCATCATGACATGATGTTCGCTTACAAATAACACCTCTTCTCCTTTTTCCTCCCCTCTTCGTCTCTTCTTTCTCTACTCCTCTCCTCCTCCTTATCTCCTCTCCTCCTCTCCGCTTCTTCTCCTCTTCCTATCTTCCTAATATCGACAACTTCTCAGTCCTTCCCCCCTTTCTGCTAGAGCCAAAACGGTCTCCTAAGCCCACCCCCCCACAAGGGAGAATGAATGATTGTGCATGAGCAGTGTTTAACATGCAGGTAGACACCCCCCCGCCCCCCCCCCCCATGCCCTGATTGGTGCATCTGAACAGTTAGACACTCCCCCCCTGGCCCTGATTGGTGCATCTGAACAGTTAGACACCCCCCTGGCCCTGATTGGTGCATCTGAACAGTTAGACACTCCCCTGGCCCTGATTGGTGCATCTGAACAGGGAGCTGTGGATTTTTGCAAATCTCACTACAGGCTGTAGGTGGAGCCAGAGAAGCCGGATTAATTTTTTTAAATGACCTGCTTCATGTAGTTCTACTGGAACATAGGGTAAGTTTCAGCAGATATGACAGAAGGATAGTTTTATAAGTTGTACCTACTGCATCTTTAACTGAGTTTTATATTTAAATTTTTTTTTTTTTAATTTCCATTCTTTAACTGAGTTTTATAGTTTTTTCAATTTTTTTTTTAATTTCCATTCATACTTTTTGAAAATATTCAACACAGCTGATTGAGATTACCTAATATGACACATTTCCCATTTTTCAGACTCATTTATTCTCCTTTAGCTGCTTCTTCATCCAAATTGATTATTACAATTAACTATTCATATTCTATCAATATATTCCACATCTTTCAAACATTCTGGGTATTGTTCAACTTTTCAAAGACATTCATAATCTAATCCCATTCCCATTTTTTGAACTATTCTCACTGCTTCACCTTCTTCTTACACAATTCAAGTCAGCAATCAGTTGGTCAGTTAGTCCATCATGACATCATGTTAACTGACAAAAAACTCCTTTCTTCCCATCCTCTCCTCTCTTCTTTCTCTACTCCTCTCCTCCTCATTTCCTCTTCTCCTCCTCTCCTTTTTTTCTCCTCTTCCTATCTTCCTCTCTTCCTGTGTGTCTGTCTGTCTGTTGGTGTGTTAACTCCTCCTCCATTCTTCCTCTCTTCCTCTCCTACTCGTCTCCTCCTCCTTTTCTCTTTTCTTCCTCTCCTATACTAATGGTCAGTTATTCCATATGATTATGGTTAATGGTTCATTAAAGGTGCCGTAGATTGTGAAGATCCAGGACTTAGCCAAAGAATTTGAACATCGACAACTTCTCAGTCCCTCCCCCCTTTCTGCTAAAGCCCAAAACGGTCTCCTAAGCCCCTCCCCCCACAAGGGAGAATGAATGCGTGTGCATGACCAGTGATTGACACGCATTTAGACACCCCTCTTGGCCCTGATTGCTGCATCTGAACAGTTAGACACCCCCCCTGGCCCTGATTGGTGCATCTGAACAGTTAGACAACCCCCGCAGTTAGACAGGGAGCACTACAGGCTGTAGGTGGAGCCAGAGGAGCTGGATTTATTTTAAATGACCTGCTTCATGTAGTTCTACTGGAAAATAGGGTCAGTTTCAGCAGATATGACAGAAAGGTAATTTTATAAGGCATACCTACTGCACCTTTAACTGAGTTTTATACAACTTTTACAAATTGCAAGCAGATTCAGAATTTTTTTTTTCTTTCCATTGATACTTTTTGAAAATATTCAACACAGCTGATTGAGATTCCCTAATATGACACATTTCCCATTTTTCGGACTCATTCATTCTCCTTTAGCTGCTTCTTCATCCAAATTGACTATTACAATTAACTATTAATGTTATATCAATATATTACACATCTTTGAAATATTATTGGTGTTATTCAACTTTTCAAATACATTCATACTATTTAAACTCATTCTCACTTTTTCAACTAAAAACTATTGAAATATGCCAAATCTTTCAAACATTCTGTGTATTATTCAACTTTTCAAAGACGTCTATACTAATTAAACCCATTCCCACTCTTTCAACTATTTTCACCGCTTCACCTTCTTCTTACACAATGCAAGTCAGCAATCAGCATTCTAGCGTCAGCCTTTCAACATACAGCATTCACACCGCAATTTCTTCAGAAATTGCATGCTCTAGTTGGTGTGAATGCTGAAGGCATTCACATCTATATTCTTCTACACTACTATTTATTTATTTATATAGAGCCATATTTTGCACCTTAACTCCTTCCACATTTTCAACATAGAAACTACATTCAAACATCAAAACGTTCAGCTTGATTCAGAATGGTGTGCTACTATTTTTAATATTCTTAACATTTATAATTTCTGAGATTTTCAACGTTTAGCGGACATTTTTTCCCCATTGAAGCGGATGGACAGAATGTTCAAAGTTGACACATTTTCATGCATTTTCAACTGCTAGCTACTCATTCATACATTCACCGAGAAACTCCATTCAAACTTTAAAACGTTCCCCATTTTTCATACATTCAGCGTTGGTATTCAACTTTCAAATCCCATTAGTACTTTTTAAAATAATCAGTCTTCTTTGAGGCTTAGAACTAATGTCTTTCTGCCATTTTACATTGGTGTGTATGGGACGGAATGTTCGGCCTCAGAAGGCAGGGCCCAACTGACATAGTGGAAAGAGGCAGAAGCTACATTTTCTTTACCTTGCGATACCATCCACAGTTTTAACTCTTCATACATTACTTTTACAACAAAATGTAGGAAATCTTGTGCCCTTTCTAACAATGTGCTCAGGGAGGCAATGTGACTTTCACACGAGGCACAGTGAGCTTCCAAGTGAAGCCATGTCCACCAACTGCTGCACTGCCTCCTGTACTAAATCCTACCAGAAATACTAGGAGGAGAAGAGAAACAGGCCCTTTTCAGACAGCTGCTGTCCTCACATGTCTTACACAACACACACCATTATTGGACAGGATGATCATCAGGGTGTTATGTCTCTCACAGTATTAAACATTAAGAGATAGGAGTTAGGGTTTTGAGATAAGAGCAGGACTATCAAAGGTGCATCAGAGCTTCGTTTCTGTGAGAAGGCCTCTCTGAGACAAGAGTCGTCATAGAAACCTTAGCTACAGTTGGTCATGTGACCTGATCCCTGATATGTTGACCAATGCTGTGAAGTTACTGTTCCTAGTCTCTGTGAGAACAGCTGCTGGTGTTGAGGCCTGAGGTCAGTTATCAGAGTCAGTCAGTTGGTCAGTTAGTCCATCATCAAATCATGTTAGCTTACAAAAACACCTCTTCTCCTTTTTCCTCCCCTCTTCCTCTCTTCTTTCTCTACTCCTCTCTTCTCCTCTTCCTCTCTTCCTGTGTTTTTGTCTGTTGGGGTGTGTGTGTGTGTGTGTGTGTAACTCCTCTTCCTCTCTTCCTCTCTTCCTCTCCTACTCGTCTCCTCCTCCTTCCTCTCCTATACTAATGGTAAATTATTCCTTAGGATTATGGTTAATCTTTCATTAACTGAGTTTTATACAACTTTTAATTTCCATTCGCATTTTTTGAAGAACTTTCTGAAACAGGAGTCATCATGGCAACCTGTAACTGCAGTTGGTCATGTGATCTGATCCCTGACATGTTGACCTGTTGCTGTGAAGTGACTGTGTGTGTGTGTGTGTGTGTGTGTGTGTGTGTGTGTGTGTGTGTGTGTGTGTGTGTGTGTGTGTGTGAGAGAGAGAGTGTGTGTGAGTGAGTGAGTGACTGAGTGTGTGTGTGTGTCAGTGTTAATTTTGACAGCAAATTCTGATTTAGTCTTAGTCTTTTGAATAACACACCATTTAGTTTTAGTGTTATTTTAGTCATCTGAAATCTTTTAGTCTTAGTCTAGTTTTAGTCGACGAAATGTCATAAAAGTTTTAGTCTTAGTCTAGTCTTAAGTCTTTTAGTCTTAGGCTGAATCCCATTTCTCTATCTTACCCCTACCCCTTACCCCTACCCCTTAGTTTACCCCTAGCCCTTGGCCCTCGAAAACGAGGGGTAACGGGTAGGGGTGAAAACCTACCCCTATGAAATGGGTTGCCACTTGGTTACATCATCATACATACTTAGGTCTGTTTGCAATAAATATTTGTATACACACTGCATGGTGTGTTGTATATCTGTTTCAGTTATCACTGTTTTGAATGTCATTGATGTTCAGAAACACTTTCTTTATTAACAAAAAGCTGTCTTTATTGCCCAATAAAGTAAACAGTATTACAACTATTAGAACCATAACTTACATGTCACACACATGTAAAAAAGGCACTCAAGACCACAAACAAAACTACAGCTATTCTGAAATTCCAGACCCCAGTCTTCTGCCTGTTGGCCAGTAACCTTTCCCTCCATACCCCATTTCTTTCATTAGTATCATAACCAACAACAATGTACAGGTGCATGAACAGGCATGAATTACATATGTTTACAATAATACAGTACAAATACAATAATGAATGGCTACAACATGAACGCAGAAACTTCTGCTCGCTGAAACTTCTGCTCGCTGAAACTTCTGCTCGTTTTCAGCCCAGAAAGTGGATCAGCTGATGGGTTTCCTCCGGCGTCCCTGTGTGATACAGGACGCTATATGTAAAGCACGTATCAATGTCTCCAAAGCAAGTAGTGTTATACACTGATATCAAACAAAATTCGCTGCTATTGGAGTTTAGTTAACACTGTAGACATGCATGGAGTCCATTCGAGGCAGAGAAATGCGGGACTGTTGTGCAAATAAGCAATGTAACTAACGTTAACGTTAACTTTAGAATTAGCATTAGCATAGCAAGCTAGCGATTTTTAAAAATGTTTCAGTTACAAATATGGTTGCAAATATATTTTTACAGGACTGTGTAGAGCACAAAACAAGACCGTCGTAATTTTTAAATCAATTCTTTAAGCCGAAAATACTTACATGTATGGGTCTCTCTGGTCGACCGGGCAGCCATGTTCCTTGTTGCGCAATAAATCTGGATACCCCTTGCTGTTCAAGTAAGCTTGCGTCCTTACTTGGAGTTAAGGGGTATCTAGCCCTTCCCCTTAGCCCTACCCCTTGACCAAAATGAGTATTGGGACAGCACTTACTCTCACGGGAGCGTGCAAAACTAAAGGGTAAGGGTAAGGGGAAGTGTTAAGACAGAGAAATGAGACGCAGCCTAAGTGTAGTTTTAGTAGACCAAATATTAGCAGATTTTAGTCAACTAAATCTACAGTGGATTTAGTTGACTAAATGTTTATTCAGAATTTTTGGTCATTGGAAGTATCCATCAGTCTGTTATGGAATGGTATTAAGGTTTGAATATGCAATACAGACACAGATTTAACGGTTCGTCCTAGACCTTATGAAGGGAATATTTATTCATAATTCAAATTGAAAGTCCAAAGAGAAAATGAAGCAAGATCAAATTAAAAATAGTATTATTTTACTACACTACTAGGAAAAATCATGCCATAATTAAATGTGAAATGTAAAAGCTTAAATGGAAATACTTAAATTAAAATCTCAAATAGAAAAAAAAAAAAAAAATTATTTTAGACTTTCCCCTTTATAATTTTCAATTTGACATTTTATCTTTTGAATTTTATGTTTTACATTTGACATTGCCATTTTAACATTCACCTTTTAGATTTTGATTTAACATTAAGCTTTTCATTTAGAAGTGACAGGTGTCAATTTAAATGAGGAGGCGTGGCCCAATGGCTGGTGGGAGGGTCTGAAACCACTTCCATCTGACAGCGGCTGCTGTGAGTATTAATGGCAGCCGGTAAGCAAGCGATCCCGGCCACCGCCAGCTGGCTGTCACCTAACACTGGAGCTTCCAAGTCCGACAACATATCGGAGCAAATGTGCAATTGCCATCAATTTCTGTAAAACTGCCCATATTCAAACTGTACACAGTTAATTTCTCGCATAAAACAGTCTCAGAAATGAATTTAGTTTTGAAATAGCAAATGAAATAAACATTCAGCTTTTATCAAAAACAAGATATTTCACATATTAAACACATTATTCATATTATACTTTTCAATGATATTTAAACCCATTCCCACTTTTTCAACTAAAAACAATTAAAACATGCCACACCTTTCAAGCAATCTGGGTATTATTTAACTTTTCTAAGACATTCATACTATTAAACCCATTCCCACTTTTTCAACTATTCTCACTACTTCACCTTATTCTAACACAATTCAAGTCAGCAATCAGCAGTGTAGCGTCAGCCTTTCAACATACAGCATTCACACCGCAATTTCTTCAGAAATTGCATTCTCTAGTTATTATTATTATTCCGCCTGTTTTTTGTCCCGTAACTAGTCACGGAGCGTTGCCAACACGTGCACACAAAATACATCAAAACATGTGTAATGCTCGGGAATGGTGTGCTATGTCTTTTCAAAAAGATTTGCCGCACGGTTTTCACGAAATCTGCAAAAAACGGCGCAAAATTGTCCCATAGACTTGAATGGGAAATCTTTGGGAAATCGCTTAACATCGCGCAAAACAACCCCTCTTTGGGGCCATGCTGTATCGCCATACTTTAATGTAGAATTGAAAGTTTAAACCGAAGACAAGACTTTGGCCTTTATTGGGCTGAATGGGCATTCGGAAATCAAGCACGGTTTCTACGAAATCACAGTTTACGTATCGTCTTCTTTTCAGACCGTTTCAGATTTTCCAATGTGTGTGTATGGGGACGGAATCTTCACAGTTAGAGTGGAGGACAGAGTGGGGAGCTGTGGTACGATTCTCTGAATTTTCTCCAAACAAACTGCTCTCTCCCCTACAGTTTTCACTCTTCATACATCATTGTTGGTCAAAATGTAGGAAATTTTGTGGCGGTCGCAGACATTTAACTATGGAATCCACCGGACCTAAACTTCTGGCTCTCCTTATACCAACTGCCGATAGAAACAATGAAAAAAATGGAGCTGCAGTAATATTCTCTGAATTTGTTTCCAAACAAATTGCACTCTCACCTACAGTTTTCATTCTTCATACATCATTGTTGGTCAAAATGTAGGAAATATTGTGCCGGTCGTAGACATGTAACTATGGAATCCATCGGACGTAAACTTTTTGCTCTGTTCATACCAACTGCCGATAGAAACAATGACAAAATAAATTATTTACCAAATTTCCCATATACTTGAATGGGAAATCTTCGGGAAATCGCTTAACATCGCTCAAAACAACCCCTCTTTGGGGCCATGCTGTATTGCCATACTCTAATGTAGAAAAAAAATGTAATGTTTAAACTGAAGACAAGACTTTGACCTTCATTGGGCTGAATGGGCATTCGGAAATCAAGTACGGTTTCTACGAAATCACAGTTTACGTATCGTCCTCTTTTCAGACCGTTTCAGATTTTCCAGTGTGAATGTATGGGGACGGAATCTTCATAGTTAGAGTGGAGGACAGAGTGGGGAGCTGTGGTACGATTATCTGAATTTTCTCCAAACAAACTGCTCTCTCCCCTACAGTTTTCACTCTTCATACATCATTGTTGGTCAAAATGTAGGAAATTTTGTGGCGGTCGCAGACATGTAACTATGGAATCCACCGGACCTAAACTTTTGGCTCTCCTTATACCAACTGCCGATAGAAACAATGAAAAAAAAAATGGAGCTGCAGTAATATTCTCTGAATTTTTTTCCAAACAAATTGCTCTCTCCCCTACAGTTTTCACTCTTCATACATCGTCGGTCAAAATGTAGGAAATTTTGTGGCGGTTGCAGACATGCAACTATGGAATCCATCGGACGTAAACTTTTGGCTCTGTTCATAACAACTGCCGATAGAAACATTGAAAAAAATTATTATTTTGCTGGTTCTCTATACATTTGCTTGGCAACTGTGATCTCCACCAATCAGAGACGTTGCTGTTACGCTTAGGATTGTGGGTAGTGTAGTACTTTAACACACATACACACACACACACACACACACACACACACACACACACACACACTCACACATGTTTGTTTCACTATCTTTGTGGGGACCCGTCATTGACATAATGCATTCCCTAGCCCCTTACCCTAACCTCAACCATCACAACTAAATGCCTAACCTTAACCCTTACTCTCACCCTAACCATAACCTAATTCTAACCCTAATCCTAAAACCAAGTCCAGCTACGGATGGAAAATGAGCAAATGAGCAAACATACTATACACACATACACACACACACAAACACACACACACACAGGTGTCCAGGTGACGTAGTGACCAACAACATTCACCCACGCCTATCACCACTACTACACATCTTAATTGGCTACAACATATTGAACTGACATGAATTAGTGTAATACAGTGTTTGTATGAGTTCTTAGGTGACTAATTGTTGTTTTTTTCCATTTTGTTGTATATCTGTTTCTTTAAGAAAAAGAAAGTGTATATATATATAAATAAAAAGCTCTTATCTGTGTTGTTCCCCGAACATGCTGAGTCCAGTTTATGAACTCATGCTATGTAAATTGAGTAATCTGGTACTCAGATGTCATTCAGGTCAGTGTCCAACATAACCTCAGAACCTTTCCAGGCAGAGCAGTAACACATTATGCCTGTGCTGAGGAATTTGGGTTAAGCATCTGTGTTTTAGGTATCTGCAATATCTTTGTTTCCGTTGAAGGTTCAGCTAAACTTAACGCCTCTAGCATGAGTTTGTATACAGCTTCAGGAAGACAGGAACTTCAGAGAGTTGGGACGGCACGACATGATAACACATGGTGGTTAAACTGTACTGTCTACCTTAATCTCTCCTCAACTGAGATTGCATTAAATGATTCTGTGTAATTCATCAGTTTCCTGAACCTTCTTCCCCTATGTGAAATGAGTTGTGCTGCTCCTCAATTAACACCCTTAACACAGAGAACCTTTTTTGAACGTGGACCTCGACTTTCAAAGACAAAATCCTTCACTCCGCCAGCCAAGAGAAGCCAGCTCAGGGCAAGTTGCCTTCAGGTACAGTTGGGAATACAAGTTTTAATAGTTGTTGCTTAATATGACATTCATAAAATTACTAAATGCAGGGCTCAACGCTAACTTTTTAAAGTGGTTGGCTTGGCAACCAGGCATCAGCTTTTGGTTGCCAAAATTGACAATACGGTTGCCATGTTTTAAACTGCCTTTATTTGGATCAGTTAATTTCTTATGTAACTATATCACGCATTTTAATAATGAAACAATGAGAGAATGGCTTGCAATATAATTTCCCTCTCAAGTAAGGGTGCAACGGATCACAAAACTCACGGTTCCGATCATGGTTTTGAATCATGGATCGGATAAATTTTCGGATCAGCACAAAAAAGGGGGGAATTTAAATGATTATTACAAATGTAATAACAACTAGAAAATTCCGGAAGAAATTTTGACAGTGTGCCTACTACTTTGTGCACAGCCGAATAACACTAGCTAAGTATTAATAAGGTACAGTCAATATCATTAGTAACAGCTGATCTGAGTTACCTTTACTCTGCTGTTTGACATGTCCTGTAAAGAGAGGACAACACGGCCTAGAGCAGGGGTCACCAACACAGTGCACGTGGGCACCAGGTAGCCCCCAGGGACCACATGAGTAGCCCTCATGCCTGTTCTAAAAATGAAAATTGATTATTGATATTATCTGTTTCCCACCTTGTTAAGTCATTGTTGATAATTATTGTGATAAATCATTAGCGTGATCAGTGTCTTCACATAGATGACTATCATTAATCATTAATAATCATATATAACTAAAGGCAAACTGAGCAAATTTGTTATTTCAGAAGAGTGTATCAAACTGGTAGCACTTCGTATGACTCAGTACCCAGGAAGTAAATCTCAGTTTCAAAAAGGTTGGTGATCCCTGGCCTAGAGTATAGAGCCTTTATGATAGGAGCCTAGGAGGTGTGTGTGTAAGAAGTTGTTGCTATGGTGATTTCCACAGTGAGGGAGGGGGAGACCGTATCCACAGCTCCACCCTCTGTCCCCCCTTCTGGTCTTCAACATTCCAGCCCCATACACACACATTGGAAAATCTGAATGTGTGTGTGTGTGTGTGTGTGTGTGCGTGTGTGTGTGAGACAATGTGTGTGTGTGTGTGCGTGTGTCTGCGTGTGTGAGAATGTGTGTGTGTGTGTGTCTGCGTGTGTGTGTGTGAGAATGTGTGTGTGCGTGAGAGTGTGTGTGTGTGTGTGTGTGTGTGTGTGTGTGTGTGAGAATGCGTGTGTGTCTGTGTGTGTGTGTGTGTGTGTGTGTGTTAGTGGTAGTCTGCTGTATGTTTTTTGGTCTAGTCTGCTCGTTTTCAATCTTTCAGTCCGCCCAGTCAGTTTTTGTAGGTGTTGTTAGTTATTTAATAATAAAGTGTTAAACTCAGACGTGATGGCGGACCTCATCACGAGTTGGCTTTCAAATTCCCTCCAGTGGCATTTTTGGTTGTTAGATTGCCACTACACAGTAAATGATCATTAACAAACACAACCCATTTTCTTCAGTATTGCCAGTATTTATTAGCCCGTTGATAAAGCAAAAGAGTCATTCTCTCTATACTTTAGACATTCGTCACAATATCGATCCAGTCGCTGTTGTAGATTTGGTCTGTAACAATTTTCATGGTATGGTTCTCTTGCTAGCCGCTAACAATATTTTCAATAGGTACTTGTCTTATCCCAATGCATTAGCAGTAACATTGCCCAAATAGACTGTAGAAAAGGAGCAGTCGATTCCAATACCAAAAATGTAAATAAGAGGCTTTTATTTCCCCATTGATGGATCATTTGTTTAAATCAAAACCCATGTCCATCATAAGATTAACAGGAACCTGGGGTTAACTGCTTTTTCAGAGTTAAACTCCACAAGCTCACTGGCCGGCTGTCTCACTCACACACACACATACACACACACACACATACACACACACACACACACACACACACACACACACACACACACAGCCACAGAGCAGCAGGCAAATAAATATTTTAGAAGTTGAGTTTTAGTCTGTATGGTAAATAAACAGTTGTACATAAAGTGGTACTGTAAAATGCTATGACACATGTTAATTAGACTTAAAGGGGTGACACTTGGGTGCTTGGATAGCTTAGTTGGTAGAGCAGGCACCCATATATAGAGGTTTACTCCTCGACGCAGCGGGCCTGAGTTCAATTCTGACCTGCTGCATGTCATTCCCCCTCTCTCTCCCCTTTCATTTCTTCAGCTGTCATGTCAATAAAGGCCTAAAAGTCCCCAAAAAAATATCTAAAAACAAATAAATAGAAATGATAATTCCACATAACACTAATAGGGAAACCTAGGACACCATAAACCGTTTCATTTTTTCCTTATTATTGCAATGGTGGTAATGATATGAGGTTTTCTTGTCCGGAGCTAGTTTAATTATAAAGTGGTTATATTGTTAATTTCTAGCTGTTATTTTGGAGCACTGCAGGCAGCCTCTGTGCTGGGGGTGTTGCACAATAGCAGAAAGAATGCATCGTCTCAAACTGTTAACAGCATTTTCTGTGCTTGTGAACTTGCGAGTTCATTCTTAAGAACGTTCTCCCCAAGAACACAAGTCTGTTTTGGACCTGAACTGGGTTGGTTTGTGGGTGGGTAGGGGAATTAAAGGGAAGTGACACACTGTTTTTCACTATGATTTGTTCACCATGGCCTGTGATGTATGTCAATTGTTGTGAAAATTTGAATAAAAAAAACTTAAACTAGGCTTACATGTCATGACTCAAGCTGTGTTCTTATATCAATCTTATTATGTCATTCTATAAAAGTAAGCAAGGGCAATTACCAAAATATTGAAATTTAGTTTTTAGTAAAAGACGAAAAACCTAAACTTTTACCTGGTATGACCAAGATGCTGCTTGTTGCTGGCTGAGTATCATCTTTCTCACGGTTTGTGTGGTTTTTGCGGCGTAATCTCTTCCTGATATCGTCTTTGCCCTGGATTGTACAGTGCCTTAAAAGGAACAGAATATGTTAGTATCTTTTGTCCCTTAAAGTTTTAGCAGCTTTACAAATGTAGCAAACACTCACATAGCCGTTACCCTGGGAGTCCTTCAGACAGGAAAAAAAAATTCAGCCAAAGGTCACATCATTACAATCATTACAATAAAGGTATGAAAAATGTTCAGAGGTAGACTACAGTAAAATACATGATAAATAATTAATTTTCATTACTGGCACTTTAAAAACAGACATTTACTTTTCTCCAAAGCGGTCCATAAGGTGTAAAACTAGTATTCTAACCATGCAGCTCCATTGTTTGAGAGACGCAGTGACTGGCCAAAATGTCCTAGTTCTCAAGGCTGCTCATTAGGACCTTGCCAATATTCTGTTGTAATAGACAAAGAAGCCAGCTGCAGATTCTAAACATTTTCAAGTATGCATGCAAATGAACCAAAACTGCCACATTTTCTTAATTGCCATTGCCTACACAGCATACATACTAGTACTTTTTACACACACAACCCCAGGTCCATACATGCACTAATGGAGAGATGTCAGCGTGACAGGCACCCAGCAGTTGGGGATTTGGTGTCTTGCTCTAGGGCACCTTGGCAGTGCCCAGGAGGTGAACTGGCATCTCTTCAGCTACTAGTCCACACTTTGTACGTTAATACGGGGACTTGAACTGGCAACCCTGCAGTTCCCAAGCCAAGTCCCCACGGACTGAGCTACTGCTACGACTTTATTCTCATAAATTTACCACTTTATTCTCGTAATTTTAGACAATTTTTTCCTCCTCAGGTGGCCCTAATACTCCGTCATACTATACACTGTTTCGCACAGATAAGTATTACTGTCACACATCGCTTACAGGCTGTGTACATTGGCGAAGAGAAGAGGCACCACAGACACTAGTAACTCTGTTTATACTGTCTGCTTGGAGGACACCTTCCACACATGCACAGTACATTGCTACGCTACCACTTGTAGCCAAGTGGCTGCATAAAAATGTCCTGACAACTCCTCGCGGTCAATGGCAGTACACAGACGTCCACACAGAGCCTAAGCATACACCATCTGATGGCGACATATACGTCACATGGACCCTATCGGACCCACGTTCTTTTGTGGACAGTATCATTTCGGCTTAACATTACCCACCAAGTCCATGGAGCGAACCTGACACAAGGTAATGTTAATGTTAGCATTTAACATAAATCAATCTGATTGCTAGTTGAGATGAGAGCTCCCCACCCATCTGTCACCGCTGGCGAATGAGCGGGATGCTCACACACTGCCTACACTGCGGTGACACAGAGCTGGTTAGCTGTTCATTTTAAGAGACCTATCTTTTCATTGGGATGAGGCAGACAACAGCTTCACACACAGCCACAGTTAACCAGCCAGAACAAGCCCCAGCGCCTGGTGCTAACCAGTGTTGGGGATGCAACACTTTCTCACACTCATCTCGTAAAATCTGGACGCTTGGTCAGGTGCCTTTGTCATTCTTATTAACGCTAAAAGTCTCCTTTAGCGCTTTAAGTAAACGTGCTTGGTCGGGACAATTGCCGTCCCTTTAGCGCTATAAGTAAACGCACTTGTTCGGGACTATTGCCCTCCCTTTAGCACTATAAGTAAACACGCTTGGTCGGGACTATTAAGGAAAAGGTCGTGGGTGGGCTTACGGTTCCGTGACACGTGGGAACTACGGGGCGGTTGGGTTTAGGAAATGGTCGTGGGTGGGCGTACGGTTCCATTACACGCAGGAAGAACATGGCGGTTGGGTTTAGGAATGGGTTGTGGGTGGGCGTACGGTTCTGTGACTTGCGGGAGGAAAGAAAAAAGCGACTATAGCAAACGTGACAAGTGGGACACAAACCCCGCTCTCCTGGGTGAAAGTCCTGTGTTTGACCCATCCACCCCCCCAACCAACATCCTTATGCGGAAATTTCCCCATACATACTACTCGCTAAATCCTATCTAACTGCTGCTCTCCCCGGTGCGTTACACAAACACACTGAAAGACGCCTTTTTCGTCGCATCAGACACTGACAGCCACTGTCCAAACGTCCTTATTTTATGAGTTCGGAATGAGAACGGGTTGGGGGAAGTTACTTTTAAAAAGTAGTGTTTGCTCGTTACTTGTTACTTCTTAGAAAAAGTAATCCATTACTTTACTAAGTTACCCCTATGGAAAGTAACTTTTTACGTTACTTGTTACTTTTACGTTACTTTTATGTTGCTTGACTTTTGGCAGAACACAATTTCTGTTCTTAAATGTGTAGGCCTACATAAAGTTCTACTATGGAGGACATAACAGGTATTTTTTCGTGCTCTTTATTATAAAAAATAGTATTAATAGGCTCCTTAGGAACAACATGATAACCTCAAAATGGGTCATGTGTCTCAAAATTAAACATGCCTCATCAAAATCCAACAGAAAAAAAGAATAACTTAAAAATGGCTTGATGTCGATGGCTTGTGTAAATAAAATAAAATGGCATAATACAGCTTAGAGGCAAAGACATTTTAGCCAAAATAAAATCAAGCACAACTGAAAGCATGACCAGCCTCAGAATTAAAAAGGCTATGTTAAATGGGCAATATTTCTTTGACGATGAACACAGCAACAAGTTTGTCGAAATCTTGTTTAGTTACCTGGTGGTGAAAATGAAGTTTCAGCTGCTTATTTGGGCTTGGACTCAACATATCATCATTTCCCCGTGGATCTTGAGCTACAAGCTTCATGTTAGCATGTTTTCCTTTCAAATGCTTGGTGAGGTTGGCAGTTGAGTTAACGGCAGTGGACAAAAGTGTACACCTTACACTCACATTCCTCCCTTTAGTTTCAATGAGTTTGAAGTAGTGGGAATACCTCCATCCCTCAAAAGTTAGCGTTGGCTGCTTCTTGCTTGCCATGATTGTTCTGCTACTAACCTCTGTCACGTACCGTGTGGATCTTATGACTGTTGCGCAAGTACGCAGCTGAGAAGGCAGTGTCGCTGTCAAATGAGTCCCTGGGACAGCGCATTACACTACTTTTTACCCGAAAAAATTAGTTATGTTTCTTTGTAACATGTTACACACAACACTGGTGCTAACAACACTATGTTAGCGGATGACTGAGCTTCTCACCCTATCTCTAAGGGAGACGCCAGCCACCCTCCTGAGGAAACCCATTTCGGCCGCTTGTACCCTGGATCTTGTTCTTTCGGTCATGACCCAGCCTTCATGACCATAGGTGAGGGTAGGAACGAAAACTGACCGGTAGATTGAGAACTTTGCCTTCTGGCTCAGCTCTCTTTTCGTCACAATGGTGCGATAAATTGAATGTAATACCGCACCCGCTGCGCCGATTCTCCGACCAGTCTCCCGCTCCATTGTCCCCTCACTCGCGAACAAGACCCCAAGGTACTTGAACTCCTTCACTTGGTGTAAGGACTCATTCCCTACCTGGAGAAGGCACTCCATTGGTTTCCTGCTCAGAACCATGGCCTCCGATTTAGAGGTGCTGATCCTCATCCCAGCCGCTTCACACTCGGCTGCGAACTGATCCAGTGAGTGCTGAAGGTCACAGGCCGATGATGCCATCAGGACCACATCATCTGCAAAAAGCAGCGATGAGATCCCCAGCCCATTGAACTTCAACCCCTCTCCACCCAGATTACGCCTCGATATCCTGTCCATAAATACTACAAACAGGATTGGTGACAAAGCGCAGCCCTGGCGGAGGCCAATTCTCACCTGAAACAAGTCCGACTTACTGCCGAGGACCCGGACACAGCTCTCGCTTTGGTCGTACAGAGATTGGTTGGCCCTGAGAAGGGACCCCCTCACCCCATACTCCCGCAGCACCTCCCACAGTATATCCCGGGGGACCCGGTCATACGCCTTCTCCAGATCCACAAAGCACATGTAGACCAGTTGGGCATACTCCCAGGTTCCCTCCAGGATCCTTGTGAGAGTAAAGAGCTGGTCCGTTGTTCAACGACCAGGACGGAATCCGCATTGTTCCTCTTCAACCTGAGGTTCGACTATCGACCGAACCCTCCTTTCCAGCACCTTGGAGTAGACTTTACCGGGGAGGCTGAGAAGTGTGATACCCCTGTAATTGGCACACACCCTCTGGTCCCCCTTTTTGAAAAGCGGAACCACCACCCCGGTCTGCCACTCCTTAGGCACCGTCCCAGACTTCCACGCAATGTTGAAGAGGCGTGTCAACCAAGACAACCCCTCCACACCCAGAGCTTTAAGCATTTCTGGACGGATCTCATCAATCCCTGGGGCTTTGCCACTGTGGAGTTGTTTAACAACCTCAGCAACTTCCACCAGGGAAATTGACGACAATCCCCCATCATCCTCCAGCTCTGCCTCTACCATAGAGGGCGTATTAGTCAGATTTAGGAGTTCCTCAAAGTGCTCCTTCCACCGCCCTATTACCTCCTCAGTTGTGGTCAACAGCATCCCATCCTTCACAGCTTGGATGGTTCCCCGCTTCCCCCTCCTGAGGTGGCGAACGGTTTTCCTTGGTGCCGACTGAAAGTCCTTCTCCATGTCTTCTCCGAACTTCTCCCACACCCTCTGCTTTGCCCCTTTCACGGCAGAGGCTGCAGCCCTTCGGGCCCTTCAGTAACTTGCAACTGCCTCCAGAGACCTCCGGGATAACATATCCCGGAAAGATTCCTTCTTCAGTCGGACGGCTTCCTTGACCACCGATGTGGGTTACCGCCCCTTGAGGCACCTAAGACCTTAAGACCACAGCTCCCCGCCGCAGCTTCAGCAATGGAGCCTCCACAGGGATGCACGAAAAGCTCCGCCGGAGGTGTGAGTTGAAAGTCTGTTGGACAGGGGCCTCCTCCAGACTTTCCCAATTTACCCGCACTACCCGTTTGGGCTTACCAGGTTTGTCCAGAGTCTTCCCCCACCCCCTGAACCTACTCACCATCAGATGGTGATCGGTTGACAGCTCCGCCCCTCTCTTCACCCGAGTGTCCAAAACATACGGCATCAGATCAGATGAAACGATTATAAAATCGATCATTGACCTTTGTCCTAGGGTGCTCTGGTACCAAGTACACTTATGAGCATCCCTATGTTCGAACATGGTGTTCGTTATAGACAATCCATGACTAGCACAGAAGTCCAACAACAAACAACCACTCTGGTTTAGATCAGGGAGGCCGTTCCTCCAAATCATGCCTCTCCATGTGTCTCCATCATTGCCCACGTGCGCGTTTAAGTCCCCCAGCAGAACGATGGAGTCTCCCACTAGAGCCCCATACAGGACTCCACTCAACGTCTTCAAGAAGGCCGAATACTCCGAACTCTTGACAAGAGTCAGAGTTTTCCCCCCCACAACCCGCAAGCGTAGGGAGGCGACCCTCTCGTCCACCGGGGTGTGGTGACTTTTAATAATAATGCTGTGATGCTGTATGAAGAGGAATCCGCCGACACTGTTCTTGATTATAAAAGGTTTTATTCTAATTCAAGATTTTCAGCATCCTTTTAACAAACTCCTGCAGAGAGTTTGGAGAACAACCAACCCAATTCTTCCAATAAGTTGTTCTGCCTTTTCTTTGTGTGCATATGGTATATATTCTGTGCATTGCATTAACATGATTGGGTCAGAACTGACCAATGATACCTTCTTTTCTGGCTCATCTCCAAATAAGGACTCTTCTGTCCAAGAGAGCTCCTCTGCTCACGTTAACAGTTTCCAGATGTTTCAGTAAAAGTAGGGTAAGGGTCACAAGAATCCCTTACAAAAATCTTAAGTACAAATGTATATAAAGTTATGAACTGTTCAGATACCACAGGGGTAAACTCCAACGTAGCGGTGCTCAGCCGGGGGCTTGTGAGTATCCCCACACCCGCCCAGCGCCTCACACCCTGGGCAACTCCGGAGAAGAAAAGAGTCCAACCCCTATCCAGGAGTATGGTTCCAGAACCGAGACTGTGCGTAGAGGTAAGCCCCAC
The DNA here is from genome assembly GCA_023566125.1 of Zingel zingel. NCBI lineage: Eukaryota > Metazoa > Chordata > Actinopteri > Perciformes > Percidae > Zingel > Zingel zingel. The sequence continues at coordinate 38,142,523 of CM042319.1, forward strand.
CAGATCTAACCAGTAGTGCTCCACCTCCCGCACAAGTTCCGGCTCATTCCCCCACAGAGAGGTGACATTCCATGTCCCCAGAGCCAGCGTCTGCTGCCCGGGTCTGATCCGTCGAGGCCCCTGACCTTCACTGCCACCCGTGTGACAGCGCACCCGACCCCCGCGGTTCCTCCCACAGGTGGCAGGCCCATGGGCTGGAGAGATGGATGCCACGTAGTTTTTTGGGCTGTGCCCGGCCGGGCTCCGTGGCAAACCCGGCCACCAGACGCTCGCTGACGAGCCCTCCGTCTGGGCCTGGCTCCAGATGGGGGCCCCGGGCTTCCTCCGGGCAGGGTCACTCCATCTCTACCTTGGTCACTTAACTTCAAAATCAACCTCTAAATTACCTATTGTATGTTTAATAATCAATTTCTATAAAATTGTATTGGTAGCAATTGAAGGATCAGAAAGAAACTCAGACTGGATACTGAATATGCTTCTGGGTTTAGTTACACTTAGGTAATCAGACCCATGCATATACACTACTGCACACTGTGTGTCAGCAGGCCACGGAGTCTTTATTGACACATCCCATAAATGAGTCTTCCTTCCTGTGCTTGGCGTAGGTGGGGAACCATGATGGAGAGTAATGATTGTGTCAGAGGGGTCCTGAACTTCAAACCTTTCCTCCCCACTGGGGGAAAGAGGGAAGCTGGACTCGCTGTGTTGTTAGCACCAGTGTCGCCACAAGGCCCCCTCAGCTCTTTCATGTCCCTGATCAGAGCCCTCAGTCTGACCCAGGCATCCAGCCACAACAGGACAGGGTCGATACGCACTGATAATGTCACACAGCATTCACCAGGTAGATCCATGGCTGTAGGTAACTGAGTTGATCTCAGCTGATCAGTTTGTCTACTTGACAATCCCATTTTGCAGCAATAAAATTTAAGTGAGATAAACAAACAGAGATATTGTATCTTTTTAGATAAAACAGATGTTGACAAAGTTTCCTTTTTGGGACATAATTTGAAATTGGGAAAAATTTCAAGTTGGAAAAAAGATAATCAATTGCAATATATTGCAGAATATTGCAATATGTTTAAAATCGCAATAATATTGTATCGTGACATAAGTGCCGTTATGATATTGTATCGTGAGGCCTCTAATGATTCCCACCACTACCCCACTCCATGGTCTTTATCACTCTCTGCCCCCATGTCAAACGTAGCAGCAAACATTAATAAATAGTTTAAAGCGGAGTTCTTCGTTCTCAATTATTATAGGTAATATCAAGGTGCTGTTCCAAGAGCATCACATAGTTAGAGAGAGGTTGTTACTGGGAACAATTTACATTAAAATACTGAGGTTGCCTTTTTTGTCACTTTCACAGTACCCCAAGTAAATCAAGAGACTGTTAAATAGACATTATAACAGTTTCTTCCCCCAAGCTGTGAGCCTGCTAGATATAAATGTCTCACAGTATAGTAAATTTGGGGGAAAAAAAGTGTCTTGTAGTTAATTGAAAATGCACTAGGTGCTGTTTAATCAGCGTAGGTTTATTGTAAATTCATTATAACAGAAAAGTATGTTAAAAAAATCCAATTAAAAGGCATGTTACAACTTATTCAATTAACCATAACTGTTATTACATCTCATGTACATAAGCTTTACTGTGGGCCAGTGCCAGCTATTGAAGACCCTTTTTATGTGAATTTGGAAAAATACTTTCACCTGTGAAGGTGATGACTGCTAGAGTAGATTCATCATTTGATTCCAGTTTAATATTTATACAATATTTTATGTTACTACCATCACCTAACTACAGCAGAAAGGAAATCAAATGCAATGAATTAAACCTCTGAATACTGAGGACAGAATAATAAACCTTTCAACAGAAGAAGCTGAACTAATAATGTTTTTTGGCATCATCATCATCATCGCAACCCATTTGAGAACTTAGGATGTGGTCGATGCAGTCTCTGTTTTCCTCAACCAGATGAATGGCACCAAATACGCCACTCTATATACCACGTCTTCCTTCTGGAGGCACTGGTCATTCAGTTTTCAGTGGATACCTTTGTAATTACAGTAAAAGACAACCATGTAGTTAAGAGTTGGTGAATCACAATGAATCATATAAATACAGTGAGGAAAATAAGTATTTGAACACCCTGCTATTTTGCAGGTTCTCCCACTTGGAAATCATGGAGGGGTCTGAAATTGTCATCGTAGGTGCATGTCCACTGTGAGAGACATAATCTAAAAACAAAAATCCAGAAATCACAATGTATGATTTTTTAACTATTTATTTGTATGATACAGCTGCAAATAAGTATTTGAACACCTGAGAAAATCAATGTTAATATTTGGTACAGTAGCCTTTGTTTGCAATTACAGAGGTCAAACGTTTCCTGTAGTTTTTCACCAGGTTTGCACACACTGCAGGAGGGAGTTTGGCCCACTCCTCCACACAGATCTTCTCTAGATCAGTCAGGTTTCTGGGCTGTCGCTGAGAAACACGGAGTTTGAGCTCCCTCCAAAGATTCTCTATTGGGTTGAGGTCTGGAGACTGGCTAGGCCACGCCAGAACCTTGATATGCTGCTTACAGAGCCACTCCTTGGTTATCCTGGCTGTGTGCTTCGGGTCATTGTCATGTTGGAAGACCCAGCCTCGACCCATCTTCAATGCTCTAACTGAGGGAAGCAGGTTGTTCCCCAAAATCTCGCAATACATGGCCCCGGGCATCCTCTCCTTAATACAGTGCAGTCGCCCTGTCCCATGTGCAGAAAAACACCCCCAAAGCATGATGCTACCACCCCCATGCTTCACAGTAGGGATGGTGTTCTTGGGATGGTACTCATCATTCTTCTTCCTCCAAACACGGTTAGTGGAATTATGACCAAAAAGTTCTATTTTGGTCTCATCTGACCACATGACTTTCTCCCATGACTACTCTGGATCATCCAAATGGTCATTGGCAAACTTAAGACGGGCCTTGACATGTGCTGGTTTAAGCAGGGGAACCTTCCGTGCCATGCATGATTTCAAACCATGACGTCTTAGTGTATTACCAACAGTAACCTTGGAAACGGTGGTACCAGCTCTTTTCAGGTCATTGACCAGCTCCTCACGTGTAGTCCTGGGCTGATTTCTCACCTTTCTTAGGATCATTGAGACCCCACGAGGTGAGATCTTGCATGTAGCCCCAGTCCGAGGGAGATTGACAGCCATGTTTAGCTTCTTCCATTTTCTAATGATTGCTCCAACAGTGGACCTTTTTTCACCAAGCTGCTTGGCAATTTCCCCGTAGCCCTTTCCAGCCTTGTGGAGGTGTACAATTTTGTCTCTAGTGTCTTTGGACAGCTCTTTGGTCTTGGCCATGTTAGTAGTTGGATTCTTACTGATTGTATGGGGTGGACAGGTGTCTTTATGCAGCTAACGACCTCAAACAAGTGCATCTAATTTAGGATAATAAATGGAGTGGAGGTGGACATTTTAAAGGCAGACTAACAGGTCTTTGAGGGTCAGAATTCTAGCTGATAGACAGGTGTTGAAATACTTATTTGCAGCTGTATCATACAAATAAATAGTTAAAAAATCATACATTGTGATTTCTGGATTTTTTTTTTTTAGATTATGTCTCTCACAGTGGACATGCACCTACGATGACAATTTCAGACCCCTCCATGATTTCCAAGTGGGAGAACTTGCAAAATAGCAGGGTGTTCAAATACTTATATGAGATTGTGCATGAATGTATGCTTCAGTTGAGGACTTGCAGTATTATGTGAACAAATTCCTACATGTCAAATCTTATTCTAGATATTGTGTATTGTACACAAGAACACACTTTTCTGTGATATGCACATTTTGGGAATAAACAGCATTTGCAAATAGATTGTAATGTAAATGTGACTCATCTTAAAACACACCATAATACATGCTTACTTTTAACAAAAGATATGAACTAGATAATTACACGCATCATTGAGACTCATTGAAGGTCACTGATGATTTCTTTAAATGTTGCTATCCATACATTCAGATTAATATTTACTGTAAAGTTACATTAATTTAAAAAGACAATATTCACAAACATAGCAATAAATATACAGTACAATACATATAAATTAATAAAAGGTCAACAACCTTCACGTGTAATATACAAACAGGAGTGCCAATGTCTCCACAGTCTAGATGCATACCTGACAGAGCTAAAATCATTGTGGGCTAAAGCTTGTATAATTCTGTTTTCAGAGACAGAAATTCTACACATGTATCGATAAATAAGGTTTTTTATTAAGGCAGAACAGGTAGGCACACCAACACTAACAAACATTTGACTAGCACTACACCAAATTGGTTGTTTTAGAAGCAGTCTCATGCCATAATTATACGCTACATTCAGTCTCTGCATGTTCTTTTTTCTGTAAGACTGCCACAAGTGGGCAGTATATAGTGGTGTACAGAATGCTTTGAATAAAGCTACCTTAACATTAGCAGAACACATGCCAAATTTACGTGCAAGCACATTAGCCTGAGCATATATCTTACGACACTCTCTGTTGATGTCCTTATCATCTGATAAATCATTAACAATATGATGGCCAAGATATTTTATCTCATCACAAACTTTCAGGGCAGTACCAGATAAAAAGAAATCAGGAAATACTAATTTCCTGTCTTCTTTACGTCTGTCAATCATAATATTGCTCTTATTTGCATTATATTTGATATCAAAATCAACACCGTACTGAGAACAAACCTTCAAAAGTTGTTGTAAACCAGCACTATATGGGTAAATGATCACCAAATAATCTGCATACATAAAGTGATTAATGAGAGTATGGCCTATCATACATCCTGTATTGCATGTATTTAATTGTTGTGACAAATTATCCATATACACATTAAAAAGGAAAAATGACAAAATACCACCCTGATGAACTTCGTTACCAACAAAAAATGGTTCTGATACAGAACCCCCCCCACCCCCCCTATTTCACCTGCATAGACTGATGAGAATACCAGAAGACTAGAATTCTTATAATTTTGGGACTCCTATGTCGCAATTTCAGAAATGTAATTTTCATGGTTTACATGATCAAATGCCTCTGGCTATTATAATGATATTATAATGATCTAAAATTTCCTTTAAGGCAAATATACACATGTCTGTACCGTGTTGACGTTTAAAACCAAATTGGTTGTCAGTGGTAAGAATATACTGTTCCAACCTGTTGAAAAGAATTCTTTCCAACACTTACACTTACTAGATACAATGCTAGCTAGGGCTCTATAATTGTCCATGCGGTTTATTTTGCCAGTTTTGTCTTTGATGACGGCCACTAATAATACAGTTAAGATAGTTTCAGGCAGAGTCCCATGAACTAAGAAACCTGTCATACAAATAGCAAACAGATTAAGTTTCTTGCTTGCATATTTTTAGATGTTCAGCAGTTATTTTATCGTGCCACACACTTTGTTGTCATCTAGTCCCAATACTGCAGATTGTACCTCTTCTGAATTAATAACCACATTTTCATTATTATCAATATTTTCCACCTCAAAAGTATTCCTCCCATACAGTTAAACAACTCATTATAATGTTGCCGCCACATCTGGCAAATTACATCTGAGCCACTGACTCCCTCAATATTTGAGGACTGGTCCAAAACTCTGCAAGGACCTCAGGTGCAACAATTGACCCACTTCCACCACTAGGTGGCGCTATAGCAGAAAAAACACATTTGGTGCTAAAACTCCCACACCGTACACCAGACATTCAAAAACCATATATCCACGCGTTCCCTGGATCCAACTGAATCGCCTGATATAGGCCATGCCCATTTCCGTCTAGACTTTTATGAGTGAAAAATCATGATTTATCAAAAACCTACTATTTTGATCTCCTCCTAGACCGTGCGACCAATCTGCATGAAACGTGGCAGGTAGCATCTCCAGACCGACCTGACGAAAAGTTAGGATAGGATAGAAATTGCGCACATTACGCACAAACAAATATATGTAGCTAACTATGAAAACCCCAACTTTGCCATATCTCGGCCAAAATAAATGCTATCAACACAAAACTGTAGATTCTTGTTTGCCATGGCCCTCTGGAGGTGCCCCACACATTGTACGAAAATTGGCCACTAGGGGGCGATACAAGTACAAAAAGTTTATATCTCATGAACGGCTCATCCGATTTTTACAAAGTTTGATGGGTACCATCAAGGGCCACTCCTGAGGCCACCCCTACAGTGGGGTACTGATTGGTCAAAGTGGGCATGACCTATGGGACCCACGTTTAGATTCACCACTTACACTAATGTGAACAACTTTAAATTTACAGGGTAGATGTACAATGGGGTCATGGACCTCACCTACCAAAAAATACACCTGTGGATCACTAGGTGGCGTTATACTGTGTTTTTGCCTTTAACTCCCACAATACACATCGAACATTAAAAAAACCTTACATCCATGTGTTCCTTGAATCAAGCTGAATCACATGATATAGGCCACGACCATTTGTTTTTTTCGCAATATCGCACAATGCGCAAAAACAACTTTTTCGATCTTGTCCTAGGCCGTGCCATCAATCTGCACGAAACCTGGTACATAGCATCTCCAGATGGACCTGACCAAAAGTTATGGAAAGAATTTTGTTACATTAAAGTATGTGCATTTGATGACCAAACAAATTTTCCTAGCTAGCTACCACACACATATCATATCATATTTCGGACAAATTAAATGTTATCAGCAGAGAACTTGAGGGGGCGCTATAATCAACGTTTATTTGTTTTGGCCAATAATGCATTTAAATGGGAAATTTGCAATTACATTGTCTCTGCCACAGTAAGTGCTATCAACACAAAACTTGTGATGCTTATTCAGCTTATTCTGAGGCTCTGTACCAAATTTGGT
>CM042319.1:38151935-38191935 GCA_023566125.1 Zingel zingel
TGATTAATGTTATTAGCTACAGTAGATCAAATTGGTAACTTCTTAACATTTAGAGACAGAGAAAATGGTATATGATCGGCAATGGCAAAATCATAATGAATCTCCATAGCATCCAAAGAATCATGTGCATCAGTTGTACATACACAGTGATCTAACCACGAGGTAGTATGCCATGCCTCACTGATGTAAGTATAACTATTATTAGGCAAAAACAACTTGCTTGACAGTATTAAACCAATCACCTAATGCAAAATTGCATTAGGTGATTAGCAAACAGAGAGTTTGCATCAGAAATGTCAGCATTCATGTCTCCTACAACAAAAATACAGGTTGAGGCAGAGATGTTCACAAGTCATTTTTTGGAAGTCCAAGTCAAGTCTCAAGTCTTTGAGCTTGAGTCCAAGTCAAGTCTCAAGTCTTTGAGGGAAAGTTCAAGTCAAGTCTCAAGTCTTTTGCCATGAGTCCAAGTCAAGTCCAAGTCAAGTCTCAAGTCTGATCTGTCCCTAACACTGTATTGTTAAATCTTATGAATTCAAAGCATATCCTGTAGCTACCATCCATACAGTACAGTATCAAAATCAGTTGTAGGATAACTTTATGGGGTCTACTGCAATGCAATCTGAAGAAACACAAATTAAGGACTCTGTTTCAATTTCATAACTGTATTTTTCAACATTTTGGTATCTGCACAAAAGAATACATGTTTGTCTGTGTTACTAACTGGCTGTAAAGCCCAACCTCATCATGCATTACATTTTTCAGTGTTCAAAGTTTGAGGAAAACATCTGTATTGAAAGTTAATACACCAACCATGGTGCAAACATGTGAGAACTGATACTTTCCGTATTGCTATTTAACAACAAGAAAAATAAAAATTGGAATGAAAATAAATTGGAAAAAAATTAAGACAGTCTAATCTTAGTCTTAGTCTAATCTTCTGCTACTGGTGAAATATTAACCTAAGTCTGTCACATCATATGGATACAACTATAACAATACGATTTGCCTGTCCCCAGCATTAGCACAACACTTTGCGATGGTTAGCTTGTTAACTGTGGCGATATATGCTAAATGTAACATCTCTTTCACATTAGCGTGAGTGACTGACCTATCTGGGTGCTTTTTCAGATGTCTGATGAAGTTCGATGTTGTTGATCCAGCGTCATGTATCTTGGTGCCACACTCCTTGCATGTAGCTGTTCGCTTACTGCCACTGTTTATGAAGTTATTGTAAGCAAAACTAATGACAAAAGGCACAACTGCAGGAGGACTTGGTGTCGCCATCGTCGCTGCATTTTTTTATGTGTGCGCGCGCCGCATAGCGCACTCGTACATTGCACATTACGGTAAAGGCCAAGGGACACGCAGCTCGTCATGCGTTTCCCCAACGTATATGCGCCAATAAAAGAAAATAGAAATACATAAATCAATTTAGATTTAAAAAGCAATAATTGCATGAAAATAGGTTGTTGACGAGTCTCGAAGCTCGAGTCCGAGTCAAGTCTGAAGTCTTTTGGGTCGAGTCGCAAGTCAAGCCTGAAGTCTTTTGGGTCGAGTCCGAGTCAAGTCTGAAGTCAGCTGTTTGTGTGACTTGAGTGCGACTCGAGTCCGAGTCTCAGACTCGAGTCCCCATCTCTGGGTTGAGGCATTGTCTTTAATGAAAGAGCCAACAAATGCTAATCTATTTAAGTATTCAGCTTCATTTTGATAGCACTCATGCGGAGTGTATATATTTAAAATAATAAACTTTGTATCATGACAAACTCTATACCATTAGCCCAATCTTACCACTGATATTAGTGAATCATAGTTCTTATTCCAGAGGATAGCCACACCCCCATATATCCTACCTTTGTCAATTTTAGTATTTAGATCAGTGGTAGATTATCCAGCCTCATAATATTCATTATGTAATGTATTTAGACCTTCCAGATCCTGTTTAGCTAAAAAAAAAAGTCTCTTGAATACACACAACATCACAATTGTCAAGAAGCTTATCAACCACAAAGCGACGTGACTTATCCCCTGCACTGTGTCCGAGACGCAGGCCACGCGCATTATATGACCCAACCCGAAACTTCATATTAGGCTTTTTATAATGACTTGCCCATTGTCTTGAGTCATAGTAATCACCAGATTGCTGCCACCAGGAGGGACTGCAACTGCATGTTCTTGCCGCTGGCCTCAAGTGGCTCGCTCCGCTCCATGCCCTCAATCAGCTGACGTGATACTGGGCAGACGAGCTTCATAGTAACACCGAACATAAATTCCTTCTGGCCAAAGTTGTGGATCGTACATTTCATTTACTTCATTGCATTCAGCCGAGGCGTGAAAAGAGCTAAACCAGTTTTGTGACAGTTATCTTCCGACACGTAACTGATCCAGTTTTTTAGACAGATAGTTACTTAAGGTGTCAGCTTCAAGATCAGGAGCAAATCTAGTGGCAAACACACTCACCAGCTTGGTTTTGACGACTTTAATATTACTCCCATCACCGTTTCCAACTATTCCGATCTGCTTTCTCTCCCTTTTCGCTGGTTCACTAGTGTTATAGGGTTTTGGCTGTGGATGCCCGGCCACAGCATTTGCGTTATTCTGCTTTAATCGCCGACCATCTTTCACAACCACGTTGAATTTAGTGTGATTGTGTTTGTGGAGGCATATTCAGTTCCGCGGTTCCCGGTGGGGTGTCTGAAGCCAGGGTGCTCGCACATCGTCCATCTTCCTCCCAACCAATACCGGGGGTGTGGTCATGATCTGGTTCACGAGGCCTCTCCAATTCGGCCACACGCTGGTCCACAGCCGCAGTTACCGCTCGTAGATCCTCACATACGCTTACTTGAGTTTCCATGATCTTTTTCATGCTGGACACTTCCTTATTTAGCTGTTCAATCCTGCCAAGGAGTGCTGATACATCAATGCTGCTGAATGTAACAGGTGGAAGCTCATCCAGATAAAACAATACAAATCTTGGGATGTCTTCCCCACACTCGTTAAGAACCTTTAGGCACGCTTTGACGTTGTTAATATCCTTCTGAGGACCCTTGTGCAAAACACATCGTTGAGTCGTTTTTGGACAAACTTCAAAGAGTAGCTTCTTTGACTTCTCAATCCACTCAGACGGAAAATTAGTGGAGGCCAGCATTACGATTTCATCCTGGCTAAGTGTCCTCATTTTAGTGACAACAAAGTTTAGAAATTCATCTTCCATTTTCAGTTTGCCATCAACAGTTTTAAAGATCTCAGGCTTTGTACATGAGCAAACTTTCCTGCCACCAGCTCCATGCGAGTGTGCTGCATGCGCCGTCTTAGGAGTATAACTGCCAATGTTCAAAATGTTCTGTTTAATTAGTGCATGAAAATAAATGTCTACTTGCTTGGCTGTGAAGAAACTTGCACTCAAAGTGTTAACTGCTCGGAAGTGACTTGGTTCCAGTTGCAGTTCTCTCTCCTCATATTCATCAACCATTGCTTCAGCCTGGCATCATCAGAAGGAAATCTGTTTGGAAAGAAAAATAGTTGTGCATCCATAATGATGTATTAACAGTTTACACTAACAAGGCACCACATCTGCTATATGCATCTGCAATGACAATCATTTAAATGTATATTTATTAGATTAATTTAAGATGGGACAATTTTAGCCACACGGGTGGCAGTGAAGGTCAGGGGCCTCGACGGACCAGACCCGGGCAGCAGACGCTGGCTCTGGGGACGTGGAATGTCACCTCTCTGTGGGGGAAGGAGCCGGAACTGGTGTGGGAGGTGGAGCGCTACCGGTTAGATCTGGTGGGGCTTACCTCTACGCACAGTCTCGGTTCTGGAACCGTACTCCTGGATAGGAGTTGGACTCTTTTCTTCTCCGGAGTTGCCCAGGGTGTGAGGCGCCGGGCGGGTGTGGGGATGCTCACAAGCCCCCGGTTGAGCGCCGCTATGTTGGAGTTTACCCCGGTGGACGAGAGGGTCGCCTCCCTACGCCTGCGGCTGGTGGGGGGGAAAACTCTGACTCTTGTTTGTGCATATGCACCAAACAAGAGTTCGGAGTATTCGGCCTTCTTGGAGACCTTGAATGGAGTCCTGTATGGGGCTCCAGTGGGAGACTCCATCGTTCTGCTGGGGGACTTCAACGCGCACGTGGGCAATGATGGAGACACATGGAGAGGCGTGATTGGGAGGAACGGCCTCCCTGATCTAAACCAGAGTGGTTGTTTGTTGTTGGACTTCTGTGCTAGTCATGGATTGTCTATAACGAACACCATGTTCGAACATAGGGATGCTCATAAGTGTACCTGGTACCAGAGCACCCTAGGCCAAAGGTCAATGATTGATTTTATAATTGTTTCATCTGATCTGAGGCCGTATGTTTTGGACACTCGGGTGAAGAGAGGGGCGGAGCTGTCAACCGATCACCATCTGGTGGTGAGTTGGGTCAGGGGGTGGGGGAAGACTCTGGACAGACCTGGTAAGCCCAAACGGGTAGTGTGGGTAAATTGGGAACGTCTGGAGGAGGCCCCTGTCCGACAGACTTTCAACTCACACCTCCGGCGGAGCTTTTCGTGCATCCCTGTGGAGGCTGGGGGCATTGAACCCGAGTGGACAATGTTCAAAGTTTCCATTGCTGAAGCTGCGGCGAAGAGCTGTGGTCTTAGGGTCTTAGGTGCCTCAAGGGGCGGTAACCCACGAACACCGTGGTGGACACCGGTGGTCAGGGAAGCCATCCGACTGAAGAAGGAGTCTTTCCGGGATATGTTATCCCGGAGGGCTCCGGAGGCAGTTGCAAGGTACCGAAGGGCCCGAAGGGCTGCAGCCTCTGCCGTGAAAGAGGCAAAGCAGAGGGTGAGGGAGAAGTTCGGAGAAGACATGGAGAAGGACTTTCGGTCGGCACCAAGGTGCTTCTGGAAAACCGTTCGCCACCTCAGGAGGGGGAAGCGGGGAACCATCCAAGCTGTGTACAGTAAGGATGGGACGCTGTTGACCTCAACTGAGGAGGTAATAGGGCGGTGGAAGGAGCACTTTGAGGAACTCCTAAATCCGACTAATACGCCCTCTATGGTAGAGGCAGAGCTGGAGGATGATGGGGGATTGTCGTAAATTTCCCTGGTGGAAGTTGCTGAGGTGGTTAAACAACTCCACAGTGGCAAAGCCCCAGGGATTGATGAGATCCGTCCGAAAATGCTTAAAGCTCTGGGTGTGGAGGGGTTGTCTTGGTTGACACGCCTCTTCAACATTGCGTGGAAGTCTGGGACGGTGCCTAAGGAGTGGCAGACCGGGGTGGTGGTTCCCCTTTTCAAAAAGGGGGACCAGAGGGTGTGTGCCAATTACAGGGGTATCACACTTCTCAGCCTCCCCGGTAAAGTCTACTCCAAGGTGCTGGAAAGGAGGGTTCGGTCGATAGTCGAACCTCAGGTTGAAGAGGAACAATGCGGATTCCGTCCTGGTCGTGGAACAACGGACCAGCTCTTTACTCTCGCAAGGATCCTGGAGGGAGCCTGGGAGTATGCCCAACCGGTCTACATGTGCTTTGTGGATCTGGAGAAGGCGTATGACCGGGTACCCCGGGAGATACTGTGGGAGGTGCTGGGGGAGTATAGGGTGAGGGGGTCCCTTCTCAGGGCCATCCAATCTCTGTACGACCAAAGCGAGAGCTGTGTCCGGGTTCTCGGCAGTAAGTCGGACTTGTTTCAAGTGAAAGTTGGCCTCCGCCAGGGCTGCGCTTTGTCACCAATTCTGTTTGTAGTATTTATGGACAGGATATCGAGGCGTAGTCGTTGTGGAGGGGGGTTGCAGTTCGGTGGGCTGGGGATCTCATCGCTGCTTTTTGCAGATGATGTGGTCCTGATGGCATCATCGGCCTGTGACCTTCAGCACTCACTGGATCGGTTCGCAGCCGAGTGTGAAGCGGCTGGGATGAGGATCAGCACCTCTAAATCGGAGGCCATGGTTCTCAGCAGGAAACCGATGGAGTGCCTTCTCCAGGTAGGGAATGAGTCCTTACCCCAAGTGAAGGAGTTCAAGTACCTTGGGGTCTTGTTCGCGAGTGAGGGGCAATGGAGCGGGAGATTGGCCGGAGAATCGGCGCAGCGGGTGCGGTATTGCATTCAATTTATTGCACCGTTGTGACGAAAAGAGAGCTGAGCCAGAAGGCAAAGCTCTCAATCTACCGGTCAGTTTTCCTTCCTACCCTCACCTATGGTCATGAAGGCTGGGTCATGACCGAAAGAACAAGATCCAGGAACAAGCGGCCGAAATGGGTTTCCTCAGGAGGGTGGCTGGCGTCTCCCTTAGAGATAGGGTGAGAAACTCAGTCATCCGTGAGGAGCTCAGAGTAGAGCCGCTGCTCCTTTGCATTGAAAGGAGCCAGTTGAGGTGGTTCGGGCATCTGGTAAGGATGCCCCCTGGGCGCCTCCCTAGGGAGGTGTTCCAGGCACGTCCAGCTGGGAGGAGGCCTCGGGGAAGACCCAGGACTAGGTGGAGGGATTATATCTCCAACCTCGCCTGGGAACGCCTCGGGATCCCCCAGTCGGAGCTGGTTAATGTGGCTCGGGAAAGGGAAGTTTGGGGTCCCCTGCTGGAGCTGCTACCCCCGCGACCCGATACCGGATAAGCGGACAAAGATGGATGGATGGATGGATGGATGGACAATTTTAGTCATTTTTAAGGATCACTGCATGAGGAGGGGGCATGATCATCAAAAGACACGTTTGCAAGTGCTGAATTCATGGTGTGTGATTTCAAGATATTTATTTGCCTTGACATTTAAGAAGTACCTCTAAAACAAAAAAACATGTTTATATTGTCTGTCTTCTCAGTGGTGGTGTTGTACATGCAAGGCCGGGGGACCAAGGAGTGGAGAGAGGTGAGTGGAAAGTCTTGGAGTTTACATGAAATGCTGGTTTTGTTTCAAATGCAGAATCCTGGATTAAAGTGAGAACTGGGCGGATCAGTACGTTTGTGCTTTGCTGAAACAGCTGACAAAAAGTAAACTGGTCCTAATAGTCTGTCTCCTATCATCCATGGCTAATTGGTTAGCCTTGGTACATGTCTGTCCACATGTGTGCTGGAAACAGTGGAGAGCTGACACTGTGTCAGTGCTGGCAGTGATGTATTTCTCTGTAATGAAGGCTGTTGGCTCCCCATAGACTTTTCTAGAAACCAATGACAGAACAGAAACGTCTTCTTTTGCAACTGCACGTGCCGCCCCTACTGGAAATCAGATAGAATGCAGGTTTAAGGCACTTATGCATTTGCAATTATTTATTTTTTTATATTTTTCATTTTATTTCACATAAACAGTGTAAAGATATTTAAACATACATCTCATTATTCATATTCCAAATCTTTCACACTAGGACACAGACAAAAAAATTCCATACTCATAAACAAACATTAAACTAAAACAAACTAAATAAACACAAAACTACAAAACAACAGAAAAAATGCACTCAGATAACACTTTTATCATAATCCCTAACATTAATGTAAAAATGTATAAATATATATATATATATATATATGAGATGCCATATGCCATATCTTCAAAAAGTCTGAGGTTCTGTCTTTACTAATATAATGAATTCTGTCCAAAACAAAGTAGCTTGAGAGTTCATTCCACCAATGGACTATTGCTGGGGGTTTGGACGCCTTCCATTTTAAAGCTATACATTTCCTAGCTGCCATCAAAGCAAGATCTATGTACATACTTTCATATATATTCCACTTATCAGACATATTGGCATACAAAATAATAATAAAAATTGGGAAGCTTCAGGCCACCAGAGTCATATGGTAAGTGCAAAATAGACACCCGGACACGTGTGGATTTGTTATTCCAAATAAAGGAAGAGATAAGACTTTGTAGTCTTTTAAAAAAATGTTGTGGTGGGGTAATCGGGAGATTCTGAAATAAATGTAAAAATTTAGGCAAAACACTAACTATATTTACTCTCCCCATAAGTGAAATGGGTAGTTGGCCAATTCTTTTTAACTCCTCCGATGCTTTATTACTTATGGGAAGGTAATTCAAACTAAATGTATCTTCCATTCTTCTAGGGATGAACAAACCCAGATATTTAATAAACTGTTTAGACCAACTCCAATTGAATTGATTCTTAAGAAAAGTACAATCAAAATTGGAAATTGGCATTATCTCAGTTTTATCCCAGTTAACTTTGTAGCCTGATAACTTTCCAAAGTTTTCAAGCAATAATAACAAAAATGGAATTGAATTCATTGGGTCATGAATATACAACAAAATATCATCTGCATACAAAGATATGAGGTGCTCCTCCATCCCAATTTCCACACCCTTGATATGACCATGAGCTCTAATTGATGCAGCTAAAGGTTCGATAACAATAGCGAACAATGCAGGTGACAGTGGGCAACCCTGTCTCGTGCCTCTTGAAAGTACAAAGGGTTTAGAGTAGTTAGCATTAGTTTTAACCACCGCCATAGGGGCACTGTACAAAATATGTATCCAATGACAGAATTTAACACCAAAATTAAATCTTCTATGAACAGACTTAAGATAATCCCATTCAACCCTGTCGAATGCTTTCTCCGCATCGACAGAGAGTATTACATTTGGAGAAATTATATCGTTAGTATGATAAAGAATATCAAAGTACATCAGTAAATTATCAATAGAAATACGACCAGGAACAAAACCTGTTTGATCTAAATGAAGACTAGGTAAAACTTTTTCAAGGCGCAGTGCTAAAAATTTGGCAATAATTTTGTAGTCAACATTTAAAATTGAGATTGGCCTATATGAAGAACATTGAAGAGGATCCTTACCCTTTTTTGGAGTAAGATTATGGAAGCCAGGTATAAGGACTGCGGGAAGTGACCTTTATTAAAGCAAGCATCAATCATAGCAAGAAACAAGTGCATTAAATAACTTGAAAAATGTCTATAAAACTCAATTGGCGGTCCATCCAAACCCTAAGGTAGGTAATGAAGTTTTCTCCAAAAAAGATCCGCATCTGCCCAGGTCACACTGTGAACTAGATGTACAGTGCCTTGCGAAAGTATTCGGCCCCCTTGAACTTTTCGACCTTTTGCCACATTTCAGGTTTCAAACATAAAGATATAAAACTGTAATTTTTTGTGAAGAATCAACAACAAGTGGGACACAATCATGAAGTGGAACGAAATTTATTGGATATTTCAAACTGTTTTAACAGATAAAAAACTGAAAAATTGGGCGTGCAAAATGATTCAGCCCCCTTAAGTTAATACTTTGTAGAGCCAACTTTTGCTGCGATTACAGCTGTAAGTTGCTTGGGGTATGTCTCTATCAGTTTTGCTCATCGAGAGACTGAACTTTTTGCCCATTCCTTCTTGCAAAACAGCTCGAGCTCAGTGAGGTTGGATGGAGAGCGTTTGTGAACAGCAGTTTTCAGTTCTTTCCACAGATTCTCGATTGGATTCAGGTCTGGACTTTGACTTGGCCATTCTAACACCTGGATATGTTTATTTGTGAACCATTCCATTGTAGATTTTGCTTTATGTTTTGGATCATTGTCTTGTTGGAAGACAAATCTCCGTCCCAGTCTCAGGTCTTTTGCAGACTCCATCAGGTTTTCTTCCAGAATGGTCCTGTATTTGGCTCCATCCATCTTCCCATCAATTTTAACCATCTTCCCTGTCCTTGCTGAAGAAAAGCAGGCCCAAACCATGATGCTGCCACCACCATGTTTGACAGTGGGGATGGTGTGTTCAGGGTGATGAGCTGTGTTGCTTTTACGCCAAACATAACGTTTTGCATTGTTGCCAAAAAGTTCGATTTTGGTTTCATCTGACCAGAGCACCTTCTTCCACATGTTTGGTGTGTCTCCCAGGTGGCTTGTGGCAAACTTTAAACAACACTTTTTACGGATATCTTTAAGAAATGGCTTTATTCTTGCCACTCTTCCATAAAGGCCAGATTTGTGCAGTATATGACTGATGGACAGAGTCTCCCACCTCAGCTGTAGATCTCTGCAGTTCATCCAGAGTGATCATGGGCCTCTTGGCTGCATCTCTGATCAGTCTTCTCCTTGTATGAGCTGAAAGTTTAGAGGGACGGGTCTTCGTAGATTTGCAGTGGTCTGATACTCCTTCCATTTCAATATTATCACTTGCACAGTGCTCCTTGTGATGTTTAAAGCTTGGGAAATCTTTTTGTATCCAAATCCGGCTTTAAACTTCTCCACAACAGTATCTCGGATCTGCCAGGTGTGTTCCTTGTTCTTCATGATGCTCTCTGCTCTTTAAACGGACCTCTGAGACTATCACAGAGCAGGTGCATTTATACGGAGACGTGATTACACACAGGTGGATTCTATTTTTCATCATTAGTCATTTAGGTCAACATTGGATCATTCAGAGATCCTCACTGAACTTCTGGAGAGAGTTTGCTGCACTGAAAGTAAAGGGGCTGAATAATTTTGCACGCCCAATTTTTCAGTTTTTTATCTGTTAAAAAAGTTTGAAATACCCAATAAATTTCGTTCCACTTCATGATTGTGTCCCACTTGTTGTTGATTCTTCACAAAAAATTACAGTTTTATATCTTTATGTTTGAAGCCTGAAATGTGGCAAAAGGTCGAAAAGTTCAAGGGGGCCGAATACTTTCACAAGGCACTGTATCTGCAAATCCACATGGCCCAATGGCCTAAAACTGCTGACTTCTCTTTTGAGTTCTGAGTGTAAGAAATGTTCAGTCAGTAAATAAAGTTTGAAATGGTACTCGTGTTGTGAGCCGTCACTTTAGATGAGAGAATACTTTTCAATGGAATATCAACTCTTCCACCCGGTGACCTGAAACATATTTTTTTTGTACTTTGGATAGACTGCCCAATTCTCGACCGCAATGCTGTCAGAGAATGTAATAGTTTTGTTTGAGTCACAGCGTGACTTCCAGAGCATTAAAAAGTGATGCCAAGGGGTCCTGACCACGCTCACGCCGACCCATGCTTTACCATGTGAACAGATAATAAGGGCCTTCTGAAGCAAAAGGTCGAAAAGTTCAAGGGGGCCGAATACTTTCGCAAGGCACTGTATATAGTTCACTATAGTATGATTTAAAAGCATCATTAATCTGAAGAGGGTATGGACCCTCTTCAGATTAATGATGCTTTTAACCATGGGCACTACCATGGGGTAGTGCCGCCATCTTGTTTTTTGATTTTAAGAATTGTTCTATCTTCCGACTCTTTTTTGATCGGCCTAGCTAATAGTTTGCCTGCCATTTCACCCTGTTCTACATATTATAATTTGGATTTGTATAAATGCTAATTCACATGCATGAGTATTAATATAATTAATCTTCAACTTAAGTTCATCTATCAGCAATAAAATATTGGAGTCATTACTTACATAGTGTTGCTTCTCCAAATTAATTATATAATTTTCAATACATTTCAACTCATTTTTTGTTTTATTTTTAAATGATGATGAAAAGGATATCACACACCCTCTTATATAGGCCTTAAGCGTGTCCCATATTATCAATGGACACTCTGAGCTATTTTAATGTGCCTCAATGAACATTTCCAAATGCGCATTCATATACGATGTAAATTCCTCTTTTAAGAGTAACATAGTATTAACTCTCCATGGCTTGAAATCTAATGCTAGCTTTCCAAATTCTATTTCACAAATCAAAGCAGAGTGGTTTGAAAGAATCCTAGCATAGTAAGAGCAGTTTATAATTTTCGAAAGATAATCAGTTGGGATAAAAAAAAAAAAATCTAATCGTGAATATGAATCATGCACATGGGAATAGAAAGAGAACGCTTTCTCGTCTGGGTGAAGCGTTCTCCATGCTTCATAGAGTCCTAAATTTCGTGTATTATTTACCAAAGCTCTTGACATATTAGATAATACATATTTATTTTGAGATGATCTATCCAATTTTTCATCCAGTACACAATTAAAATCTCCACCCCAAAATATTGGAATATCATAATGAAGTAACATAATATAAAGATCATTAATAAATTTAGGATCATCATAATTAGGACTATATGAATTCAATAGAATAACCTCTTCATGGGCTAAAAAACCTCTTACAAATATATATCTACCACATGGGTCTGATTTAACTTCTTCTAGGGAAAAAGGTATATTTTTACAAATAAGAATAGCCACTCCTCTCAAATTAGATGTAATTGATGAATAATACACTTTCCCAAACCACCTAGAGTTAAGATGATCATGAGCAGATGATATGAGGTGAGTCTCTTGTAAATAAGCTATGTCTATTTTATTTCCTTCAAGGTGCAACAAGACTTTACTCTTTTTCGCAGAACTCCCCAACCCTTTAACATTCCAACTCAGAAATTTATATTTCGGCATTACATGGAAACATCATAATATGAGTACATATGAAACCGAGATGCATTACAAAAAACACAAAAACGAAAAAGAAATACATACTTTATAAACAACACCCCCTAGACCTAACTTCCACCCCACTAACGTTATATACTCCCTGTACATGTCCCCCTCTAAGCAAGGAAAGAGCTGCATGGTATACAGTCAGCTCCGTCTCAATTACATAAAACTTAAATATCCTATTGAAGTTTGAACATATCCTTTAACTATTGTCCATTAAGAGACAAAACTAAACAAAAACACTATCCATATTCCATGTAACTCCCAGTCTACTCATTTAAATTCTTTAAGCCATCTGGCCAAAAATTTAGATGTCGAGAAAAAAAAATAAAAATAAGAAAAGACAAGAGCAGGTGTAAATAGTAATAATAATAATAATAATAGAAAATCAAACCAAACCGGCCTATGAATTACCTGGCCCATTTATCTAACAAAACATAAAAATACTCAATATCAAAAAAATGAGCCATAAAACAACCAGCAAAAAAATGTAATAAATAATAAAAAAATAAATCTGGTGGTGCTTACAGTAGTCAAAACTGGAGAAAGAGATCCATATACGGACCTTTCACACTTATGGATCCCGGAGGGATGGTTTGATTACCTGCTCACAATAGATCATTGCCTCTTTAGCGTCAGTAAATGTCACCGTGATCTCTTGATGAGTAACTATCAGTTTGCATGGATGCAGGAGGCTGTATTTCACTCTTGCTTCTCTCAATCGAACTTTTATGCCCTTAAATGCAGCTCTCTTCTTCAACAAGTCAGGGGAAAGATCGGGGAAGATATGTATTTTCTTCCCCTGAAACTTCAGATTTCCAGCTGCTTCCCCGGCAAGTTTCATAATGATACTTTTAGTTTTCCAGCTAAACAGCCGGGCAATCATTGTGCATGCCTGGGATTGAGGACCGGTGCGGTGCGCAATATTCACACATGGCTGCGGCCCAAGTTTGTCCGCACCAAACATTTCCCTCAGAAAGTTGTTCATGAAGGCAGTCGGTTGTCCTCCTTCTGCGCCGCTAGGGATCCCGATGATGTGAACATTAAATTTACGGCTGTGATCTTCGATTTGTTGGATCTTTTCTCTCAATGAGATGTTTTCTACATGTAGATTGGCATATTTCTTCTCCATTTCAGTCAGGCGATGGTCATTATCTGTAACTGCTTCCTCTACCTCCCGCAGTTTGGAGGATGTGTCCTTTATGATTTATTGTAACGAATCTAGTGATTGCTTTATCGGCAGCAATTTTAAATCAAATGCCAAACCAATCTCCTCTCAATTAACATCTCTTATAATCATGGTGAACTCTGTGCGATCCTGAATGCATGGCAGAATTGCTCCTCAAATTATGGACTTTCCCAGACATTAAGCGTTTAAATTGCAAAATGTTTAAAAACTTGCAATTCAGGACATTGTGTAGTCTTGATTAAAGAAATGGTCAAAAGTACAAACTTTTATCAGAGGACGGAGCGACCAGAACATGTTCACGTCATCCTGCCGGAACAGGAAGTCTTAGAAAATTTTGCTGCATTTGCATAATTTTGCCGGATGATCCTTCCACTAATATTTACAGTCTAGAGGAGGGGAGGAGTGAAGTGGAGAGGAAAGGAGGAGTGGGGGAAGTGAGGAATAGGGACTACATGAGAAAAGGAGCTAAACTAACTCATGCCATATTATTTCTTATCATTTTTTGTTTTCTGTCAGTCTCAGTGAGATCAGTTTAGATATTGACTGCACCTCTCACACCACTCATTTAGCAGGATGAGGAACAGCCTCCCAGATAGCTTTGGTGAACATCCTGCTAGCTCTGCCAGCAGTGTTGACCATGTTAGCACTGGCTAGCTAACGTGCTAATAGAACCGGTTAGCCAAGTTAGCTTACCGCGCCTCCCTGGCTCTATTATCTCCGCGGCTGCGCCTGTCCCCACACGGCTGCCTTCAAAGTAGTGATGAAGTGTTCACTGCACAGACAAGAAGTATTTTTGGAGTACAGTTCTGTCTTCTCAGGTTGAGCATCCATGGATCACCTAACGTTAGAGGGAAACAATACAAACAGATATATAAGTGTTGGGTAACCTCCTTCAAAGACTTCTTTAAATGCACCCATGCAACCTAAATTACTTGGTGTTCAACAGGTCATAATAAAATTATTTTAAATAAAATGAAGTAATAGCCCTAATCTAAAAATGCCTATTTTAGTAATAATATCAATAAAAATAATAAAGTTTGAGTTTGTGTGCTGTCAAATTTCACGTTACTGTATAGCCTTAATAACCAACTCCAGCTCAACCAATAACATATTGCAACATCTAGGTTAACATTATTTGTGGAATTATGCTGAAATGTGACATTATTTTAAAGTTACACACAAATTGCTGTAACTTCACACAGTTCGCCAAGTCTAGCATTACGTTAACGTTGGCAAGTTATGGTTGAAACAATGTCATGGTCTAGGGTTGAATCAAACACCGTTGAATTTGGTTACAATTTTGAAAGGTGAATCAACGTTTATACCACAACATTGTTACAACATTGTGACGCAACGTTTAATCACTGTTTATACCGCGACGTTGTTTAATTGTTGTAGTATTCAACATGGGTGAATTTACGTCGTGGGGCAACGTCTAAGCACCGTTGAATTTGTTTTCAATTTTGAAAGGTGAATCACCTTTTTAATTGTGTTGTTTTTTTCTAAATGGACTGTGAGTCTAATAATAAAAGCTATCTATCTATTGCAACATTGTTTAAACATCTTGCTTCTCAAAATAAACTATATAGAATTCTCCTATACACTGTACACAATTAAGCATTCAAATTACAGTTTGCAATGATATCAACATTCTCAACTGTCCCTGATCATACCTCATTTTAGCATTGCATATATTTTGGATTAGCATTTTGCTTCTGAACTCTACCCAACTGCTGAACAGCAATTTCCATCAGGATAAATAAAGCTTTCTATGACAATACTGACAGAATCTGTGATTACATAATTCCGTGTTTTCAATACAGTCGTTTGAACGTGTACATACTGTGCATGACTGTAACTCAGTGGTAAAGCTTGAATGTTATCAAATTAGAATCCCTGGAAAAAAAGATTAGGAACTGATTGGGCAACAGTAAAACACTTTCAATAAAATTATTTCAGGGCTAACAAAGATCCATACAAACATAGCAAAGGTGCATTTAATTTATTTAAGCACACTATCAGTTGATAAATACTTCAAGGACTATCAATATTCAAAACATACAACTCAATGATCTATAGAAATATTTTTACACCACAAATAAGTGTGAAATTGGTGAAATTGTATATACAATTTCACCGCTAGATGGGAGAAATTCTTACACAATGTCGCTTTAAACAAAACAGGAAAACACATTTTTTATCAATTATCTGAGTTACCAATGGTTTAAATTGAGTTACCAAAAACATAGCAAACTACCTTTAAAGCATCTCAAAACAGTATTGGCAAATAATACAAAAAATATTATTTTTAATAAAATAGGTTCTCAAACTAAATATATTTTTGCTGCACCTTGCAAAATACTTCGAAACATAAACAGCACAATAAGACGTTTTACTGTTCCAATACTAAATACTGTTATGCATGAATCTAGTATACAGTCTACCCTTTAACTTCAGTAGCAGCACCAACACATATTAAGTATTTTGCCTCTTTACATTCAACACTGTTATATTCAACAATATTACATTTCTTAAACTGCAGCAATAGATTTGATATCTTAACCATACAATATTAAAACGCGCTAACATAGACACAGCAACGTTGCATTGGTACCACGGTTTTAACCACATGACGCAGCTAGCCTGCATGCTAGAGTAGAGCAACACTTTTTACGTTTAGCCCGCTAAATTCACCTGCTGAATTACAGTCACTAATATTTTACTCCCTGCATGTTCCTTACAGCATTCAAAAATATACATTGTTTAAACATCACAACCGTTGTTCTTACCTGTAAAGAGGAAAATAGGAAGTAAGACACATTGTAGCTTCAGTCATGTCCAATGTTATAGTGGACGAGCGTAAGGCACACATTCCTCTACACAGTCCGAACGAGGCCTTAGCCATCGAAAACAGATCTACAAATCACAACTGGCCGTGGGTCTAGAATCTTCGCTTCTTACGGCCACTGCCATCCATCCTCTCCAGTGCATATTTCAAATATGTAGTCATGGTCACAATAACTACTGAGAGTGTAGTTGAGTATGTGCTGATGACCGCAACTAAAGAGGAAAAAACAGCACATTAGATTATTGTCAAAAATGCTGTACCAACAATTTTGCTAAGCTGTACCAATTGTTAAAGTAAGACAACATTTAGATCACAGGCAATTTTACTCACAGCACAAACAAAAAATTTAAATGTAGAGGGCTATTATGACTGTGATGCGCACACGCACGCACACACGCACACACACACACACACACACACACACACATTCAAAATGTGGTTGCTAGTCTCTCTGGGGTCCACATAAAAACAATTGAAAATCACAGTGTCAATAAAAGAAGTAAATCCAAAACAAGTGCAATATAAATATCAGAAAAATTATCAATTGATACAGATTTGGAAGGAACAGACAGGGGGGTTTACACATTGAGACTCTCACCAAGTCTGATTATGTACAAAGAAAGTATATTAGTATTGTGCCAAAAATATTAACAATAATGTTGCTGTCAGCTTATTTTAACTAACCACCGCTTATGAAAAACCCAGCACATAGACGGCACCTTAGAATATGTAAAACAGGTGATTGAGCTCTTATTTTCATATCTTTGAGCAACAAATCTGTGACAACAAAACATGATAATCTGAGGAACGGCGGAGAGATCGGAAAAATTAAACGTCCCAACCATGATACATGCAGGTTACCTATGTATGAGTAGCCTGTTGAGTGAGCTGGGGCTGTTTCACAAAAGCAGAATTTATAAATCCGGGATAACCGATAAAGCGAGGCTTGACCTAGTCTAATCAGAGAAGCCTGGCTTGGTGCGTTTCACGGCGGCCAAGCCAGGCTGAGGAGGTGTACTAGGTCGAGCCAGGCTGAAGTAATTCGGATTGACTCAAGGCTTTCCTTAACAGACCGCGAGGTCAATCAAAGATTTACTTATTCTAAAATGGAGATTACTTATTGTGCATACTTTACACAGAGTGAGTAGCAGCTTCTAATGGAAGTTTGATAAAGTGAAACACAGCCGCTGTGATGAAACAGCGAGAGAAAGTGTTGCAAACAATCACGGACCGACTGAATGTGTAAGTAGCCTAAAAATAGACATAATGTAACCACAATTCTGAACTGAAACCGTCATAATTATAACATTCAAGGAGTTGGGCTACTAATCATTTGCACACACTAACAGTTGTACTGTATATGTTGCCTTGAAAGTGAGCAGAAGGTTTCAGTTAAGAGAAGTGGTTCGTAAATGTATATTTTTAGACTATCATTCAGTCCGTTTGCTATTGTCTGCCACGCAATTTCTCACTGTTTTATTATAGAGGCCGAGTTTGCTTCTTCACATATAAGCTTTGCTCCCTCGTATATATAGACATAGAAAGACACTGAATACATTGCAACAACATAGTAACCATGTCGGTTCGATGTATTACAAGTTCCTCAGTTGTTCGCGGGTCATTTGGAAGCATTGTCTATGAGCGTCTGGGCGTCTTATTGTGATGGAAATCTATAGTTAGCTACATCGCAGAAACGTATTAACTATGACGGTACAATGTCAGACAAGTTCCTCACTTGATTGCTGGTCATTTTGAAGCATCGTCTAATGAGCGTCTGATTGTCTTTACACACACTGTTGATGTGATAGACAGTGAATCTGAATTCTGCCCAGCAACATATTTGCGCCACAGTCAATAAAGGAAGGAAAAAAGTTGCCACAGTCTACGAAGGGTTAGGATGGAGACTGCTTCGTTGCTGCTGTCAAACCCCACGGTAAGCACTATTTCATCTTATCGTAACGTTAATACAAATATTTGGACGTTTTCGAAGCATGTGGAAGTTGGTGTTCATCTGACAAATAACATGATGTGTTAGTAAGTTACACCAGGTCATGGTTTAATGTAACGTTAGATCAGGCTAACATCGCACTAGCCGCCCTTTTTCACATTCACATTTTCATTTAAAACTAAAATATTTGTGCTCTAGCTAACTAAATGTACTAGCTAATCTGACTGAATCTGAATTTAAAGTTAGTGTTAGCTTTGTCAGTTGCGGTAAATTCATTTTAGGGCTGTCAAAATAACGCGTTAATTTCGATTAATTAATCTGAGAAATATGTGCTGCCTGGATCATTAATTGGAACATTTACTTGTAAAAATCTTCTTCCTGTCAACCCTGGCTACCGAAATCTGGTGCTACTGATATGTCTGCTCTGCTCTCTGATGCTCTGAAACAGACGGCAACACAAACACCGCTGCACGTGACGCCAGTTAACGTTATATTCGACAGCAGCTAACGTTAGCCTACCGCTAGCTAGTAGCTGGATTAAAAACGGTTAAAATACTGACAGCTAATGCTAGTCGGTGTAACGTTTGACTGTGTTTTCCGTTAGCGCTCCCTTTATTGCGTTGTAAACCGCTGATTCAAGCACACTTAGTTGCTTTTCCAAGACCGAGTATGTAATTAATTACAGAGTATGTAATTAATCACAGACTCACAGACTGCACCTTTAAGTTGTGTTCGTTGAATGGTAGACCAGAAATCTATACAGAGGATTCGCTCATTTAGTCTATAACAAACTTTAGTAAATTATATTGCAAGGAAATAACTTATGCATAAGGATCAGGATTCCTTTAAGACCAAACTCTCTCCCCCTGTCACCAGCAGTCTCTCCGGAGTCTGACCCCGAACCTAACAATTCCCTCACTCTTTATTCTTCTTGCAGGATCCTTTTCCTTGATACATTGTGTCAGTGCAGGGAGCCGCAGTTCTTCTGTTGACGTCCTGTTTCCCACTGTAGACCGCGCAAACACATGACTACACCTTGTTTTCTCTGCTTGTCTTGTCTGGAGATAAAACCACGTCTCCATTATGTTTGTTACAGTGTTAGTTATTTCTGGGTACATTCTGTTCCAGAACTCACAGGTCTTATGAAACAGAGAAAACAAGGTCAACATGGCTTAAGGCCTTTTACTAATATTCTACAAAATATATTCTTCAATACTTGGACACAAAAATCTGCAAATATGGCGGCCGCTAACAGAGCAGTGGCTAACATAGCGACCGATGCTAGCGCATTCCCAAACATGGAGGACTTGATCGCTCAGGTCTTGGAAAAGCAACTAAGTGTGCTTGAATCAGCGGTTTACAATGCAATAAAGGGAGCGCTAACGGAAATGAATGCCTCGCTGCAACACATCAGGGCAGAGCATGAGACAGAGGGAACTACGGTGCGTGATCTGATGCAACCTGAGTGCAGCACATTCACGACCCAGCAGCATCGGGAGCTTGAATGAGCATAACACGAGATACATGCTAGGAGCACCCCGGACCTGAGACCCTGAGAGTGACCCACGGAGGGAGAGAGTTCGCCTTCACTGCAGCCACAGATGCGGACGTTTTCTGTCGAGAGCTGGATGTGGAGGATGACGCGACATCAACATGGGCCGCTCCGCCCCGGGGCCTGTTGCTGACAACAGAGCCAGAGGACAGTGGGGGGACTTCGCGTCTGGTGCTGGAGCTGGCGGCGGGGCTGAGGCTGGCGGACCCAGCGGCTGTAGACTAGCGGTGTCTGGTCTACCGTGCTAAATTTGTCTCGAGGACAATAAGTTTTGGAGCCAAGCTTTAAAGCAGTGGTTCTCAACTTTTTTGTGCCAGTGCCCCCCTATCCATTATCCAGATCCCTAACCGCCCCCCCATCAAATAAGATGTAGGCTAATTGCCCCGAATATTTATGATTACGCCCTAATATTAGGCCTTCTTACTGTTGTTACTATTGTTATCAAAAATAAAAAAAATCATATAATTGAATGACAAACAACATATTTATTAGTTTCCAAGGTATAAAAAAAAAACGTGAATAGAAATTATATTTACAGGTGTTTAAAAACAGCAACCATTTGACATTCAATTTAAATTAGGTAGCAGTCAATCAGAACGACTAGATATGTAACATTCAAACTTTAATTAGATATTACAAATACTAACAGTAGCCAATCAGAAGCAATTTAAAATCTATTTTTCATTAAAATCTAAATCTATAATCGAATTGTACCAACAGAAAACAAGCTGGCACTTATCAAGGGGTAAAAGCAGAAGGATTTACTGCCGAATGGAAATAAGTTTGCAATCTTTGAAAGTTAGTGAGAGCCCTTTTTTGATGCTTAGAAGAGCATAGATTTGCTATCGCCTGTCTTGCGAGTAAATAGCAGAAAAAAACGTTTGGAGAAATGCAACCCCACATCACGCTGCGTTTTGAGGAGATGTGAGAATCCTGTACAGTAAACAGTTACATCACTGCCTCTATCGCTTCAACAAGAAAGTTTTAAAACACCAAACACAAGCTCTGAACTGCCCGGGAGTTTGTGGAACAACTAAATGTTTGAAAAACAACAAAGCACAGTCTCTCGCTTTTCTCTTTTCTTTCTCTCTTTCTCCGTGAAATTAAGCTGCCTTCAGGTGCAGTAGGAAACAGTGTTCTATAAACGATCTGACGAAAAACTGTTACTGTGAAATATAAAGTCTACTTGTGCTACATTGGGGGGTTAAAGAACACAACAGCACGTCGCACCACCCTGCGGCGATTGCTTTTTTTTTATCTGAACGCAGCTTCACGCTGAAGTACGGAGCTCATTTAAGATGATGCTCTGACGTCCCGTTTCCATGAAGGCAGCACGGAGCTGCGCCAAACAAAGCTGACAGAAGCACAGAAGAGAAGAAGAGTTATGATACATTGTCTCATCCAGTTGCAGTGCTGTGAACTGGCAGGTTTTAATGTTGCAGACTACTATTTTTTGCAAGTAGTTTAAAGTGTAAACATGTATTGTTATTGTGAATCTTTGAATTGATTATATTTTGTGCTCCAGTGAGCTTAAGGCAACGTTCCATACAATAGCAATAGAACCAGTCTGATCACAATGCGCTGATAACCACGTTCCATTGTGATATGTTAGGAGAAAGATCTAGGAGATTACAATTTAATAATTCCCTTCTCCAGAACACAGCTTTTGATGCAGAATTTAGAGCCAAACTGGCTGAGTTTATATCAATCAATACCGACTCAATTTCTGACCCTGCATTTATCTAGCAGGCAACTAAAGGACTTATTAGAGATTTTACTTCTTCCTTCGCAGTCAACTTGAAGAGGAAAAGAGAGGCAAGGATTACGGAATTGGAAGAATGCTGTAAATCTTTAGAGCAGTCTCTTAAGACTTGTTTTTCTAAATCTACACATCTAGTCACAAGTCGAACAGAGCTAAATTGTCTGCTAAGGAGAGCTGAATTCATAATGCACAGAGTGAGGCAATTAATTTAATGTCTGTAAACCAAGCAAATTGCTTGCTCTGAAATTAAAACAAAGCAAATCCAGAGCTACTATCAACAGCATCCGCACAGACCGAGGTATCTCAACAAATCTTAAGGATATCAGCACCACTTTTCAATCCTTCTATTCAAAGTTGTATGAGTCCTCCTGCAACCCAGATCTGACACAGTGCTAGAAGTTCCTAAAAGAACTACAACTGCCTCTTCTTGACCCAGAGGAGGCAGAAGAACTGGGTCAACCTATAACGTTAGAGGAACTTAAATCAGCATTATAAACAGTTAAAAAAGGGAAAACGCCAGGGTTGGATGGAATTCCATCAGAACTTCTTTACAGTATTTTGATATATTATGACCTACCATTTTACAAGCTTTAACTTTAGCCATAGAGAAGGGTACTTTCCACCAACAAACCAACACTAATTTCCGTTATACTCAAAAAGGGAAAAGATCTTATGGATTGCTCAAATTTCAGGCCCATCAGCCTCATCGGGACTGATATTAAGCTTTATTCCAAAGTCTTGGCTCTCTGCCTAGAGCGCTTTATCCACTTTAGAACCTAGTCCACCCCGACCAATCAGGTTTTATACCAAAGCGTCATGCTGCAGACAATGTACGCAGTCTATTTCATATAATAGAAGAAGCCAAAAACCTTCCAACAACGGCAGCAGTTTTATCAGTGGACGCGGAAAAAGCTTTCGACCGCCTAGAGTGGGACTACTTGTGGCAAGTAATGGAGAGGCTTGGTTTGGGGGCCAAATTCATTGACATGGTGTGTATTTTATATGCGAATCCCACGGCCATAGTCTCAACCAATGGCTTGCATTCTTATCCATTTCCCATCGAGTGGGGCTCGCGACACGGATGCCCGCTTTCCCCCATGCTGTTTGCATCTTGAGGCGCACCCAGTTATTAAATGGTTTGTTGATTTTCCTGAGGATTAGTGTCCAAGATTTATGCTAAACTGATGCAAGTATCCATAGGAGAACTCCCAATAGTAAAGAAATGGGAGCGAGAGCTGAGCCCTGAAGGGAACGCAATCAATTGGGAGACATTTTGGGACAACATTTTCCACTGTTCCAAAAAACAAAATCACCAGTATATCCACTTCAACATACGTCATAGGACATATTGGACTCCTCAGAAGAGATACGTTTCTAAAGTCATCCCCACTCCCTATTGTACTTTCTGTCAACCTGAACAAACTGGAACTTTCCTGCATATGGTCTGGGAGTGTGAACAGGTGCATGAGTTTTTGAATAAAACATCAATAATATCTGGTGTGATAGGATGTTGAGTTCCTACTGACCCGATTGGTTTGTTACTTAAAGGACAATTCCGGCGCAAAATGAACCTAGGGGTTAATAACATATGTGTACCGAGTCGAACGTTCTCTGGGATCTGTTTTCATGCTATTCGAATGTGTCTCTAGCTTGAAACAAGCTACCGCAAACCGGGGGTTAGCTGCTAGCGCTAGCTTTTGGGGCACAGGATAAATCACTATTTGATACCACTAACAAGGCTCGAAATAGCACTACACTTAAACAGTAGCATAATGAGGGTCCCTACATGCAAACCGAAGCATTGAGAAATTTGTAAGTATACAGACCGTTTATTACAAAGATAGATTATGAAGACAGTAGCGTTAATGTTTACATGCGGCCGCCATCTTGGATAACAGTCATGACCAGTCGAACGACGAACGCCGTGCAACCAGTAACCAGTAACATAGCTTAAACACAGCGTTCTATTTTCTAGTTATACCTGAGCTCTCTACAGCAAGGATTAACAAAGCCAAATCATCAACTATCAGCCTATGGGAAAGCGCAGCAGCAAAAGTATCAGACTAAATGACCTCAGCCCCACAAGAACTAGAGGAGAGTGATTAGGCAAGGTGTAGTTTCTGGTTTGTTTGTTTTGTTTTCTTTGAGACCGCAGAGGGTGGGAGAATGTCTTTGTTCTTGTTGGGGGCCAAGCAACGAAGCTGCGAGTCACCATCAGTGATTCTACCTTTTCTTATTATTACACATATTTCCTCTGCCATGGGAGTCTATGGCAGTCAGTGTTGGGTGTAACGTGTTACAGTAACGTAACTACTTTTTTGGGTAAAAAGTAGTGTAACGCGCTACTACTGAAAATTTGGTAACGAAACATAGTTCCTTTTTCAATTCGGCGCAACGTTACTTGTCCCAGGGACAGATTTGACAGCGACAATGCCTTCTCAGCTGCGCACTCACAAGCTCCACACGGGACGTAACAGAGGCTGGTAGCAGAGTAATCATGGCAAGCGAGTTAGCAACAAAAGCTAACTTTTGAGAGCGTTTAAGCTTTGTGGCGTTTTGCTGGACGGTTCTCTGAGCCAGGCAGACACAAAGCTGACAACCTCACAGATGGATGCGGTGGAGATGGCGTCATACATACAAGCAGCGGACCGCTGTGGACTCGTGTCTGTTGCACGGACATGCAAGGATTTCCAGAAAAGAGGCGGCATGTGTCTACGACAATGCACGGACCATCGTGGCTGCGCGACCGGTACAAGTCGATGTGTATGTAATCATACACAGATACACTAACACCATGTAATGCCGATGACCTGATGATGTGCATTCAACCCATGCTGGACTCATTCATAATGAATCAGCCGTCACTCTGTGAGTAGAGAATCCAGTCTGCGGTGTAGTACAGACACTTCACTGATAAACCAGTGATTGTGTTATGTGGAGCAGGGGAGATTGGAGCCAAACGCAGGGAGAGGCAGGCAAGCAGAAGGTTTTTACACAAGGGTTTATTGTAATACAAAAATACAGAACAGAGGCTGAAAAAACTGAGGAACAAAACACAGTGGGATCCAAAAAGACACACAGGCTGACAGCACGGGAACACACAAGGGCAAACGCAGACCAAACGATCTGACAAGAGACAAAGGGAACACAGGGGTTAAATACAAGAGGTAATGAACAAACGAGGGACAGGTGATACAACAGGTGCAGCACATTAGGGCGGGGCAGGACAATCAACAAGACGGGAGAGTAAAGTAAAACTAGACAAGACAAGACAGAAAACAGGACTATCAAAATAAAACAGGAAACAGAACATGGGAATACACGGGGAATACACTGGGAATACACAACACATGACACAGGGTAAATTTACAAGACATGGAACGGAAAAAAATACAGAATAAATATACAAACACAGGAAACCTACAAAAATAACTAAACAAGGCAACAGAAATAGAACAAAATACAAGGCAAAATACCAAAACCCTAACAATACCCTCTCCTCAAGGGGCGGATTCCAGACGACCAAAAAAACATAAGAAAAACAGAAAACAACCCGGGGAGGGCGAGAGTCCGGGGGAGGCAGAGAGTCACGGAGGCACAGGGCACAGAGAGTCCTGGGGCACAGGGGACAAAGAGTCACTGGGGTACCCGGGGGAAATAGAGTTACTGGGGTACCGAGGGGAACAGGGGACCACTCGAGGAAGCAGGGGGGGCCACTTGGGAACAGAGCGGGGCCACTCGGGGGAACAGAGCGGGGCCACTCGGGGGAACAGAGGACTGAGAGACCTCAGGGACAGTGAACTGAGAGACCTCGGCAACAGGAGACAGTGAGACCTCTGCAACAGGAGGCAGAGGGCATCAACGAAGGTAGGAGCCTTCTGGTGGCCGGCGACGAAGGCAGAAACCTTCTGGCCACCGGCGACAAGGGCAGAAGCCTTCTGGTGGCCGGCGACGAGAGCAGAAACCTTGTGGCCACCGGCGACGAAGGCAGAATCCTTCAGGCGGCCGTACTGGACGTTGAGGGCAGCGCCCCTCCGGGGGCCTAGCCGGTCAGCCAAGGTGAGACCCCTCAGGTGGCCGAACTGGGTGTCGAGGGTTCTGAGGTGGCCAGCCTGGACGTCGAGGGTTCTTTGGCCGGCGTCGCCGCCGGCGAGTCCCTTTGGGTGGCCAAACTGGACGTCGAGGGCGGCGGTGGCCGAGCCGGTCAGCCAAGACGAAGCCCCTTGGGAGGCAGTGCCGGCGAAACAGGAGGGGCAGGAGTCGGTTTGACCGACACAGGCAAGTCTCTGGGGGGGGCCTCAAGGGTGGTCTCAGGGGCACCGGAGACCGGCAAAGTCTCAGGGGTGGTCTCGGAGGTGCTGACCGGTGGCAAAGACTCTGGGGTACAAGTCAGCGCAGGCTCTGGAAGCTCCGTCGGCGCAGGCTCTGGAAGCTGGAAGGTGATAACCAGCCGGGGATCAGGAGAGCCGCTAGCCAGCCAGGGATAAGGAAAGCCCCTAGCCGGCCGGGGACCAGGAAAGCCGCTAGTTGGCCGGGGACCAGGAAAGCCGCTAGTCGGCCGAGGATCAGGGAAGCCGCTAGTCGGCCGAGGATCAGGGAAGCCGCTAGCCAGCCGGGGATCAGGGAGACTGCTAGCCAGCCGGGAATCTGGGACACAGGGCAACCTGGGAATGCTAGGAGACGTGGGAATGCTAGGACACTCGGGAATGCTAGGAAACTCAGGGGCGCTAGAAAACTCAGGGGTGCTAGAAAACTTGGAAGCGCTAGAAAACTCAGGAGTGCCAGAAAACTCAGGAGCGCCAGAAAAATACAGAATAAATATACAAACACAGGAAACCTACAAAAAAAACTAAACAAGGCAACAGGAATAGAACAAAATACAATGCAAAATACCAAAACCATAACAAGATTGGCTTTATGGTCAAAGATAGTTTTTGTATAATTAACTTCAGTCTCTGCCAGAGATGCCTGCTTTTAAAAGTAACGTAAAACTAACGAGTAAAGTAAAAAGTTACTTTCCATAGGGGGTAACTAAGTAAAGTAACAGATTACTTTTTTTAAGAAGTAACGAGTAACGAGCAAAAAGTACTTTTTAAAAGTAACTTCCCCAACACTGATGGCAGCCCATAGAACCGTACAGTAAAAAGTTGTGAAATTTGGCACATAATTCATTTCACCAAGTTTTAGGTCTGCATCACAGGCAGTCTAGCGCCACCAATGGGTCAAAGTTGGCATTGCATCAATGCAATTCACTTTTGAACCGTATGCCTGATTTTGAACATCGAGATATAGTTGGAATCCTTGGATGACGCCAAACTCAACGCACCCCATGATGTCAATATGCCATGTTGGACCTTCCGCCATATTGGATTTGAAAAGTTTTCACAGGTCACAAAATTGGTCAGATTTTCACGAAACTTGGCACAGATTATCTTCAGACCATGGCTCACAAAAGTTATTCCATTGCATATTGATATTCAATTCAATTGAAATCGACGGCAAAGCCGCCAAACAGGAAGTGAACTCATATCTTGGCAAGTCTTTCACCTATCAACACCAATCTTTACCACATGGTACAGGGCTCAATTAGGAAGAGGTTGGTGACCTGAGACCTATAGGGGGTGCTGTAATTAGCAAAACTACGTTTTGGCCTATACCGTTTGATCTGTTTGGAATTAAAACTTACTAGTGGTGTCTGTTAATACTGTGGGAGTTCCTAAGGCCGACACATGCCTATTTGTGACGTCAACGTAATTGATCCGGCCGCTGTTTTGGATTTCATCAAAAACACAAAAATGTTTTTACAGGCAACAACATTTCTCAGATTTTCACGAAACTTGGCACAGATGATCTTCAGACTAAGCCGCACAAAAGTTATTCCGTTGCGTTTGCCCGTCACAGCCAATCGAAATCGACGGCAAAGCCAGGAAGTGAAGTCATATCTCGGGGAGGCTTTCACTTATCAAAACCAATCTCAATACTTTGACTCATTACCCAATTAGGAGGAGGCTCAAGAAATTTGGTGACTTTTTACCACTATGGGGGCGCTATAATCACTCAAAGTAGGCTTGAATATCTCAGCAACGCTTTCACATATCGCAACCAAACTTGGTACATGGACTTGGGACCCCATCCTGAGGACGCACAATCAATTTTGAGTCTTTTGAACACTAGGGGGGGGGGGGGGGGGGGGCGCTATAATCACAGGAAGTAGGCTCTCAGCAATGCTTTTACGTATAGAAACCAAACTTAGTATATGGACGTGGGACCCTATTCTGAGGACACACAATACATTTGGTAACCTTTGACCACTAGGGGGCGCTAGAGTTACAGGAAATGAGCTCATATCTCAGCAATGCTTTCACCTATCGAAACCAAACTTGGTACATGAACTTGGGACTGCATTCTGAGGACACACAATCAATTTTTAGTTATTTGACTACTATGTGGGTGCTATAATCACAGGAAGTAGGCTCATATCTCACCAACACATTCATGTATCAAAACCGAACTTTGTACATGGACTCAAGACCCAATCCCGAGGACGAAAAAATAAATTTGGTGACCACTATGGCGGCGCTATAATCACAGGATTTATTTTCATATTTCGGCAACGTTTTGATGTATGAAGTCTAAATTTGGTACAAGGACATGGTAGCTGATTGTCAGGACGTGCAAGGAAAGTAGTGTCATTTGGCCTCTAGGGGCGCTTTAATAAAGAAAGTGAGCTCATATCTCAGCAACACTTTGATGTACTAAAGCCAAACTTGGTACAGGGACTTGGCACTTGATTGTGAGAACGCACAAGAACATTTTTCATTTCATTTATTTATTTTTAAAACAGGGACAATGTACAATATACATTAACCTTAGACAGGAGAGATGCATTTTACCAGGTTGTAGCACTGTAGCTAATTTCCACCTTTAGTCCCTGGGCAGGCTGATGTCAACAAATAAATTTAATAACACATTTATCCCAAAACCAACATTAAAATGATCATACCCTTCATTCATTCATCAGCATTCATTTACAAATACACTCCCACATACACATCAGTTACTATACATTATGTGAAAATGTTTGTTTTAAAAGAAGCCATTTTTTGGCCTGATATGAAAACATGTTAAAATTTACAAGTGTTATCAGTTCAGTTAGCAACTTATTTCACTGTCTGATAGCCACACTTGAGAAAGCTGAGCTGCCGAATGCTGTTTTACACTGAGGAATCCTGCATTTGCCCCGAACAGTTGACCAAGTCGCTCGAGATGTAATTTCTTAGCTCACTGAGATACATTTTTTTAACCGGAGGTGCTGCAATACCATTTATTATCTTGAACAAAAGACAGAGGTTTGAATATATGATAATATTTTCAAAACCTAATATACTATGTTTTTTAAGAATATGACAGTGGTGAAATAGCCGAGATTTCTTATCATGAACCTTAAGAGAACTTTTGTACAATGATTCAAGGGGTCTTAAGGCTGTTTTACATGCCTGTGACCAACTCGTCATGCAATAACGAAAGTGCAGAATTATCATCACATTTAGATATGAATTAGATGCATCTATGGTCAAAGAGTTCCTAATATATCTAAAATGTGCTATGTTAATTTTCAACGTGTTGGTTATCTTTTTAATATGTTTTTTGAAATTTAAATTTGGGTCAAGATTGACTTAATTTGGCCAACCCTTGATATTTCCTGACCTTCTATTATGATTTTTGAATCAGTTTTACATGACGAGAGCTTACGGTGATTTGTGAAAAACAGAGACCGTTTTGTCAACATTCAAATTTAAATGAGAGTTTTTTAGCCAAATAGAAATGTTTCATTTCCTCAGTTAACTTTCGTGCAACATCCTTAACAGTTTTACCATGAACATACACCACTGTATTATCAGCATACATGACCATTTTAGCATTATTACACACAGACGGAAAATCATTAATATAGAGACAAAACAACAAGGGCCCTAATATAGAGCCCTGCGGCACACCCATATTGCATGCTCGTAAGGGAGAGGATACATTATTTGTCCATTGGTGACATTGGTGTAATTTGGCCTCTAGGGGCACTGTAACAAAGTAAATGAGCTGATATCTCAGCCATTCTTTATCCAATTGCCATCAAAGTTGCTGTGAGTGCTTGCTCATGCCATTCCTGCTAGTGTACTGCTTGGCCCCCTCATTGCTGCTTGCAGCTATGTTTCTTTGTTCTGTGCGCCTTCTGACATTACCTGTCACACACTGTGGATTTTGTTTTTTTATGTCTGAAGGTGCTACACTGAAAAAAATGTTGAGTTTTATTTCCTTGGGAAAACCTAGGAAAGTTTTTGCACTTAGAAATTGTAAGTCAATTCTACAAGGGCGATCATCAAGTAAACTTTACTTGCACATAGAAGTTTCTTTTACTAGCAAACCTCAAGTAATTTACTGATGTTTATTAATATTGTTATTGAATTTTCATTCTTTGTAAATTTTACTGAAACTGACTGCTTCAAACTGAAAAATCTCACCTAAAACCAATGGCTTTTCAAGGTAATTTACATACTTTTTCTAACTTTTATTTATGGACTATATTTAAGTAACATTTACACAACATTTTACATACTTTTTCTGCAGTTTAAATTACCTAAATTTGTTCTTACTGTTTTTGTTTACTGAAACAATGAAAAAAAAAACGAGGCAACTGTTTAATTTAACAACCCATTAATTTTTCTTAAAAGGAACCCTGACTAGTACGACATGTTGGCCTTATAAGATTAACATGGACGTCAGCTATAAAAAGGTGGTACAAAAACACTCCAAATGTTTTGTTTTTTGTTAAAAAAATGCAGAAAATCTGTTCCCTCGTAGGCCTGCATGGTTATTTATGTCTCAATGCATTCTGGGGTAATGACATGTAATGGTTGTACCCCAACGTACCGGCTATTGACAGTACAGTAACAGCGAGATAAACACGTCTGCAGTTCAGCCTTTTCAGTTTGACCGTAGGCTTAGCTAAAGGTCATTAGTTATAAAAGGGGACGTGGCTAAAGCTTAGGGGGAAGGTCAAACCATGACCAATGAAAAAGGAAGTCTGCTGAGTTCATTGATACCTCACATAAGACTCTACCATAAACGGGTCACCAGTTATGAAAGGGGGCATGGCTAAAAACAGAGGGGCGGGCCAAACAATCACTAATGAATAAGGAACTTTCTACTGAGTTCAATAATACCTCACACAAGGGTATACCTTAAACAGTTCAAATGTTGAGAAAGGGGGCATGGCTTAAGCATAGGGGGCGGGCCAAACCATCATCAATGAAGAAGGAAGTCTCTGCTGAGTTCAATGACACCTTACACAATACTCTACCTTAAACGGTTCAAATTCGAAACGCACAAAATGGCCGCCCCGCCACAGCCACGCCCTAGGGGGCGCTAGCAAGCCATTTTTGTGCGCCTATTCACGAAACCCTTAAAATATGTAAATTGTCGCCAGACTTGATGCGCCTGCCAATTTTGGTGAGTTCTTGAATATGTTAAGCCCCTCAAAAAGACAATTTACTTGCAGAAAATAATAATAATAATAATAATAATAATAATAATAATAATAATAATAATAATAATAATAATAATAATTCCTTCAGTTCCAATAGAGCCTTCGCAGCTGTTGGCGCTCAGGCCCTAATAACTACAAAATGCATTTCCTGCAGAAAATGCGTGGGAATACTGGATAGCTGAATTGCTAAAGCTAAACTGGATGAATAGCTTAAATCCGTAAGAAGAAGTTGAAGTAGTGAGAATAGTTGAAAAAGTATGAATGGTTTCAATTAACATGAATTTCATTAAAAAGTTGGATAACACCACTAATTTATAAAATCATTTATTTTGTAACTGAAATTATGATTAAGTCAGGAAGGAAGACTTACAAATGCTATGAGAAACAGAAATGAAAATGCGGAAATAGACAGACAGACAGAGAGAGAGAGGAATAGACAGACAGAAAGCGAGAGAGGAATAGACAGACAGAGAGAGAGGAATAGACAGACAGAGAGAGAGAGAGAGAGAGAGAGAGAGAGAGAGAGAAAGAGAGAGAGTAAGGAATAGACAGACAGAGAGAGAGAGAGAGGAATAGACAGACAGAGAGAGAGAGAGACAGAGAGAGATTTTGATTTTTACAAAACACTTTATTTACATATTTATAATTTGTGCATGTTCACAATTAAATAAAGTGCTAATGCATTAAAATCCCAGTATTTGATTTTAAAAGAATATCATCTAATAAAAACTTGTGCAAAAACCAGCTCGTCATCAACAACAGAACAAACAATATCATTAAAACACCAACGCTGTTTAAAAGCATCGATGTCTTCGATGTGTTTATAAAACCTGAACTCTAGCCAGAGTCTGGCCCTGATGTTGCAGAGCCAGACTGCCCTGGCCTCCTGCCCCTCCTTGTTCTCCACCCTGTTCTTCCTGTTAATGTAGATTGCCATTTTGGCTTCACCTGAAAGGTAGTTCAGGAGCTGCCATTTTTCTTTTTGTGCCTTTTTATAGACAGCTCCCATAATAAAAACCCTCTCAGTAAAAACTACATTAAAAAGACTAAAAAACAATGTTAAAAGAGAGAAGAACTCGGTGAGTCTCTTACACTCAGTAAACATGTGGTACACAGTCTCTTGAAGGTTACAGAAAAGGCACTGGCTAAGAACAGCTGGGTTAAGAACAGAGATAAAAGCATTGGAGGCAACAGCACCGTGTAAAATCCTCCAATGGAGGTCAGCGGTCCGTTTTTTGAGGGGAGGCTTGTATAAAATCCTCCACTGGGGACAGGGATGCCCCCCCACCCAACCTGTCATTCCAGACAGTGGGGGGTCTGCCGCTCAGTCCTTTTTTGTTTATGGCTTTCACACAATTCTGGTACAGTGTCACTTTGTCTGCTCCGTGCAGGGTGAGCTTGCCCGGGCTACTGACAGCTAGTAGGGGGCCGGTCTCCTCTCCAAACTCTGGGCTCAGGTAGACCTTCGGGAACGGGTCTGCGGGATCTGGCCTAGCCTCTCCTCGGCTGTACTCCATGAGGAGTCTCCCCTCGTTCCTGCTCAGCTTTTGTGTCCATGAGGCCAAGAGTCTTTGTGTGATCCGGATAGATGATATTCCCAGGAGAGAGCCCAGAGCCCCAGCCCCCGATAGTCCAGGCACTGCTGCCTCCACCAGCTGCTGCAGGCTCAGGGTCCCGGATCGGTTCAGGGCTGCCAGCAGCCCGGGCACCCTTCTGCAATGTCCAGTCTGCTCCCGTTGATCAACGGCTCCTTCAACAACCAGTGCAGAGAGTTAGACCTATCATTCAACGTACAGTTAAAAAGGGCCCAAGACTTAAAAACGCCCTGATAAAAAGGTGGAAACCCACTTAACTTTAAAAATTTAGGATCAGTTAAAAACAGAGTAGCATCCAGCCCAAGTTTACTCACATGTCTGAGGATACAGCTGGCCACGTTCCTCCACACCAAGTCAGGCGGCCCTGTCAGAAAATTTTGAATAAACTGAAGCCTGAAGGTGGCCGTTCTGCTGGCCAGGTGGACAAGGCCCTGTCCCCCCTCCTCTCTTGATAAAAACAGCACCCCCTGTGGCACCCAGTGCAGACCCCCCCAAAAGAAATCTACCATCTTCCGCTGTATCTGAGCCAGTAGACCTGACGGGGGGTCCACACAAGCTAAACGGTGCCACAAGAGGGATGCAACAAGATTATTTAAAACTAAAACTCTACCTCTATATGACATCTGAGGGAGCAGCCACTTCCATTTATTCATTTTTTTTTTTTTTTTCCATGACGGTCTCCCAGTTTCTCCGCACCATGACCTCATCACTGAGGAATAGACCGAGGTATTTTAGGCGGTCTCTTTTCCAGGCTAGATGTTGGGGGAGAACCGGGAGACCATCATGCCATTCACCAACAGCGAGGGCTTCACTTTTTTTCCAGTTCACCCTCGCTGCAGATAAAATACTAAAACCACAAACAGTGTTTTCTAAAATGTCTAACTTACGCTGGTTCTTAATAAAAACGATGACGTCATCAGCGTAAGCAGATAAAACCATGTTCTCACTAAAACCAGTTAAAATCAGACCTTCAATGTTGCTGCGTAGTCTGCAGAGGAGGGGTTCTAGGGAGAGTGCGTAGAGCATCCCGGACAGAGCACAGCCCTGCCGGACGCCTCTACGCACTCTAAAAGGAGCACACAGACTGCCGTTAAACTTCAGCACACTCTCAACCTCACTGTACAACACCTTGATCTTGGCTATGAAGCCAGCGCTGAACCCAAACTTCCCCATTACTTTCCAGAGGAAGCTGTGTTCAACGCGGTCAAAAGCCTTTTCCTGGTCTAGAGAAATCAGACCAGTGTTAAACCCCAATGAGCTGGAGACCTCCAAAACATCACAAATAAGGTGGACTTTGTCCACCATGGACCTGCCGGACACAGTAGGTCTGGTCCCGATGGATGACCTGCTCCATAGCTCTCCCCAGCCTGGAGGCAAAGACTTTGGACAGAAGCTTGTAATCCACACAGATCAAAGACACAGGGCGCCAGTTTTTAATGTCCTGCAGGTTGCCTTTTTTGGGCAGCAGCGTAACAACCGCCCTGCGGCAGGACATGGGCATGGAGCCAGAGGCCAGACTTTCATTAAAAACATCTAAAACATCATGTGCAAATATGTCCCAGAAGGCTTTAAAAAACTCAACTGTGAGGCCATCAATGCCTGGGGCACGTCTCCCCTGCATACTCTGCAGGGCAGCGTGGACCTCCTGCAGTTGTATGGGCGCTTCCAGACAGGAGTTGGTCTCCGCAGAGACCTGAGGTAGCCCACTCAGGAACTCCTCTTGCAGAGCCTCCTGCTCCTCATACTCGCTTGAGTAGAGGGAGGAGTAGAACTCTACGGCTCGCCTTCGGATCTGCCTCTGCTCCACGATCTCCTGCCCTGTGTCTGAAAGCAGTGTGTGGATTACCCGCCTCTGTCCATTCTTCCTCTCCAGGCCGAAGAAGAAGCTAGAGGGAGCATCCATCTCCGAGATGGTCTGGAATCGGGACCTGACCAGTGCACCCTGTACTTTAACGTCTAGCAGGTCGGCTAAAGCTAGCTTTTTGATTTTGAGGACTTCAAAATGTCCTCAATCTCCTGTGGACTCACTTAATTTTTCTAGTTCCACTATATCACTCTCCAGGTCCTGCATAGATCTGGTGATGTCACGTGTGACGTTGAGGGTGTGCTGTTGACATAGAAGTTTGATTTCCGTCTTACCATGGTCCCACCACTGCCTAAGACGGCTAAAATCACCCTTTCTCTGTCTAAAGATATCCCAAAAATAAATAAGGACCTCTCTAAATTTTTTGTCAAAAGTTAAAACCGAGTTAAAATGCCAATAGGCACTTTTCGGCTTCACATCCCTAATAAAAACATGACATAAAACCAAAGAGTGATCAGTAAAAACAGCAGGAACAATATTACACACTTTAAAAATATTAAAATGTTGTTTAAAACAATAAATACGATCTAATCTGGCTGAGGAGATCCTACTCTCTCTGAGGTGGGACCATGTGTACTGTCGGCAGTCTGCATGCATCCTTCTCCATACATCCACCAGGCCGTGGGTGGAGACCAGCCACCCCAGAGCATGCTGGGAAGCTGGATGCGGCTCTGCATGGTTGCGATCTAAAGATGCATTTGCAGTACAATTAAAATCCCCACCCAAGAATAAAAACTCCTCCGATGCACAGTCATTTAAAACCCCACCTACCTTTTCTAAAAAGATCTTTCTCTCTGCACTGGTTGTTGGGGCATACATGTTAATAAAAACAGCCGTAAAATGATCAAACCGAGCTTTGACTAAAAGCAGCCTCCCCTCGATAAAATGCTTGACCTCCAGTGAGAGCGGAGAGAAAGCTCTGGAGAAGAGGAAGCCCACTCCTCCACTCAGAGAAGAGCCATGGCTCAGGATGGCTTCCTCTTCCCATTCTCTCCTCCAGTCGGCCTCGTTGCTGCTGTTAGTGTGCGTCTCTTGTAAAAATAAAACATCAATGTGCTTCATTCTTATGGTTTCATAAATACTGGCTCTTTTTGTTACATTTCTGGCTCCATTTACATTTAAACTCCCTACTTTAAAAACATCCATATTAAGTGAGATGTTAAAAGCAAAAAAAATAAACAGTAAATTAATTAACATTGGAGCATAATTCATCATCACGACATATTTGCTTTTTTGCTTTAAGCACAAGTTTCTTCAATCTAAAACCCTCTTGGACTGTGATTTCAGACAC
Organism: Zingel zingel; assembly: GCA_023566125.1. NCBI lineage: Eukaryota > Metazoa > Chordata > Actinopteri > Perciformes > Percidae > Zingel > Zingel zingel. The sequence continues at coordinate 38,187,907 of CM042319.1, forward strand.
CTCTTTCTGGCTGTTATGGAATCTGACTGAGGAGCAGAACAGAACCAAGTCTGGAAAAAACTCCTGTATTTTTACCCCTTGCTGGTTTTTCGTTTGTTTTAGGAAATTTTAAATTTCATCAGCAGTATAGAGCTTCCTCTGTTGACTGCTGCTTAAGTTGGGAACTTCACTCTCATCCGACACACATTCATCACTCTCACTGCCATCCGTACAGACCTTCCTCACACTCTCTTCACTCACTCTGCTTGCTTTAGCGTCACTGGGGGCACTGTTGGTTTTCCTTCTGCGTTTAGCAGGTATTTTTGATTTAATTGCCGCCTCTTCCTCGTCCATAACTACTTCCTCCAGCACTACCTCCTCCACCTGTTCACTCCACCTTGCACTTAGTTCACCCGTGTCATCAGCCTGCACCTCATCTGTCTCCCCTGACTGTCCCTCCTGCGTGTCCCTAATCCCACCTGTCTGTTCCCCAGACACACCTTCACCTGTTTGTTTTTTTTATTTTCTTTTTCTTTCTCCTCACCCACTACACAACTCACATCTTCACTCACACTCTCACTCACAACATTCACACTAACACCCGGTGTATCAGTACTCACCCGGTGCGTCTGGTCAGACACGGCATCCCCACGCCGCTGTGCAGCGCGCGGAGCGGTCATCGGCCGCTTGGAGGCGGCAGCCGGCACCGGGGCAGCAGTCGGCCCCGAGGCCGCAGCCCCCCCGGACGGTGGGGCGTTCGCCGCCTCGGCAGCAGACTGCCGGGCATCCGCCCCCCCATCCCCCGGTACTCCCGGGGGAGCGGGGGACGGCCCCACCTCGGCGCAAGCTGCCCCTCCCGGACCGGGAGGATTCGGATCACCTCCTCTCGGGCAGGCCCTCACCGTGTGTCCCACCTCTCCACAACCAAAACATTTCATCCCTGATGAGGTTGCAAAAATCACGTATTCATAATCATCTACCTTGACATGGAAGCGGAGGTTGAGCTCCTCATTCCGATGGTTCAGTATCATATACAGCTGTCTGCGGTGAGACACTACGTGTTTCAACAACGGAGATTTACATCCAGACAAGATCTTTCTAACAGGAGAAACTATCTTCCCGTGTCTGGACAACTCTCTGCTGAGAAACCCATCAGAGATGAAAGGTGGGACGTTTGACAGGACTACCTTCGTGGCTGGTTGTGTGAGCGGTAGCACCTGTACAAACATTTCACTCACGGTGATGCCTGCCTCGATGACTTGGTTGACCTTGTCCTCCCGGTCCAGGAAGATGACCACCGCGCCGTTCATCCGAGCGGCCGACTTAATGCTACCGTGTCCGACCTTTTCCCCCACAGCTAACCCAATGTCCTCCACGCTACACGGACAATTAGGACAGATCTTAATGCCATGTTTTCTAGTGAGCATGGAGAACCCCTCTCCATTCACCATGGCGACTGCACACACCGACCGGCGAGACGCCGGCAGGAGACAAATCCACCCAAATAAACCAAACTAACCACCAAAAGGTACTACAAATTAAAGATAAAGTGACCTATACCATTAAACTAACCAAAACTAAATGAAATTATCAAAAACAAAACAAAGAAAAGTAAGAAAAACTACAAAACGCTGCAGCTCACTCACACACTCACACACTCAGCTCTGACTAAGAGAGAGAGACAGATGATGTAATCGTGACCACGACAAGGCCTTTATGAACACATCCATATACAATTTATGTTGATAAACTTAAGAATGTGGGCATATCAGCGATTTAAAAAAACTGGTTCGCTCTGCGTTTCGCTGGGAATTGTGGAGGACGTTTAATATGGCAGCGAATGGAGGAAGATTTGGAACTGTTGTCATTTGGTATGTCATCGAGCCAAAAGTATAAAGCATATCGCATAACTGCATAACACATTGGCTGAAACTAGACAAAAATACCTACGTTTTGATGTATAAATTGTGTATGACAAGTAAAAATTGTGGGCGTGAGAGCAATTTATAGAGAAGGGACAAAGATAATTTTTTAAGGAGCTGTGCTCTGGCGATGACATCATCCACTCTAGCTTGCGCTATACACACTCTGTTTAATCGATAAAAAATCCTGAAATGATCACTAAACTTAACCAGCTTTTTCACAAAAACTGTAAAAGATATCAAACTGAAAAGCAATAGCCTAATACCTGAAGTTTTTGTGAACATTGTAAAGTTAGTTTGGCGTCTGTTGGTGAAAGTATGGAGCAGCTGAAAATTTTGGGAGCAGAAGAAGATTTGAAGGATTTGAAGCATGCTCTCATTGACTTCAATGTTAAAAAAAGTCTTAAAAAGCTTAATATTTTAAAAAGTATAAATAGTAGAAAAAAGTTGAAGAAGTCCCATCATTAGCTGAAAGAGCTGAACATTTTAAAAGTTGAATGGTTTTAATAGCTGAACGTATGCAGAAGTTACAGAGAGCCAAAAAACGTACGGAAGAGGGAATAAGAAGAAGAAGAAGAAGAAGAAGAAAAAATAAAGAACAGAATAACAATAGTTGGAATGCTGCTGAGCAGCATTCCCACTAAATAAAGAACAGAATAACAATAGCTGGAATGCTGCTGAACAGCATTCCCACTAATAAAGAAAATGGCCAACAGGAATAACAATAGTTGGAATGCTGCTAAACAGCATTCCAACAGAAGTGCAGAAGTTACGGAGAGCCAAAAAACATACGGAATAATAATAATAACTAGAAAATGCATTTCCTGCAGAAAATGCGTGGGAATGCTGGATAGCTGAATTGCTAAAGCTAAACTGGATGAATAGCTTAAATCAGTAAGAAGAAGTTGAAGTAGTGAGAATAGTTGAAAAAGTATGAATGGTTTCAATTAACATGAATTTCATGAAAAAGATGAATAACATCACTAATATATAAAATATTTTTTTTTGTAACTGAAATCAGATTAAGTCTGGAGGACTTACAAATGCTTAAGAAACAGAGATGAAAATGTGGAAATAGACAGACAGAGAGAGAGAGAGGAATAGACAGACAGAGAGAGAGAGAGGAATAGACAGACAGAAAGCGAGAGAGGAATAGACAGACAGATAGAGAGGAATAGACAGACAGAGAGAGAGAGACAACATGTTTTCTTTGTTCATGCCAATAAAGCAAATTGAATTGAATTGAGAAAGAGAGAGAGAGAGGGAGAGAGAGGGGAAGGAATAGACAGACAGAGAGAGAGGAATAGACAGACAGAGAGACAGAGAGAGAGAGAGAGGAATAGACAGAGAGAGAGAGAGAGAGAGAGAGAGAGAGAGAGAGAGAGAGAGAGAGAGAGAGAGGAAGGAATAGACAGACAGAGAGAGAGGGGAATAGACAGACACAGAGAGAGAGAGAGATAGGAAGGAATAGACAGACAGCGAGAGAGAGAGGAATAGACAGACAGAGAGAGAGAGAGAGAGAGAGGAAGGAATAGACAGACAGAGAGAGAGGAATAGACAGACAGAGGAAGGAATAGACAGACAGACAGAGAGAGAGAGGAATAGACAGACAGAGAGAGAGAGAGAGAGAGAGAGAGAGAGAGAGAGAGAGAGAGAGAGAGAGAGGAAGGAATAGACAGACAGAGAAAGAGACAGAGACAGACAGAGAGAGACAGAGAGAGAGAGAGAGCGAGAAAGACAGACAGAGAGAAACAGAGACATACAGAGAGATACTGACAGACAGAGAGACAGAGACAGACAGACAGAGACAGAGAGAGACAGGGAGACAGACAGACAGAAGCTGGACGTATGCAGAAGTTACGGAGAGCCAAAAAACATACGGAATAATAATAATAACTAGAAAATGCATTTCCTGCAGAAACTGCGTGGGAATGCTGAATAGCTGAATTGCTAAAGCTAAACTGGATGAATAGCTTAAATCAGTAAGAAGAAGTTGAAGTAGTGAGAATAGTTGAAAAAGTGGAAATCGGTTTAATAAGTAAGAATTTCATTAAAAAGTTGAATAACACCACCAATGTATAAAAGAATTTATTTTTATTTTATCTGATATTATGAATCAGTATGGAAG